>QAOA01008148.1:33485-55434 GCA_003255065.1 Cercis canadensis | reverse complement strand
TGTGAACTTGAAAATCCTGGAGAATGTAACTGATCCACTTCAGTTCACAAACGGTGGTGGCCAGGCTGCGATATTCAGCCTCTGCTGAGGACCTGCTCACTGTGGACTGCTTCTTGGTTTTCCAAGAAATTAAAGAGCCTCCCAAGAAAATACAGTAACCAGTGATTGAACGTCGAGAATCTTTGCAAGCTGCCCAATCAGCATCACAGTATGCTGTAAGAGAGGTGTCAGTGGCAGAAGGGAAGAACAAGCCTCTTGATGGGGTGCCTTTGAGGTACTTAAGGACATGAAGGGCTCCATTCCAGTGTGCCTGAGTGGGAGAATGGAGGAATTGGCTAAGCTGTTGAACAGCATGAGTAATGTCAGGCCTTGTGAGGTTGAGGTAAAGCAATCTACCAACCAATCTGCGATACCTCTCTGGATCAGGCAAGATAGTACCAGCAGAAGAGAAGTTCTGACCCTTTGGTAGTGGGGTAGCAGCAGGTCTAGCACCAAGGAGACCAGCATCCCTAAGAATGTCTAGGACATACTTCCTTTGAGAGACATAAGTGCCAGAAGGACCACGTGCAATCTCAAGCCCAAGGAAATATTTTGCATAGCCTAAGTCTTTGATGGTGAAGGAAGCATGAAGGAAGTCTTTGACCTTTTGAATAGCTGGCTCATGTGTTCCAATAATAAGAACATCATCGACATAAACCAAGAGAGCCAAAAAAGAATCTGAATTGGACAAGGTGAATAAGCAATGATCATGAGCACTTTGTTTAAAGCCATAGCTTTGAAGCTTAGAACAAAACTCAATGTTCCATTGGCGGGAGGCCTGTTTTAAGCCATACAGAGACCTCTTGAGCAGACAAACCTCATTGTTCTTAGCTTTAGCATAGCCTTGAGGAGGCTGCATGTATACTTCTTCATCTAAGTAGCCATGGAGGAAGGCATTATTGATGTCAAGTTGGTGTAGAGGCCAATTCTGAGCAGTAACAATGGCCAAGAAGAGGCGCACAATGACCAGCTTAGCCACAGGAGAGAAACTATCTTTGTAATGAATACCCTCAATCTGGTGATAGCCTTTAGCCACTAGCCTGGCTTTATAGCGATCTATAGTGCCATCTGGTAGGTACTTTACCTTATAAACCCACTTGGAACCAATGGCTTTCTTGCCATGAGGTAAAGGAACTAAATCCCAGGTATGATTAGATTCTAAAGCCTCCAATTCCTTATTCATGGCCTCAATCCATTTGTCATTTTTGCTAGCATGATGATAGGTATGTGGTTCAGGAACAGTAGACACATTAGCAAGAAATGACATGTAAGATGTAGTAAAAAGTGGAGATTGATGGTAAGGAAATGTGGGGGGTGAGTAAAATGAGGAAACTGGGGAGAGATCAGTAAGTGAAATGGGAACAGCAGTTGGTAAGTCAGAGGGAACTGTCACATTAGAAACAAAATCATTCATCCAGGCAGGTTTGGTTTTTGGTCGAGTACTATGTCTGGGAATATGAGAAGAAACAGCACCAGATGGGGAAGAGAGATGTGGAATAGGTGAGGGTAATGAAGAACTCAAGGTGGAGGTAGGAGAAGGAAGTGTTGGTTGGTCTATATCAGTATCAGCAGGGATGGTAACAGGAGTACAAAGATCAGATTCAGGCTGGTTAATGCCTGTATCTGCAGTAACAGGAGTGGTGACAGGAGAAGAAGTAGAAATAGCAGATTCAAGGAAAGGGAGAGGGAGAGAGACCTTACTGTCACCAGAAAGAATATCAGCATAAGGAAATGTATTTTCATGAAAAATTACATCACGAGAAGTATAAAATTGATGGTTGTCTAAATCATATACCCTATAGGCCTTTTGACCTGTGACAAAACCTACAAAAATGCACCTATATGCCCTGACCTCAAACTTGTCTTTATGTGGCTTAGTGTTGGTAGCATAACATAAACAACCAAAACATTTTAAGAGAGTATAGTCAGGTTGTTTATGATGCAAGACCTCATATGGTGTTTTCCAATCTAAAAATTGAGTAGGTATTCGATTAATGAGATAAGCTGCCATTAAAAGAGAATGACCCCAAAATTCGATTGGTAACTAAGATTGAAACATTAAGGCTCTGGCAATCTGTAAAATATGCTTATGTTTCCGTTCAACAATGCCATTTTGTTGGGGAGTATAGACAGCTTCTGTGATGCAGGATGCCTAACTTAGCTAAGAGAGATTGACACTCATTGCTAGTGAATTCAGAACCGTTATCTGTCCTGATGCATTTAATTTGTTGTTTAAATTGATTGGAAATCATTTGGAAAAAAAATTTTAAAGTCTGCAGTGTTTGGTGTTTATGAGTAAGCAGAAAAATCCAAGTTGCTCTACTGCAGTCATCAACCACAGTGAGCATGTAATGAGCTCCTGTAATTGAGGGCTGACTGTAGGGTCCCCACAAATCAATATGTAAAAGGTCAAAGGGAGAATCTAATTTAGTGGTACTAAGAGGAAATGACAATCTGTGTTGTTTTGACTTATGACAAATATCACATGATGAAAGCAAAGTAGTATCTAGTTCCTTGAGAAAGCTAATATGCTGTAGAGCCTTTAAAGAGACATGGCCAAATCTGTTATGCCACAAAGAGGCAGAAGTTTTATTGGAATTTCCAGAGACAGTACAAGGTTGTTTAATAGAATTGCAGACAGAAGTAAAAGGGGATATGACTGAGTCAGTCTGGGTATTACNCATCAACCACAGTGAGCATGTAATGAGCTCCTGTAATTGAAGGCTGACTGTAGGGTCCCCACAAATCAATATGTAAAAGGTCAAAGGGAGAATCTGACTTAGTGGTACTAAGAGGAAATGACAATCTGTGTTGTTTTGACTTATGACAAATATCACATGATGAAAGCAAAGTAGTATCTAGTTCCTTGAGAAAGCTAATATGCTGTAGAGCCTTTAAAGAGACATGGCCAAATCTGTTATGCCACAAAGAGGCAGAAGTTTTATTGGAATTTCCAGAGACAGTACAAGGTTGTTTAATAGAATTGCAGACAGAAGTAAAGGGGGATATGACTGAGTCAGTCTGGGTATTACAGGAAATAAAGGATGCTGAAGCATGGAAAGAAGTTTTGTCTAGAATGTACAAATTGCCTGCCACTCTACCAACTGCGAGAATGACTTCAGTCTGTGGGTCCTGCAGGATGCATTTATCAGGGAGAAAAGTGAATTTAAGCTGTGCTGTTTGGCATAGCTTTCTTACAGACAGGAGATTAAATTTGAAACTAGGGACATAAAGTGTTTCAGTCAAGGTTATGGTTGGACTAAGATGAGCATCTCCTGTTTGTTGAACCAGTTTTACTGAACCATCAGGTAAAAATACTGGAGTAGTTTGTGTTACTGGTTTGAGGTTATGCAGTAATGTGATGTTAGTGCACATGTGATTTGATGCACCTGTGTCTACTATCCAAGTTCCAGGTTCCATATTATCAACTAGATGCATAACAGAATGGAGAGCGGTATTAGAAATGTTACCTGCAAAATTGTCAAGGTGTGCAAAGTTTGCTTGTTCCTTCAACATCTTTGACAGCTCCTGTTGTATCAGTTCTGTCAAAGTTACTTTCTGATCCATGTCTTTCCTTGCAATGTTGTTCATGTTAGCATCCAAGGGGTTATCAGCAAAATTCACAAGATTCCTTCCTCCCATAGCTTGATTTCTTTGTCCCTTGAGTTCTTTATACCAATCCGGATACCCATGCAATTTGAAGCATGTATCTTTAGTGTGACCACTAGTGTTGCAGTGAGCACAAGACAGCTTATCATACTTCTCATTTTTCTTGTCATAGTTGCCTGGCTTCTTATAGCTTCCTCTTCCAGCTCCTGAACCTCTTCCCATAGGAGTCCTTGCTAGCATGGCAGAGTTCTCCACTTTCCCAGCCAAATTGAGATGCACTTCTCGTTGCTTTTCAATCCTCAAGATTATAGAATATGCCTTGTTGACTGAAGGCAGAGGATCCATAACTAGAATTTGGTTCCTCACATGGTCATAATCATCACTAAGTCCCATTAAGAACTGTAACAACTTGCTAGATTGAGCAAGATCAGAGACCTTCTTCGAGACCTCACAAGTGCAATTCTTACAAGTACATTTTGGGATTGGTTGCACACAAATTAACTCATCCCAAAGCTTCTTCAGAGTAGTAAAATATTTCACTACTGACTGATTTCCTTGAGAAATAGTGCTTATTTCTCTTTGAATTTGGTAAATCTGTGGTCCGTTAGATTCACCAAATCTTTCTTCCAACTCCATCCAAAGTTCTCTAGCAGTCGATGCATAGAGAAAAGCTTCTACAATGTCTTTGGAAATTGAATTCAAGATCCATGATCTAATCATGCAATCAACACGAATCCACTGATCATATTCAGTGGAACCTTCCTCAGGCATTTCACACCTTCCATCGATGAATCCTAGCTTCACCTTCGCTCCAAGAGATATTCTAATCGATCTACTCCAAGACAAATAATTGTTACCTGTCAGAGGAGTTGTAACAAGTTGCATTCCAGGATGATCTGAATTGGCCAATGCCATGGGATCTCCATTCGAATTGCTTGACATTTCACTGTTCTTCGAACCAGTTCCTGTTTGCGCCGAAGCAGCTTCTGCTTCCATTCTTCAATTTTAACAACAACAATCTCTTCAATCTTCTTCAGAGAAGCTCACAAGTTGAAGACTCTAGCAAATCTTGATCGATTCGCTCTGATACCATGTAAAGATTCAAGAAAAGTAGAAAGGAATTGAATAGAATCTGAGGAGAAGAGGTTCAAGACCAGAGGATAGAAAATTTCCTTCGTATATTCATTCTCATATGAAGAATAGTACAAGCATACTGTTTATATACAGTAGATATGCCTTGCTGTCAAACTAAAACAGTTACAAGTCTGCTTAATTAACTACAAGCTAAGCTACCATAGTTAAATAACCAAGTAACCATAGTTAAATAACTAACTAACTGCACTACAAATGTAACTAACTGATTAAACTTGCAGCGCAAGCTTATGGACAGCAACTCAAGTATATTTACATATCTGTACACAGTGGGATAAATTAAAAAGGAAAAAGAAACATTGAAACATTCAAATCAACAGTACATCTAGTTGAAGTTTTCATGCACTTTCTGCCACGCATGTCTTGATTGGCGCAGGGTCCTAATTCAGGTAAATATATTGCAGATCGTTTTTAAAGGATAACGAGTTTACTGGTTTCAAATGGCTGAAATGCTCGTTTATTATAATTCGGTAATTTTTTTTCTTAAAGTGAAGGTGTTTGGTTTAATGGTGAAAAGTTCAGACTCCTCACTCAATGATCTAAATTTGAAACTGTAATTAATAAAATATCTTACATGAGTCATGCTTTTGATCGATTCCTAAATATTTAGTACATAAAAACAAACTATATACTCTATTTGTCAAACATGCTTTGAATGAGAAGATCGTGACTACAACAAATATTCTGCATTTTGTGTTTTATTATTTCATAGAGCTTCATATGCTGCCTTTTTTTTTTTTTTTTATCTTCTCTTCTCTAATTAATATAACCCAACCTAAGGTTCCATATAGTTGGCGAATTCCATGCATAGGCTTTATTCTTATATTTAGTATAAAAGATTTGTAAGGCTGGACGTAATCTAATTGAATATGGAATATCAAGGCAAGGGGTTTTAAAATGGTCTATATGAGTTGGTCCTACAAATCTGTTCACTATTTTTTATTTCGTAAATCACTTAATGAAATTCACGTTGTAATTTAAATACACTACTTATTTGTAGAAAAAATTTCGCTTAAAAATACTTTCGGAGAAACTAAAACTTTTACTGCTATGTAAGCTCCCAGAACGTTATTGAAAATTGAAATAGTCTTGAGATGTCAGCTGCCTATGTGCTCTACTCGACAGTGGTTAATGCTCACAGACTTGGACTATAAACTTTGCTCCTTTTACTTTTTCAGTTGGGGAGCTTTAGTGTATAGTGCTATGCCCTATCCATGAGAATAGGTTTAACCATGAATGGCACAAAGTTCACTATTATTTCTCTCATTTTTGCAGTGAAGTTTATGTCTAATTTGTACGTTTAAAAAGACAGGTATAACTGAAACATAGAGAACAAAATGACCAGGAAAGAAACATAACGACCCTAGCAAGTGAGCAAGCCAAAGGCTAAAGAATAACATTCTCCATATAGAAACTATGAAGGATACAAAGATGAAAATTAAAGACAGGTAAGCAATTTCCAATTTCGAAATGATTCTTGTTTTCCTCTCCCTTGTCTATCAAATTCAAGTAAAACACTAGATCAAATAAATACCCCTTTATTGTTCCTTTCGCTAATTATATCACAAGTTGATTGTGTTGTCCCCGATGCTATATATATAAAACCATTTGGAAGTGTCAACTGTTGAGATTTAGAGCAATTTGAGATTGTTCTCCATGATAAGCGCCAGCTTTTTGCTAGGAGTTTAAATTTCAACCCAATTATATGTCGTGTTCACATGTCCATGAATAATTTATTTAAAACTAAAACACTACAGAAACCCACAAATCCTCACCTTAAAAGCCCTCTCATGCATGTCCAACTTCAAACACACGCAAATATCAACAAAAGATCTCAAGAATAACGTTCCACTTGAGAGTTGAGAGTATCTTTGTGAATTGAAATGGCTTCCAAGGCTCTTGCTTCCTCTGCCCTTCTCCTCTCACTCAACCTCCTCTTCTTCACAATGTTTTAAAACTAAAACACTACAGAAACCCACAAATCCTCACCTTAAAAGCCCTCTCATGCATGTCCAACTTCAAACACACGCAAATATCAACAAAAGATCTCAAGAATAACGTTCCACTTGAGAGTTGAGAGTATCTTTGTGAATTGAAATGGCTTCCAAGGCTCTTGCTTCCTCTGCCCTTCTCCTCTCACTCAACCTCCTCTTCTTCACAATGGTTAGCTCCTCTACCCCTTACTCACCAACACCATCACCACCCAAAACTCCCCAATACTCACCTGTCCCAAAGACACCTTCTCCCAACCATTCCAATACTAAGTGTCCAATTGATACCCTTAAGTTGGGTGTATGTGCCAACGTGTTGGGTTTGGTGAAAGTTCAGATTGGCTCCCCACCAACTCTCCCTTGCTGCAGCCTCATTATGGGTCTGGCTGATCTTGAACTTGCTGCTTGCCTTTGCACCGCCATCAAAGCTAACATCCTTGGCATCAACCTTAACGTTCCCGTTGCCTTGAGCGCGATACTCAACAACTGTGGAAAGAACAACTCTGCCTTCCAGTGTCCTTAAATCTGTATTATATTTGTAGTGTTGTGTTTTCTCAGTTCATGTGTCCTCCCCTTTTAAATTTCAACCCAATTATATGTCGTGTTCACATGTCCATGAATATATAATTTATTTAAAACTAAAACACTACAGAAACCCACAAATCCTCACCTTAAAAGCCCTCTCATGCTTGTCCAACTTCAAACACACGCAAATATCAACAAAAGATCTCAAGAATAACTTTCCACTTGAGAGTTGAGAGTATCTTTGGGAATTGAAATGGCTTCCAAGGCTCTTGCTTCCTCTGCCCTTCTCCTCTCACTCAACCTCCTCTTCTTCACAATGGTTAGCTCCTTTACCCCTTACTCACCAACACCATCACCACCCAAAACTCCCCAATACTCACCTGTCCCAAAGACACCTTCTCCCAACCATTCCAATACTAAGTGTCCAATTGATACCCTTAAGTTGGGTGTATGTGCCAACGTGTTGGGTTTGGTGAAAGTTCAGATTGGCTCCCCACCAATTCTCCCTTGCTGCAGCCTCATCATGGGTCTGGCTGATCTTGAACTTGCTGCTTGCCTTTGCACTGCCATCAAAGCTAACATCCTTGGCATCAACCTTAACGTTCCCGTTGCCTTGAGCGCGATACTCAACAACTGTGGAAAGAACAACTCTGCTTTCCAGTGTCCTTAAATCTGCATTATATTTGTAGTGTTGTGTTTTCTCAGTTCATGTGTCCTCCCCTTTTATGGTGTTTGGAATCTTCGTAGTTTTGTCATTGGCAATAACCATTTGCCAATGAACTTAATTTATCAATAATTCTTTCATACTTGATTACCATAGTGTCATTTTGTATTACTTCTGAGTGACAATTGTAGTAATAAGAATTCTTTCTTCTTAAATTTGAGAAGTGATTCATCTTTATTTTTTTTCAGTGAAGCCTCTTTTCAATGATATAAAACGGGTAAATGACCAAGGTGATCAATTAAGGACTAGTTACGGGACTATTTTGTTATAGACATATGGTTATTTGGTTAACAATGGGGCAAGGCAAGTATGACGTGTCGTATAATATAAGGGTTAATCCATAATCTGCCCATTAAAACATTGTACGTGAAGATTATGACCCTTTAGGTCTTAGAATTAACATCGACCAAAATGATAATTCACCCACAAAACAAATCAGCTACTCTATATATTTGTAATTTTTCATGAAGACGTAATGGACAAAACAAACCTAAGATAGCTCTAACATTACGTCGGTGTGGAGATGTGATTCATGTGAAATGAAGGTTTTGCTCAGGGGTATAGTTGGAAGTCTGCAATGACCCTCCTTTACACAAATATATAGAAATGTGATTGTCCATAATATTTTTTTTTGCTACATGTTTTAATATATGCATAGAAATACACATGAAAAGGGTAATATATTTAAGCATAGATCAAGCAAACAATATAAAAATTAGAAGTAATTATTAGTAGGGACCTAATGATGAAAGAGAATGAGGGATGATACCTCATTTTGAGATCCATAATGTCTTTAGGGAAGCTAATGGATGTGCAGATACAATGGCAAATGCAGCTCATCAAATGACATCCTCTTTTGAAACTTTTGATGACCCCCTCCTTTTGTTAAGCATTCTCTATTATCGGATAGAAGAGGTACACCACTACCCAGAATTGTTAGCTCTACTATGAGAGGAGATTCTGTTGTTGGATGACTGTATCTTATCTTAATTTTTTTAAAGACCTTTTCTATCTATGAAGTTCCAGTTTTATCCAAAAAGAAAGAGAATGAGGGATCTGACAGGCTAATCAGTCCAAAGGTATGCCAATTCATTAACTATTAGTATTTTGATTATTGGTTTCTTGCTTCTAATTCTCCCTAGAAATTAGAAGAAATTGTGTATGGGTTTGTGTTTTTAACTGTAAGGCAAGGCAACATGACCAAGATGTAGTTTCAAAATGTCCTTTTGGTTCTTTTATAATTGATGACTCAGATCTTCTAGTGGAATAAAATTAAAAAAGAAAAAAAACGAAAGAAAAATTGAAATATATATTCAAATCAACAATAATTTAGTTCAAGTTTTCATACATTTTGTGCCATGCAAGTTTTGATTGGCGCAGGGTCCTAATTAAATAAATATATTGCAGATCGTTTATCAAGGATAACGAGCTTACTGAATGTGAAATGGTGGTTAATTATTCAGTAACATTTTCTTGAAGCCAAGGTGTTAGTCTCAACAGCGAGAAATTTAGATTCCTCGCTTAAGGTTGGGATTCATTGATAAGTTATTCCACATGAACCAGCTTTTGATTAGTTCCTAAATATTTAGTACATTAAAAAAACTATATATGTAACACATTTTCGAGTTACTCTATTGGTGATATGGTTATTTAACAGCTTAGTCAATGGTTATTATCCATTTTGTTGTTTATTATTTCATCGAGCTTCACATGATCCCTTTCTAAATCCTCTACTCTCCAATTAATATAACCCAAGGTTCCATATGGTCAACGAATTCCATGTGTGGGCTTTATTCTTATATTTAGTATAGAAGATTTGTAAGGCTGGACGTAATCTTATAGAATATGCATGTCAAGGCGAGGTTTTTTTTTTTTTAATGGTCTATATGAGTTGTGTCCTACTTAATGGAACTCACGTTGTAGTTTAAATTACTACTTATTTGTAGAAAAATTTTCCTTAAAAAATACTTTTGGAGAAACTAAAACTTTTACTGCTATGTGAGCTCCCAGAACGTTGCTGAATTAGTCTTGAGATGTCACCTGCTGATGTGCTCTCTCCTCTACAGTGCTATGCACTATTCCTAAGACTAGGTTATATAACCATGAATAGCATAAAGTTTATCATTAAATATTTTTACATTAACGATAATTAATTCTGTTATGTTAAAAAAGTATCACATATTTTTTTGGTATGTTAAAATCACTCTTGTTTATTTTACGTGTAATGAAATTTATGTCTATGCCTAATTTGTACATATGAAAAGACAGGTATAACTGAAACATAAAGAACAAAGTAGCCAGGTAAAAAACTTAACGACCCTACCAAACTAGAGTGGCAAGTGAGCCAAGCCAAAGGCTAAAGAATAACATTCTCCATAGGAATTATGATACAAAGATGAAAATTAATGACACAGGTAAACAAACTCCAATTTCGAAATCATATTCTTGTTTTCCTCTCCCTTGTCTATCAAATCCAAGTAAAACACTATATCAAAATAGATACCCCATATTGTTCCTTTTGCAAATTATATTACAAGTTGATTGAGTTGTCCCATATGCTTTATATATTAAATCATTTATCATTTAAAAGTGCCAACCGTTGAAATTTCGAGCAATTTAAGATTGTTCTCTCTGATAAGCGCCAGCTTTGTTCTGGTATGTTGTGTTGACATGTCCATGAATAATTTATTGAAAACTAAAAGACAACAGAAACCCATAAATCCTCACCTATAAAAACCCTCTCATGCATGTCCAACTTCATCAAACACAAGCAAATATTCACAAAAGATCTCAAGAATAACCCACTTGAGAGTTGAGAGCATCTTTGTGAATTGAAATGGCTTCCAAGGCTCTTGCTTCTTCTGTCCTTCTCCTCTCACTCAACCTCCTCTTCTTCACAATGGTTAGCTCCACTAGCCCTTCCAATGCTAAGTGTCCAATTGATACCCTTAAGTTGGGTGTATGTGCCAACGTGTTGGGTTTGGTGAATGTTCAGATTGGCTCCCCACCAACCCTCCCTTGCTGCAGCCTCATTAAGGGTCTGGCTGATCTTGAACTTGCTGCTTGCCTTTGCACCGCCATCAAAGCTAACATCCTTGGCATCAACCTTAACGTTCCCGTTGCCTTGAGCGCGATACTCAACAACTGTGGAAAGAACAACTCTGCCTTCCAGTGTCCTTAAGTCTGCATTATATATCTAGTGTTGTGTTTTCTCTGTCCTTTCCTTTCATGTGTGTTTTTTTTCCTATTATGGTGTTTGGAATCTTGGTATTATTGTCATTGGCAATTGCCATTTGCCAATGAACATTAATTTATCAATAATTCTTTCATACTTGATTATCAGAGTTCTATTGGATGGAAGTTTTGTCATCTTCCCTCATCAGCTTAGTCTATTGTTTGTATTAATTCAGCTGAGTGATATTTGTACTGATAAGAATTCTTCCTTGTTAAATTTAAGAAGTGATTCATCTTTATTTGTTTCAGTGAAACCTCTTTTCAATGATATAAAATGGGGAAATGACAATGTGGTCAATTAAGGACTTATAGGATGGTTTTTTTTATGGACATGTGGTTATTTGGTTAAAAATAGGGCAAGGCAAGGCACGTATAATCTGTCCAATACTACAAGGATTAATCCATAATCTTCCCATCAAAAAACTATATTTACTTAGTAAATGGAACATGATGATTGACCCTTTGGATTTTAAAATTAACATCGACAACCTTGACTATTGTCCGATAAGACAAATATGATTGTCTATTATTGTAATTAATTTTTTTATGAAGAAGTAATGGACAACAAAACAAACTTAAGATAGCTGAACTCTAACATTATGTCGTATGGAGATGTGAAATGAAGGTTACTCAGGGATAGAGTTTTGAAGTTCTACAACAACCCTCCTTTACACATATATACAAATATGATTGTATGCATAAAAATTTACACGAAAAAGATAATGTATGTAAGCATAGGTTAACGATGACATAAACCTTATGAGTAATTCTAAGAAGGGACCCAATGGTGCAATATAACAAAGGGTTCTTCTGACAGGTTACTCAGTTCAAAATTATCAAATTCATTATAACAAGTTAGCCACATGAAAAAAAAAAACAAAAACAAAAGAATAACCAACTAATTTGGTTAGTGAATCTTCAACTGTAAGTATTTCAAATTATGGGGTTCTTGCTTCTAATTCTCCCTAGAAATTAAAAGAAATTGAGTATGGGTCTGTGCTTTTTACGGCAAGGCAACTTGACCAAATGTCATTTCAGAATGCCCTTTTGTTCTTTTACAATGGATGACTCAGATCTCCCAGTGGGATAAAATCAAAATAAGAAAGCAAAAAACTGAAATATTCAAATCAGTAATAAATTTAGCTAGTTTAAGTTTTCATATAATTTGTGCCATGCATGTGTTGATTAGCGCAGGTCCTAATTCAGGTAAATATATTGGAGTTCGTTTTAATTTGAAGGATAATAGGCTGACTAAATTCCATGGGAAATGGTTATTATTGGGTAACATTTTCTTGAAGTTAAATACTATATATGTAACAACTTACTAGGTTATTCAATTCGTGATTAGCTTAGTCAATGTTTTGAATGAAAAGATCGTGAATATAACAACTGTTCTCCGTTTTGTTGTTTTATTATTTCATCGAGTTTCACATGCTTCCTTTTTTTTTTTTTTTTTTNTTTTTTTTTTTTTTTTCTGATCCTCTTGTCTTTAATTAATACGAACCCAAAGTTTAATATGGTTGACTAATGTTATATATATATAGAGGCTATATTCTTATATTTAGTACAAAAGATTTGTAAGGCTGGCTTTAATCTTGTAGAACTTGGAATGTCGAGGCAAGGTATTTTAAAATGGTCGTGTCTACAGTTCTAAAGGTGAACCTAAGTAAGTGATGGACGATCATTGAGGGACCTATATTCTTATATTTAGGTTTTTTTTTTTTTTTTTTTTGTTTGACCGTTAACTAATCAATAAGTTAATGGTTTTATTAATATTTGAATTTATGCGTATAGTGTGTTTTTAAAATATAAGGGAAATAGGTGTAAGTCTTTAAAATAGAAGGTGAGGTATAGTGTAATGTCAGCTAAATATAATGGAGGTTAAAGTAATTTACTCTAATTTAAATAAACTTATAAAATATATATTTCAAGACATTAATCAATTCACTCCTGTAAATATTAAATAAAACCTTCATCCGTGAAATCTGAAATCTGAAAATCTATTTTTCATTAATCATTCAACAAAATTTAAATGTACAAACATCGATCATATGCTACATTGCATAATCCAAAAATGCCAACTAAAATTTAGCGCAATAAGACTATTATATCCCTTATTTGATCAGAGCAAGTTGAGGACTATATGATCATATATATTTTCCATGGCACAGATTACCTCCATGCATGTGTTGCATGCGAGCTGCCAGCTTGTGCTGGGCACATCTCCATTTCAATTAATCCAATGTGGTCACATTTCACATGGGAGACGTCTCCTCACTAAATGTATTTTAAAACTAAAACACAAAGGAAAGTTTCGTAAATCACGTATTCACAAACCACAAAGGGAGAGGGGTCTCTTCACTAATTTATTATTTCATTGAGAGATAAAAATAATCAAATAGAATATGGAATGTCAAAGCAAGATGTCTCTTAAATTAAAGCCTTCTGCAATAATAGAAACATACACACCTGAAATTGTTCCTTGGGTTAATTAATTACTGCAAAAGGTCACGGATTTGGAGTTCATCAGAACTAACTCAGATGGATGCTTTGTCCTATTTCCTTGTCTTAATAATTCAATCACAACGTATGTGAATAGATCATCAATATTAATGCCATAAAATGATATATTAGAGACCAGTATTTTAGCTGGAGACCAAAAATATGTAACAGAGTATCTAAATCCATGCGTTTGTCTGTCATGAACTTTAACCTCACCCTTTCTATTTTGCAGTAAAAACCCAGTAAATGTTTGTCAATATTTCTTTTATAATTTTCTACTCGAGATAGATCCAATATCTATATATATATATATATATATATATATATATATATATATTATTAGAAATGAACATGTCAATGGTTGCTTTGGTGATTCTGCTACAGGATTTAATAATTTCTATGCTTCTAAACTACCTTTTTTAAGTCCATATATAGTTAGTCCTCTCAGCAAAACTTGAGCAACCTTCCCTTCATCCCTGAAATCTGTAATCAAATTTATTTTCATGGTTAGTGATGTGACAAATGCGCGCCACATCTTTAGTGCCAAGTGCCAACTACTAAAATTTTGGACCAATCTCAGATTATCTCATGGATTTATATTAGAACAAGTTGACAACGATGAGTCTATGTGTAGGAAACGGCAATTTGAATGGAAAAGATCTCAAGTATTCATTTAAGTGAAAGTGTATAGATATTGATGAGAATCTTGGAAGCACCAATAAGGACTCAAGTGATCCATGACAAGCAAATGAGGTGCAAGTGACCATTGGAGGGTTGATTGAGGAGTCTGGGACTCAATGATCAAGCTTAGATGGAAAGAATGAAGAATCGGGGTCGTATGCTTGATTTGGGCTGTGGAAGGCTTAATCAGCAAAAAAAGACTGAATTGGAGTGCCCGAGTGCCCTCCAGGACAGAGAGCAGGCACCCCAGCACCCAAGGATAGGAGCCCCCAGTGCCTGGAGGTTTTTCAGCATGTATGCATTTTTGGTTTTAATTCCTTTAATTTTGGGCTCCGAATTTAATTCATTTTGGACCCATTTTTAATGAAACTCAACTATGTTTATTTTTTTCTTAATTAGTGACTTTTCTAGGGTTTTGAGCCTCTTTTATTGAGCTTAAGCTTTTATCCAATTAGAGTTATGCTTACTTTGTTTAAAGGGAGGTCAATGCTCTTGTCATGGTTAGAATATATATTTTGAGTAAAGTTGAGAGTTTTGTCATTCCAATGGTTCTTTGAAAAATTGATTAAACTTATTAAAAGCCCTAGTTCTTGTGGCGTTCAGAACTTATTAAGAACTCTAAGTTTTTATGGCTTTCGATCTAAGACTTATTACTCACCCTCTATCCCCTTTTGAATATGACATCTATATCCTTACTTTTTTCTTAATTTTGAGTGCTCTGAAATCTTCGAATTTGATTGAACGATTCTCAAACAATTGAATCTCTATCATTCAGGACTAACCCATAGAAGTTCGCATCATATATACACAATTATACAAAACCCTAAAGCTATTTGAAATTTAAATAAATGTAAATTAACCTTAGATAATTAAGCTTGAATTTGATTGAACGATTCTCAAACAATTGAATCTCTATCATTCAAGACTAACCCATAGAAGTTCGCATCATATATACACAATTATACAAAACCCTAAAGCTATTTGAAATTTAAATAAATGTAAACTAACCTTAGATAATTAAGCTTTTATTCAGAAGTTGGTTACAAGGACCATTGACTAAATAAAATCAATTATTTACTAACACTCCTTTACTATAATCATATTCCCCAGCCAGGGCTGAAAAACCTGCGAGTTGTGCTGCCCGCTTCGTGCTGGACATTTCAACTTCAATCAAATGCATTCACATTTGTCCCCTAGCTAGCTAATTTATATTTAAAATTAATAAAACACAGAAAGAAACACACAAAAGCACAAACCCTCATCTATAAAAACTCCTCCATGCACATGCCTTTCCAACTTCATCAAACACAAGCAAGTATTCACAAAGCTTTCCAGAATTAATAACCCAGTTGAGAGTATCTTTGTGAAGAAATGGCTTCCAAGGCTCTTGCTTCCTCTGCCCTTCTCCTTTCTCTGAAACTCATTTTCTTCATAATGGTTAGCTCTACAGCCCCTTGCTCGCCATCACCCCACAAAACTCCCAATTATCCGGCAAGGCTAAGTGTCCTATTGATACGCTCAAGTTGGGTGTGTGTGCTAACGTGTTAGGGTTGGTGAAGGTTCAGCTTGGCTCCCCACAAACACTCCCTTGCTGCACCCTCATTAAGGGTTTGGCTGATCTCCAAGCCGCTACCTGCTTCTGCACCGCTCTCAAAGCTACCTTTAATGTACCAGTTGAGTTGAACCTCATACTCAACCACTGTGGAAGGAAGGCTCCCTCTGGCTTTCAATGTGCTTAAATTTGGAAGAGTGCAGAGTTGCATGTTTCTTGAAGTTATTTCATATGTTCCTTCTTCTTTCCTATTCATGGTGTGTAATTGGATTCTTGAAATCATTTATTTGCAAATCATCATTTTCAATTATTCATTCATTCATAATTATTTTTCTTATGGAAGAAAGACTCCTCATCTTGTGTAGTCTTTTCTTAATTCTAACCCAGATTTGTACCAAGAAAAGTTCTTTATTTTTATGAATATTCATTGTTAATTTAATTATTTAGTCAAGCTGGTCTGGTGGTCTATCAAAATTCAGTTATATATGTGTGATTATAATGTGATTACTTAAAAAGATAGAGTTAATTGAATATGTTCATTTTAATTACACCAAGCATCAATTTTGTTTTGAATCTTCACTCTATTTTTAAAAATTATTGTGAATAGCAACCTTGCCACGTAATCTTGTATATTTGATACCTCATTCTGAAAATATGATTGAGGATCAAAATAGAAAAAATTATCTCGTAAGAGGTGATTCAAGGATAGATAAAGGCGCGGCTCACCTGCAACAATCAGGATTAAGAAGAAATTAACATATTACGATTTCCAAGTTGGATTGAACCGAAAAAGAAGGCAAAATTAACAAATTTGCTTAGAGATGTAATTTTTTTATTAAGTAAAATCTCTTTTTAGTCCCTGAAAAATGTATTCACTGACAAATTGGTCCTTCAAAAATTTTCGGTGATAAATTGGTCATTGAATTATTATTTTCGCTGACAAATTAGTCTTCAATTAGAATTTGTTAGTCAGATTTAATGAACTTTGCCACGTGGCATTTAACGTGCTAACGTGGCCGTTAGTTACTAAAGTGGCATGCTGACATGGCAGAAAGATCTATTCACCGGCACCTTCATGCCTTCCACGAAACTCACTGGTGGTTACTGAGTTCTCTCCTATCTTGACCCGTCCGAGCCCAAACACGGCCTCCTGAAGTGACTCATGTTCTTCCTCCTCAAGTCTCGTCGCGACAAGGTCATACCCAAGTTTCATTCTAGCTACACGGACCTCTTCTAGAACCTTGAGAAGGAGCTTGGTGATAAAGGAAAAGCCAGTTTTGGAGATGCCAATGATCAAGCCGCGTTTAACTTTTTGGCTCGCTCTCTCTATGGGTCGAACCCCTCTGACACTTAATTGGGACTTGACGGTCCAAAGCTAGTCCAGAAATGGGTGCTCTTCCAACTTAGTCCTATTCTCCTTCTGGGTCTCCAAAGCTTATTGAAGACTCTATATTCCAAACCTTCCGTCTCCCACCATCTTTGGTCAAACCAGATTACAACAGATTATACGACTTCTTCTACCAATCCTCCGCCTTCGTCCTTGATGATGCCGACCGTTTGGGTGTCTCCAGAGATGAAGCTTGCCATAATCTCTTATTTGCCACGTGCTTTAATTCTTTCGGAGGAATGAAGTTTTTCTTTGATACTCTATTACTATGATTCACGTAAAACAAAGTAGAACAGTGTAAGATTAAAAGGAAATATACTGCTTCATTTCATTTTTCCATCTCAGAATTGAGAGGAGTTCTATATTGAGATTTTTTCTTCCTACCCAACGAGATTCCAGCTCTCATTTCGAAATCAAACAAGGAGAGCTCTTATTCGGCTACCAGCTTCCCTTGCCGCTTTGCCCCTTGGCCAAGCTTTCAAACCCTCACTTGGTTTCAGAAACCGTCGTGATACTGATACGCAGAAACATAATCCCTTGTGGTAATTACTGGCTCTAGTTTTCATTTGTGCTGCCGTTAATGGCAACTTGAAGAGCTTCGAAGCTAACCAAATCAGTTTTAGCGGGCATTAGTGGGTGTAGGAGCTATCACAAGTCTCTCTATCAATCGCGCTCCGCTTTGTCTCGTGTCGGTCCAGTGTCCGACTTCACTTGTACTTGGGGAAATGCTAGAAATTTCGTGGTTCTGCCTCAAATCTTCAACAAAGTTTCAGAGAGCAACATCACCTCCGCCAAGTTTCTCTCATACTCTTTCATTCGCAAGTTCCATGCCTCCAATCCCTCTTATCGCTCAGCTAGCAGTTCTCAAGTCTCGTTATTCATTCCGCTTTATGGTTTCATTTATATTTGAATTTTCGTTTAGATTGACTATTAACTGGAGCGGGTAGGAAGAATTGGCCATGTCAGCATGTTACTTCAGCAACTAACGGCCACGTCAGCACGTTAAGTGCCATGTGGCAAAGTCCGTTAAATCTGACTAACAAACCCTAACGAAGGACTAATTTGTCAGCGAAAATAATAATTCAAGGACTAATATGTTACTAAAAAATTTTGGAGAACGAATTTATAAGTAGAAGCATTTTTCAAGGACTAAAAAAAGGTTTTATTCTTTTTTATTTTACATTTTTTGAACAGTTTAAACTTTTTAGTTACTATGGTTCTTAATATAGTATTATAATTTCTTTGAACAAATCATTATGGCTTTGATGTTTTTGCTGATTCTATTTTATATATAAAAATCAAATTTTAACATATAGTATACTATTTAAAGATTAAAAGACTCTTGGACCTGGTGGAAATCCGAAAAAAAAAAAATTCTGAATATTTGCTCAAATAAAGTTTTTAGATTGTATTAGTTTTTTTTTATATATATATTTAAGTTAATAAAAACTGGAATAGTATCTATCCTTTTTGGACAAAATGACTGTCGCAATAGTATCTGCCCGTTTTTGTCAAAAAAACTTCCATTGAGTTTTACATGCTGCCTTTTTAATGGTTGACAAGTTCTATATATCAGCTCAGCTACATTCCTAATTTTAGTGATTAGTGTGGTGATACGTAAGAGTGGAGGTAATTTTATAAAAAATTAAAAATATATATGGAATCTAAAGCAATGAGTTCTTTTTTTCTTTTTTTTTTCTGTAAAATGTTATTTTGGTACTTGAAAGATGCACTCAAAATCCTTCAGGTCTCTAAATTTTTTTTTGTATTATATGAGTTCCTCAATATTCATTAATTCCATCCATTACTTATGTCCACTGTTAAATTTCCAGTAGTAAATATTGACGGAATGTTACGCATTGCCCTTAAATGCTGAGTTGGCTGCTGAGCTGGTCACGGTTATCGAAAACGCTATCGTTTTACTTCTTCTTCTTCCTCTGGTTGAGCTTTGCTGGCTCTCTAGGACGTTTGATGATTTTGATTTGTGACCCAAGAGAGCAGTTGTAGAACAGAGGTCGTTAAATGCTGGTTCTCTTTAAAGACCCACTTGTGGCACTTATCTGATGCAACCTTTCCCATCAACCAGCAGTTTCAAAACCCAATTCACCCAATCAGAGCACAAAGCAGTGGAGAATTGTGCTGGTACATAGCATTCAATATTGAAGATTAGGGAGAGAAAGAGAATTGAAACCACAACAACATAAACACCTACTCAGTAGCCACCCTTCCCCATAATTATATAACTGAATGCACATTCTGCTGAAGGCTTTTCTGACAGGATCCTCTCCATCAAGAAGAAGAAGAAAGTAAGTATTTAACGGCTACGTGTGAGATTTTGTCAACATTTACTAACAGAAACTTAAGGGTGGTCCTAAGTAAGTGATTGACGGAATAAACATTGAGAGATTTATGTGATACTAAAAATTTTTTAGAGACTTAAATGATTTTAAGTACATTTTTGAGGGATTAAACTGATTTTTTATTCTTTTTTAAATGCTAATGCTAGACTACATCAGGAAACCTTCATGTAATGTAAGATAGAAAGAAAATAAAATCTTCCTCAAAAAGAAAGAAGAAAATAGAACAGAAAATTCAAATATCAAAGCATTTGTTTTTCATGGACTCTTACATCCAAAAGCTGTTTGTTAATGTCTTCTTTATTATCTTTCCGATGACCTCCTTCATGTCAAAGGGTTCATGATTAATTCCTTTGTTGCGGACATTTCAGTTTCAATCCAGTTTATTCACACGGTTCTCGTTACTAATTGGTTTGATATCTTTGATTTAATCAAACATAATTTTCCTTAACATGTTTAATTCCATAATATGCCCCATCTCAAAGGGCACTAGGCCTAGCTAGGAGATGGGTCCCTAAAGTTCGGTAACCATAAATTAACCTAAATACATCTCAACTCTAAATGTGCTGCCCAACTTTTTGACAGCCAAGTTAAAATTTACGTAGACCTAGTCAAATTCAGATATTCACACGTTTGCAGAATATGAGCAATTTTAGGGAGTTAATTTTTTTTTGATAAACTTGTTACTAATTAAACTGAAATGTATTTATAATCACTTTTAGATGAAAACAAAGTGATAAGAATTATATATTTATCCAAAGATACTTATAAATACACTTTAGTCTAATATACAATAAATTTATCAAAAAAAAAAAGTTTAAATATCTAACATTTTCTTTTCNATTTATCAAAAAAAAAAAGTTTAAATATCTAACATTTTCTTTTCCTAAATGGTATTAAACTACAAATATACTAAAAAGAATTTAAATGTCAATGAAAATTGTGATGGGCTCCCACCAGTCTATTACTGGTCTGGTTTCGTGAATGTTAGAGTATATCTCGCTCCCTTGCTGTAGCCTGCGGCTTCATGCATGTTCTGGCTGATTTTGAAGCTCCCCTCTACCTTTGCAACGCCCTCAGAGGCTCAGAGCTAATGTGCTCGGAATCAACTTTAATTTTCCGCTTTCATTGAACCTCATATTCAACAAACAACGGCAAGAGAGTTCCATCTGAATTTTCAATGGTCTATGGTCTTAAATTTGTTGAAGTTATTAATTTGGTAAGTTAATTTATTTTTTATATTCACTAATTTTTTAAACAAAAATTCTTTACGTATTTGAAAATGATGCATTTAACTCTATTTGCATTCTAACTTTTAGGTACTCCCAACACACCAACACACCCTTGTTTTTAAGTAAAAACACAACTAGACATTGTGACCTAATCATTAAATGGGTACCTGCTGCAACCCCACCTTTGCAACCTAGCCAAGTAAGGCTAATCGAATATTTCTCTCAGGGCCCACTTTTATGTATTAATGAAAGTAATACTTCCTAAAGCACAAAAGAATTTCTCCTCCAAACACCATTTCTCTTCCCTTAATTACAGGGCAACAAACAAATATAAAATCTCCTTGGCACATGCCATTTTAACTCACCAACTCAAAAACAACCAAGAGCATAACTATCTTGGGAAATGGCTTCCAAGGCTATTGCCCTTATCTTTTCTTTTAACCTCCTTTTTGTCACCATGGTTAGCTCCCAGCCGCCACCCTCGCCCCGACCTCCACCGACACCCTCGTTTGGTCGAGCCCCTCAACCACCTTCGCCCCGACCTCCACCACCACCCTCACCCCGTCGAGCACCTCCGCCACCTTCACCCCCAACTTCACCACCACCATCACCTAGTCGTGCCTCTCCGCCACTCACGTTCTCTCCCCTACTGCCACCATCACCTTCTCCTTTAGCACCACTATCCCCCTCTCTCCCACCCCCACCGCCACCCACACCCACACCCTCACCCCTGCCGCCACCCACACCCTCACCTTCTTCGCCACCACCATCACCCAGTCAAGCCCCCCTATCACCACCAACACCTATTCGTGCCTCTCCGCCACCCACATTCTCTCCCCTACTGCCACCATCACCTTCTCCTCTAGCACCACTATCACCCTCTCTCCCACCCCTACCCACATTCTCTCCCCTACTGCCACCATCACCTTCTCCTCTAGCACCACTATCACCCTCTCTCCCACCC
>QAOA01008148.1:0-33187 GCA_003255065.1 Cercis canadensis | reverse complement strand
ATCCTCCACCACCACCCCGCCCACCATCACGCCCCCCCTCACTCGCACCCACACGTCCCCCACCCCCACCACCACCCACACTCTCACCTCCTCTGCCTCCACCCTCACCCTCTCCCCCACCTCCACCGTCACTCTCATCCCCACCTCCACCCCGACAATTCTCTTGTCGAATTGATCCCCTTAAGCTAAATGTGTGTGCCAACTTGTTGACTCTTGTGCAAGTTGTAATAGGCTCCCCAAGCAATTGCTGCAACAACTTTGTGGGTCTGGTTGATTTGGAAGTCGGTTTCTGCCTTTGCATTGCCGCCAGACGTAACATCCTGGGTATCAACATTAATGTTAACAGTTCCGCGTGGTCGATAGCGAGTGCCTGCAGAAGGAGTCTCCCATCTGACTTCCAGTGCCTTCCATGAAGGCCCTTATTTGAATAAACTAATGTACTAATTAAGTGCTTAAATAAAGAAGTACTTCTTAAAACAAACTTATATTTATTGAGCCTATTTTATAAGCTACTTCATGTGAGTATTCGGCAAGTGCTCTGAGCATTTGGATACGTAATGCAAATTAATGTGTCTGCATTATATAGCATCCTATAACACTTATTTATGTGCCTTGTTTTCTTCGACAAAGAAAATTGAACCAAATTGTAAGTTTTGCAGTGTGCAGGAGGCAGAGACCCCTCGAGGCCTCGATTAAGTTTCTAATAATAGAAGTGATTGTGTAAGTCTGTCAAGGAATCCGTGCACGTGTAGGAGGAGGTTCTCATGCATGCAGTCAATTTTTGGATAACGCAGACCCAATAATTTTGGATACTCTAACTTGGAATTCCTTATTTAGATAACTTTAAGAACGATCCACTAAGATGAGATAAGGGTAATTAAACAGATTTTATTGGGAGAAAACATGATTGTGTTTATGAAGGAGATTACCCCATTGTGTAACTCAAATATATTATGAATGAAAAGAAAATAATAACTTGATGATGACACGTAATTTAGCCAACATTACTTTGCCCATGGGATTCAAGTGAAAAAGAAAGCAAAATTAACATATTTAATAAGCAAGAATTATATGTTAAATCCTTTTTGGTGATAAAGAATTGTGTTATAGACATGCTAATAAGAGAATGAAATTAGAAACATAGAGGATGAAATTTGTTCATTTCAAATATGAGACAAAAATGAGGTGAAAATGTATTATTAAGAGCTTAAACAAAAAAAAAATGACTGCTCTTATATCTTTTCTTAGAAATATATAGCTAATAGAATAATATGATAATCGTAAATATAAAACATTTTCTTTTCTCTATAGGACAAACATATTTTTTTTCATTTCAATTATTTTTTTTAAGTTCAACGATAAGAGTATTCTTGAGTTAACTTTTGTGCACTGAGATTTAGTTCTTTAGGGATCTTAAGGCTACACCCCCACATCGACTTATTACATTCAAGGAAAATTTTTCCCAAGTGTTGGTCTGAAAATTTAAACTTTGGTTAGCTTGAATAAACTTGTTGTATTTTTATTACTTGACTAAACGCTTGGATTTCCAAATCTATATTATCTATTAATGTCAATAAAAAAATCTATGCTGTGTGTTTTATCAAAGGAATATCTTAATTTTATGTTTTTAACACATAAGAGATGTTAAAAGGAATACACCGAGTTTCATATATGCAATTTAGATTACAGAACTCACTAAAAAAAATTATGTTATTGTATTATGACGATGCCTGATTTGAGTTGAAGGTCGAAAGATAGAGAATGCCGATTGGAAGTGTGAACTGCACAGTAACAAGTGAGCTAAAGGTCAGGTGTTGATATTCGAGCTCTGAAGCTAAAGTTAGTACGGTTCGAGCTAAAGAGTGTAATAAATGTTAAGGGAAGCAAAAGTTTGTATACCTGTTGCTGGGGGCTATTTATAGATGGGGGTAAGGGATATGATGGACATATACAAGATTCTGATGATGTGGGCCTTTGGCTAAGTGGGCCTAAGTGCAATAGGTCGAGAATCTGGTATTTACATATTACAATAAAAATATAAGAAAGTATTTGTTGAGTGAGTTTTATACTCACTCTTTAGATGTCTTTTTGCAAAGTATTTGGTTAGTTTTTGAGGAATGATGGCCACTTATTGTAAGTTTTATGTTAAATTGCAGAACCCATGGACTAAAGTGAAGGAATGAAGTAAAGAGAGGATTTGGATAGAAAATCAGCGCTGCAGCCCTTGAAATCTAGCACCGCAGCCCTTGGAGCATCAGAATGCATGATTTGGACAGCAAGTCAGTGCCCCAGCCCTTGAAATCCAACACCGCAGCGCTAAAGCACTGAAAATTCAGTGTCAGGCAGAGAGGCAGCGCTGCAGCGCCCGTGAACCAGCATCCGCAGCGCCCATAACAGCCATTTTTCCAGTCTTTCAGCGCCGCAGCACCCGTACACGAATTACTGATACACATCACTCTGTTTCTCTAGTTTTAGGGCTTCTCTTTAGAAGTATAAATAGGATACCTAGGGAATTAGAAAGGGGTCGTTCTTAGACACTTTTGGAGGCACAAAGGAGGCAAAGCAAGGATTGGAGGGAGGAGATGCAAAGCTGATTTGAACTTCAAACCAGAGTTTTTCCTCTTTTACCTTTGAATATTGTCTCAATTTTATTCTTTCTGGTTCTCTTCATCTAGTATGAACTAATTCTCTTATCTAGGGGTACGATGTAGCCTAATTAGGACCAGCTGTAGTTTCTTATGAAGTTAATTCCATTATTTATCTCTTCAATTTGAGTGTTTTTCTCTTCTCTTAATGCTTCTAATTGTCTGGCCAATAATTGGATGAATTGTTAATCACAATGAGACCGGAAGGAGAGTTGTGTGTCAAGTTCCTTGGGGTAAATGCCATGAGTTACATGGAGGATAGGAATATACCTCCATGGCTTATGTAATCAATTAAAAAGATCCACAAAACTCAATGAATTCGTAATTATTGTAACTCGTATAGGGATATACAAGGTTAGTAATTATTGGATATGTACACTAGACCTTGAGAGAGGCTAGTGAATAAATTAGGGAATCTTGATTAGCAAATAGGAAGAAAAATTGGAGTTAATGGAATATGGAATGAAAGCTGGGAGTGATTATGATAAAATCGAAACCCTAGGTGTTTCTCTCTTGCTGAATCTATTATTTTTCTGGTTTGATTTGCTATTTTTCTGGTTTACATTGTTTTTATTCTATTTTTAGTTGTTTCATTGAAATATCTCTTTATCGATTGATTAGATAAAGTTAAGGTTAACCATCTTTCGGTAGTTGATACATTAGTCCTCGTGGGAACGATAAATTTATCTCATTTTATTACTTGCAAATGACAACGTACACTTGCGTTGGAATTTTCACAACAGTATTGACCCAAAAAATTACTAAAAAGCTTGAATTAACCATAATCTAAAAGTTTAAAGAAAAGTAGTACTGATGTCATTCTCAAGACTTGTGGGTTTTGTGTTTAAATTCAGAGTTGCAGCCAAAAATTCTCGAAAAAAAATGTTTGAAGAAAAATTATATGGGTATATGCGTCTTTCATCTGACATCAAGGTGAGATGGGATTTAGGTTACAAGAGAAATTTGGAAAAAAAAAATTATAACTTGTTTGAGTAGATAGTCTTTTTTTTTTTTTTTTTTTTTTTTTTTTTTTTTTTTTTNTTTTTTTTTTTTTTTTTTTTCTTTATGGATGTAGTTGCAAATGCATTAATTTTTATGTGCAACTTGTTTAATCTATTGATTCATATTTTTCGGGTGACTTTTTGTATAAGTTACATCATAGTGGAGATTCCCAACAGCAAAGATTCACACTTGAAGTGCAAAAATATGGGGTAGATCAAAATATTGCAAAACATATATTGCTGCTATATATATAGAAATCGATTAAAGTCTATATAGTATAACGACTAAGCTAGAAAAGAGAGCATACTCATTATTTTCTCATCCAAAAGATAAAAATAAAATAAAATGATATGTATGCAAATATTTTGTTACAAACTGTATTGGTGGCAGAATTAGAAAATTCAATTCGTTTAACTTAATTACTTTATCAGTTAAATTCATATTTTGTCATGTTCATGGTTTGCATACGATAATTCGTATATATCTGACTACACAATTAAGTTTCCCATTGTTTTAATTCCTCAAATGAAGTCAGGTCTGAATCCTGATGATCTATTGATCTATTTCTCGGGGCCCTTTCCACACAACCTAACCATGCATATATTAGAATGGGCAGCGGCGCCGCAAGCCTATCATTTTGTACTAGCTAGCCAAGTTGGTCAGAATCTCCTTAAGGTTGAAAAGTTTTCTCTGCACTCACAAACTTACAAGTTTTAATTTCTTCCCTTAACCACAAGGCAAAACCTGAGTATAAAATCCCCTGCCCATGCATGCCTCTTCAACTCACCCACACACAACTAGCTAGAACCAAAGTGTATAGCTAGATTAGGTGCAATGGCTTCCAATTCCAACGCTATTGCATCCACTGCCCTCCTCCTCTCTCTCAACCTCCTTTTTCTCACCATGGTTAGCTCCCTCTCCCCGGCCCCCGCCCCTGCCCCTGCTATCTCAGCCCCACGGCCCCCAACCCCTAGTGGCGGGAACCCTACTCCAAACCCACCGCCACAGGCTTATTGTCCAACCAATGTCCTCAAGTTAGGTGTATGCGCCGACTTGTTGGGTGGTTTGGTGAACGTTACGATTGGCTCGCCACCAACCCCCCTTGCTGTAGCCTCATTGGTGGTCTGATTGATCTTGAAGCTGCCGTCTGCCTTTGCACCGCAATCAGAGCTAACGTCCTAAACATCATCGACCTTAACGTTAACGTTGCCTTGAACGTGATATTGAACAACTGTGGAAGACGGAACTCTTCAGGCTTCCAGTGCCCCCCTTGAAGACCTTGTTTGAAACTACTGTACATGTAATAATTGCTTACTATAAGCACTTTTAAATAAACTTCTCTCTAATGAGCCTATTTTGAGATATGTCATGCCACTTTGAATATGATACAATACGATTATATTCCACAAATGCTATTACAATATTAAGCATTTCGACATGTAATACATATATCTACAATTAAAAAGCTGTTTGAAATCAAACTTGTTATATCTGCATTAAATATATGGCCTAGTAATTCTTTCTCTGCCATGCTTAATTTCTCTTATAGAAACTGAACAAAATGGTAAGTTAATTATGCGTTGTGCCAGCGACCTTCTATTATATGTTTCTAAATACTAGCAACGGTAATTAGCAAGTCTTTGTCAAAGAATATCCCTGCGTAGGAGGCTGCCGTGCCCTTAAAAACCATTGCCTAATTCTTCTTTGAAAAAATACTAGGTTCCACTTCAAAGAAGTGAAACTTGTGACGACGTTAAGTTCTTCTTCATTACTTTCTCTAGGTTCAATTTAACATGTTTCTATACACAATAGCACAAGATGGACTTGCGTTATTCCTACATAGTCATTGAGGGATTCTCCTATGGCCAGATCCTGCCAATAAATACATGTCTGTAATGTGTTAATTTGTTCAACAAAGTGGGTTGGTAGACTTTTGATTTTGCTTGACTTGCAGGACTTCTTACGTTTAGCTTTAGAACCGATTTTTGTCATGGCTTTCCAAGAGGTATTAAAGTCTTTGATTGAAACTGAATCTGCAGCATTTTAACATACTGAAGAGTGCTTTTATGAAGAGTTTTTGAGTTATAAGCAGGAGCAGGACGTAGTTCCTCCTTCTAACCTTTGGAAAAGAAAAAATAAAATAAAATTACAGAACTGTTGGGTTCAGCAGCAACCAAAGAAAAATACCAAAAGTTGACTTAGGATGCCTAAATTTTCCGTATGTTACAAACTCTGGAGTCTAGACTATTAGGCTATATATGTTATGGGTTATTATTTTTATTGTCATATCATGTGGGAATAAATTCATTCATCTTATTGCTATGATTTTCTCTCCCCTTTAATATTCTTTTAAACTTTTCCTTCCTATAATTTATTTGTTCTTGAATTGCTTAGTTCGAGTTCAATATTAATACATTTCATTAAAAATTCCGAGTTCATCTGCAACTTCTAATAGCTAGTTTGATACATTTTCATGATAGATGTCTGATAGAAAAAGTTTGTAACGTCTACTTCATAATTCATATAAATAATTTATTTTCATTTAGAAGGTTGTATAGATCATATATGTAAGCAAACTGTGATCTCATTTATCAGTTCAATTTGTCTTGTGCGTCATGCAATCCTTTTCCAATATACTTTATCTAGGTTTAATTTAACATGTTAGTATAATTCCGTCCCTCCTTTTTTGAGATAAAGTAAAAAGTCCAACATTAAGATCCATGGTTACTATCGTGTCAATTATAAATTATTTTTGTGCATCTAGAAGCAAGTCCATCCATGAACATCTACTTCATTCCTCTATAAATGTTGGTGGTGTTGTTCCCCTATTAAAACATAACATGTGTATTATTTTTTACACATCAGCACCACTTCATCCTCCTCTTTCTCCATGTTCACACCATTATCTCAATTTTCTCTGTTAGAACACAAAATAGAAACTGAATCATTGGCTTCTTCCTTATGAATGACCTTCGCTATGGCCTCCATCATGACTGACGGTCTCAATCTCATTATGCCTCTAAGAATTAAGATCTCAAATTCCTCCAATCATCTTCAATGGTAAAAATGAAGTGTAGCAGTCTTTCCCTCCCTTTTGGCATAAATTGATGGAATTTACACAGATTATATCTTCTCACATTTCATCAGTAAAGGAGATAGAGTGTGCAGAAAAATGAAAATGTGAAAACAGAAAGTTAACATTTTGCAGAGAAAAAAAAAGAAAACCTAAGAGGAGCAGAAGCTTAGAGTAGGAAGCCATTAAGAGCGAGTTTCCAACCACTGATGGATTGTTTTTTTCTTTTTTGTTATCGTGGCATTGGTATTTCTAAATATCATTTAATGGCAACTATCTTTCAATTAATGATTGCATTCCGAGTGTTTGATAGAATGTCTCAATGGCCTGCTTTTGAGCTTTCTTTTATGTAGTTGGGAATTGTAATGAGAAAGAGAGGGATTGAGACAGGGATAATGAGATTGAGACCGTAGGTCATGGTGGAGGAAAAAAAGAAGGTTGTTTATAAAGAAAAAACCAACAATTTAGTTTCTGACAGAGAAAATTGAGATAACGGTGTGAACATGAATATGGAGGATGTGGTGGTGCTGATATGTAAAAAACTTCAGAAATAGTTGAAATTAATCTGATGATTTGAAGTAGCTAGAAAAAAGTTAAAATAATATGAACAACGTGATTCGTATAAGGTTCTCGTGTATCATCTTTCTCAGACGACATTAAATTCAAAATCAATTTTGATTCTTATATTTTCTAATTAGTTTTTACCTCCCTATGATACGCTTTAACTCTTCATACCTGAGTCGTCAAATTAGAGGTGAAATGGATGAAAACATTATGTTCTTCTTTTGGTTTGGTTTCACGAGTTCATAGAATTATACACTATCCCTGCTTGTTTTGAAAGAAATAATCTTAGCAATAACATGCATTTTATTTTTATTGAGTTTCACATGATGGAGAGCTCCGTTCAATCACAATCGTCGATATTGTTATAGTGAATTCCACCATCATTTCTAATAAAATGGCTGTGAGTGAATTCATGCTCTATGCAAGTACAATTTTCTCCGGTACTGTAATAGAACTCTATCAAAAATACCACTCGATAGTTTATATTTTATTAGAAAATATTAGTTTTACCCAATAATGACTCAAAAATAATCTGCCTTTTAGGTATTTAGAAAAAATATTGACCAACTTCATCATTCTCCCTCTAGAATTTTTTTTTTTTTTTTGGGTGGTCATATATAAATCGGGAAGGCTTGTCCTTTTTAAAGCAATAATAGTACGTGCTAAGAAAGAAACGAACCTAATTAAACCAGTTCATGTGATCTGGAATGGATATGCGTGGATCCTCAATACTGGATATATTCTTTTACAAAAATTATCTTGCTGGATTGAGAGGGTTAAAATGAATCATATTGGAAAGTTCATATTCAGTGAACATTTTTTTGAAGCGAAATACTAAAATATACAAGGGTCTGGTTTCACATGATAACAGAATACCATCCAATGACCAACCTTGTTCGTTATTTCACATGCTATATAAGAACAACTACCTGCTTTACTTTTTGTTTCATCGAGTTATTTTGTTGAGTGACTTTTATATCCACTTTTTAGATATCGTTTACTTAAGTATTTGATTGTTTATTGAGATTAATCATCATCTAATGTGATCTTTTATGTTAAATTGTAGGTTTCATAGGTTAAAATGAAGAATTGGGAAGTTTTTGGGACAGAATTCAAGGGTTGCGGCGCTCAAAACCTAGAGTCGCGACCCCTGGAGCATGAAACTTAAAACCAGGACAGCAGCTCAGGGGTGCACCCCTTGAACAGTAGTGCCGCACCCCCCGTATGTGAAAAAATACACATGTTGGGACAGCAGCTCAGCGCCGCACCCCTCAAAATACAGAGGTGCGGCGCCTGAAAGTGAAAAGAAGCAAATTTCTTCCAGTGAGTCAGAGGTGCGGCCCCCGAACTTCAGAGGTGCGGCGCCCGAATTTAATTCTGCAGACGCGGCTTATTTTCTCATGGGTTTTAGGGCTTTAGAGTGAGGGGTATAAATAGGAAAGCTAGGGAATTAGAAAGGGGGTCGTTCTTAGACACTTTTGGAGGCACAAAGGAGGCAAAGGAAGGATTGAAGGGAGGAGATGCAAGGCTGATTTGACCTTCAAACCAGAGTTTTTCCTCTTTTACCTTTGAATCATGTCTAAATTTTATTCGTTCTTGTTCTCTTCATCTAGTATGAACTAATTCTCTTATCTAGGGTACAATGTAGCCTAATTAGGACCAGCTGTAGTTTCATATGAAGTTAATTCCATTATTTATCTCTTCAATTTGAGCGTTTATTTCTTCTCTTAATGCTTCTGATTGTCTGGCCAATAATTAGATGAATTGTTAATCACAATGAGACCGGAAGGAGAGTTGTGTGTCAAGTTCCTTGGGGTAAATGCCATGAGTTACATGGAGGATAAGAATATACCTCCATGGCTTATGTAATCAGTCAAAAAGATCCACAAAACTAAATGAATTCGTAATTATTGTAACTCGTATAGGGATATACAAGGTTAGTAATTAAGAGATATTTACACTAGACCTTGGGAGAGGCTAGTGAATAAATTAGGGAATCTTGATTAGCAAATAGGAAGATAAATTGGAGTTAATGGAATATGGAATGAAAGCTGGAAGTAATTATGATGAAATCGGAACCCTAGGTGTTTCTCTCTTGCTGAATCTATCATTTTTCTGGTTTAATTTCCTATTTTTCTGGTTTACATTGTTTTCATTCTATTTTTAGTTGTTTCATTGAAATATCTCCTTATCGATTGATTAGATAAAGTTAAGGTTAACCCTCTTTCGGTAGTTGGTACATTAGTCCTCGTGGGAACGATAAATTGATCTCATTTTATTACTTGCAAACGACAACGTACACTTGCGTTGGAATTTTCACAACATATTTCACATGCTTCCTTTGTTAGATTTAAGCTTTTAAGTTGAATCGATTTTTGACATAATATCAATGTCTCTTTGATCAAACGGTCAGAAGATCAAATCATTCTATCCCCACTTTCTCAATTAAATTAAAATTTCAGCACATGATATAAGTGAGCATGTTCTTTGTTCACGCTTCAAGCCCAAAAGGCTTTCGCGTGCAGGGGCGTGTTAGATATAAAACTATTCATAGGCCTTCACCTAATAACTTAAGCTTTTAGGTTAAATCGGTTATTAACGTCCTTTACTTTTCTATCCTTTCTTTTGAAATCATATAATGCAAAGCTCATTAACCCGAAAATATATATAATAACCCAAAACTCCAATTATGCCTTGACGAATTCCATAATCTATTTTTAGCATGGAAGATTTGTAAGGCTGGAGATAATAATATAGAATATTAAATGTGAAGGCGAGGTGTTTTTAAAATACTTATTAGTTGTCTACAATTCTAATCTCCATTTTTGTCAACATCAGTCAGTTACTACATGGAGCTTGTGTTATAGTTTACATTACTTTGAACCTTCATCATATAACCCCTGCTAGGTAAAATGGAGTTCGCTACTTAGAGAGGATCCAATATATTTTGGAGCATCTAAGAATGTAAATTTATTTTTTATGATGAGTGATACGAGAATTGAGACCCATATATAATATTTTATATTTCCTAGTTGAAAATGCCAACTATTAAAATTTAGAGTAAAGTAAGTGTCTCTCTATTATTGAAGAGCAAGTTGACAAAGTTACAACTATGATATTCCCCACAGCTAAATTCTTCCATGTCGTGCCGCCAGCTTTGTGCTGGCCATTGCAATTTCAATATCCTATGTTCTCACATGGTTCTCTTGCCCAATTTTTTTAGGCTAAAATACAAAAGAAACCCATAGATGGTGGCCTATAAAATCCCTCCCATGTCTCTCCAACTTCATCAAACACAAGCAAAGCAAGTATTCACAAAGCATCCAAAGGAACTTAATTTGGTGTCTTTGTGAATCGAAATGGCTTCCAAGGCTGTTGCATCCACTGCCCTTCTCCTCTCACTCAATCTCCTCTTCTTCACAATGGTTAGCTCCACTAGCCCTTGCTCACCACCAGCCCACAAAACTCCCAAGCATCCATCCGTCCCAAAGGTACCTTCAGACAACTATCCCAATGCTAAGTGTCCAATTGATACCCTTAAGTTGGGTGTATGTGCCAACTTGTTGGGTTTGGTGAATGTTCAGCTTGGCTCCCCACCAACCCTCCCTTGCTGCAGTCTCCTTCATGGTCTGGCTGATCTCGAAGTTGCCGCTTGCCTTTGCACCGCCATCAAAGCTAACATCCTTGGCATCAACCTTAATGTTCCCGTTGCCTTGAGCGTGATACTCAACAACTGTGAAAAGAACAACTCTGCCTTCCAATGCGCTTAAATCTGGCACTATCTAGTGTTATTGTTCTCTATCCTCTTTCAAAATTGAGTTCCTTTTTCCTATTTATGGTGTATTTGCACTCTAGTATTGTCATTGGGGCTTGCCAATTATTGTTTTGATGGACAAGTTGCCTCATCTTCCTTCTCATTCTTTGTATTCTATCTAATGCAATATTCTGAGGTGAATTTTGTACTGATAAATTCATTTAAGAAATTGATTCATTGTTTATTTGTTTCCTTAATGAATTGTTTCAGTGAAGGCTCTTTTGAGTGATTTAAAAGAGTATAGAAGTAAATTAAGCCAACTAAAACAAGTCAAGAAATATATCCTGATAGAAACATCGCTATTATTTTGTTATAAAATAAATCAGCTGGGAGTATAGTATCATAATTTTTTCTGTATGTAAAAGCATTGTATGGACATGATGACTGCCTCAGAGGTGGGGTTGTTTGAAGTGGTTAAACGCAAATCAGGCATCTTTGTATTGATTTCGATCCTTAATACTGTATCTCCTTGCATCTCAAGAAAAGTCATTGCAATTAATATATTTGTTGCTCATTAATTTTTCTCACCACATCGTTTTATTTTTTGTTGGGACGGTTACGCTATTATGCAATGGGACGTATATCTCTCTCCCTTTCTTAAATTAATTCTTTCTTTCCTGACAGTATAGTTTGTTTCCCACATTGTACGGCAGACTCTTTCAACCAGTCAAGAATTTTTTTTTTTGTTAATACTATGAGTACCTCTACTTTATTTAATTAGGCATGAGACTAATTTCAATTGAAGGTTAAAGCAATTATGATTTTTTCCCCTTACAACATCGCTCCAAACTTGACACTTTTTAATACTTAATGCTGTCAGCTTGTGTATTATACAGTCCTACCTAATTATTAATTTAAACCTACAACCCAAAGAAACCCAAGCATCCTCACCTATAAATACCCTCCCATTCCTCTCCAACTTCATCAAACTCAAGCAAGTATTCACAAAGCTTTTGAAGGAGTAACCCACTTGAGAATATCTTTGTGCAATGGCTTCTTCTAAGGCTCTTTCATCCACTGCCCTTTTCGTCTCTCTTAACCACCTCTTCTTCACCATGGTGAGTTCGGCAGCCACCACCAGTCCCCCAACATTGTCCACTTGTTCCATTAATACCCTTGATCTGAGTGTGCGTGCCAATTTGTTGCGTTTGGTCATTATTGGGACGCCACCATACCAATGCTGCACCCTCATTCAGGGTTTGCTTGATCTTGAAGCTTCTGTGTGCCTTTGCGCTGCACTCAAAGCTAATATCTTGGGCATCATTACCGTTGATCTTGATGTTGCCTTGACCATAATACTCAACAGATGTGGAAGGAACAAGCCCCGTTTTTTTATTTGCAAATATTGAACAATCATATTTTGTTGAAGTACTTTTATCATATCATGCATGGTGCATGTGTTAATATGGATTCTAGTTTTGTCATTGGCTTGTCATAATTGCCAACGGACACTTAGCAATAAATCGTCCATACTTTAATTTGTGTCATTGTACTTTAATTTGTTCCCTTGTTCTGATGGATGCATGGATCGAAGACTCGTTTTCTTCCTTCTTAATTATCCTTTGTAGTTTGTTGTATTATGTGTGAAAACCTTATGAATAAAAGTTCTTCATTTACAAAGTGTGTGATTCGTTCATTGTTTCCAACTTTACATATATACTTTAATTCATTGCTTCGTTGTCATCTTGTTCCCTTATTCTGAATTATTCTTTGCTGCTTTAACTTTTAAATGACAATCTTACTAACTCTCTATTTTCAAAGTAATCCATTATTCTTTCCTTTCTCTTCTTCCTAATATTTTCTCATCATATTTTTTTCAAGAAGTAGAACTATATATATAACTATTTCAGTGATACGAGACTTACGAGTAATAACAGTCAGCAACAAAACTACATTGGGGGCCGGGATGGAATTGACGAAAGGAAAAAAAGATGGATTGGTTAAGAACTCTAGCAAAAAGAATATTAGGAAGTAGACACAATTTGAAGAAGAGTTTAAAAATAATGAAGTACAAATAACAATATAACATCACTCATCCTAGGATATATCTAATCATTTTAACATAATAATAGAGCAAATCTAGGCAGAGTAGACTTAAGAATATGTGCTTAGAAATGCTAAAGATGTTGATTTCTTGGACTAAAAAGTTTAAGTTTATTTCCATAAAACATTTCAAAGCACACAAAATATTAGTTGCAAAATTCTTATATTCATAAATCTAGATAATTGTACAAGAAATTAACTTCATCAAGAGAGTCTCATCCAATTTCTCCTATACAATTATATATATATATATATATATATATATATATATCTCTGTGAATAGAAGAATTTAAACTTTAGGTTCAGTAGATACAATTTGAAGAAAGATTTAAAAAGAATGAATACAAATAACATCACTCATCCTATAAGATGTCTAATTATTTTAACAAAATAAGTAGGATCAAGGAGAAGACTTAGAAATATGTGCTTAGGTAAATGCTAAAGATGTTAATTTTTATCCGTTTTTATCCTTTTCGATCCATCAAAAGTGCCCTAGAAGTATTGGAATGAGGTCAGAAAGTACATTATGATTTAAAAGAAATGTTATTTGTCTGAGATAACAATATACGTAGCAGACTGCAATATTCACACATCCACGTCCCCACAATTTCATCAATTATGTTGTTGGTTCATGTCGATTCTCAGGTAGGTTATAGGTAGAGTGAGCTGATGATAAGGAAGATCAGTGGTCTGCAATCCGAGTGGGAAAGCTGTAGGTATTGTCTGACACCCGCGCTCGGATGCTTAACTCAGTTATAAGTTCAAATAATTCGAGTGGGCAGAGCAACAACTGAACAAGCTGATATCAGTAACCAAGTCATCAAAGCCAGCCCTTTCCCTTGAGTACTGAGCATTTTAAAGATTTAAAAGCTCAAATACTGTTGAAGGTGGAGTAGGAATAAAAAGAAAAGGATGGATTTTCTTTCAATATGTAGTTTTACAAAGTAAATTCATAATGTGTTCAAGCGTCATCAAATGACTTCTCAAGAATATTTTTGACGACTTGGAATATGCCATGTTGCCTAGTTCGAGGTCCTCAAAGTCGATCAAGTGTCTGCACAAGTAGGACACGAGAGCATAGGCCGGGTGGGTTATAGACAGCCAAACTCCGATACTTGAATTAGTAATGAATAAATTAACCTCTAACAACTACCAAGAAGCAGGTACCACATGATTTCATCTCAAATTTTGAATTTTTTTTTACCTTAAATACTAAGTACATCACCACTTAAACTATTACTCATGTAAAAAAAAAAAAAATGTCAAAATGCGGCACTCAAAGGAGGATTGGTGAAAATTCGACTCTCTCTTATACAAAAAGTCGACACCCTCATTCCATGTAAAAAAAAAAACCATTGCCAAAATGTGGCACTTGAAAGAAGCTCCAGTGGAAATTCGGCACTCTACATACATGCCGAAATTCGACACCCAACAGCAAAAGTAAAAAAAAAAACTGCCGTAGTTAAGGAAATAGTTTGAAATGTGCCTTATATGTATAATTAGTTTGCAGATGTACAATATTCACAAGAATCACTCTTCCGAACACACATTCCTGACACTGACATTCATAATGGCCTTTGAGCTTAATTTTAGAGGAAACCTATATTTAAGTCTTCGAAATATTAGACTTTATTGACTTTCAACAAATTCGTCCCTCAAAAGATGAAAAATAACAAATTCATTCTCGAAAGATAGGAGATCCATAACAAAATAGTCATCCATCAATTAGGACTGATAACAGGTAACGGAATTGCTGATGTGACACCGTTAAATGCTAAGGTGGCACGTTAAATGCTTAGGTGGCATTTTTAATTTCCAACATCAGCATATGACATGGATTTAATAAGAAGAGAAACTTGAAAAATGCACAATTGGTGCAATGCGGCGTCGTTTTCTCTGTTTTTTGAATTTTCATTTCAGCTGGGCAGCATTCCTCATTTGCTCCGAACCCTAGCTCCAAATTGAAGAACTTCTGAAGACAGACTGAAGCTCCCACCACAGCTGCGTCCTTGGAAGATTCTCTTTGCAAGTTCTGTTCGAATTGATTTTGTTATACCTTTTGGTTTATATTTTCAATCCTTGTTACTGCCCTTTAACTTATGAACTAAACGAATTCTCATATGTGTTTCTCCTTTTCCTTTTTTGCTTTCGCAATCCTTGAGGTTGTTTCTTGTGTTTGGAATGATGGGTAGTGGGATTTTTACCATACTTTTTGGCTTAGGGTATTGGTTAGATTATCATGTTTTGGGATTTTTTGTGGGTGTTCAAATTGTTTGTGGATTGTTTCAATCAATTGGGTGGCCTTGTGTGGTTGCGGTGGTGGGGAATTGGTTTGGAAAATCAAAGAGGGGTTTGATAATGGGAATATGGACTTCGCATACTTCAGTGGGGAACATCATTGGTTCGGTTGTAGCCTCAGCAGTGTTGGAATTTGGATGGGGTTGGTCATTTGTGGTGCCTGGACTTCTGATCATTATTGTGGGGACTTTGGTTTTTTTTTTTCTTGTTGTGAACCCAGAGGATATGGGATTTGTGCATCCTGTAATGGAGATTGAAATGGGTGTGGAAACAGATGTGATACAGAATCCTGAGGTACAGAATTTGCAGAAAGTGGAATCAGAGGAAGCAAAGCTCCTTGAGTCTGATAGTTCAGATTCAGATTCTTCATCTGCAATTGGGTTTCTAGAGGCATGGAAGTTACCAGGAGTGGCTCCATTTGCTTTCTGTCTCTTTTTCTCAAAGCTTGTGGCTTACACTTTCCTGTACTGGTTGCCTTTCTATATAAGGCACACAGGTAATTGTTCTTGTGTGCAGTTGTATATAGTTTCAGATAGAATTGCGTTGTCTTGTGTCTGGTACATTGTTGGTATCTTATTTTACTATTCGCTCATTCTTTCCAACACAAAATTTAAGGTTTGCTCCTTGAGAATTGGAATGCTAAGTAACAGAGTTAGTAGTATTTATATTCCTACAGATCTCAGTAGGCATTTAATTTCTCTCTGGTGTTTTTTGCGTCATTGTTAGTTTGTTTTTCATTGCAGCTGTTGCGGGTGTGCATATATCTCACAAAACTGCTGGAATACTTTCAACGATTTTTGACATTGGGGGAGTCGTTGGTGGGATTTTGGCTGGCCTAATTTCTGATATGATTGAAGCCCGTGCTGTTACTTCAATTCTCTTCTTGACTCTATCAATTCCAGCTCTTGTTTTCTATCGGGTTTATGGAAGTGTCTCTATGTTGATCAACATTGCTTTAATGTTTCTGTCGGGACTTTTGGTGAATGGTCCATACTCCCTTATTACAACAGCTGTGGCTGCTGATCTTGGTACACAGAGCTTGAATGGAGGGAATTCCCGAGCATTGGCTACTGTGACTGCAATTATAGATGGTACTGGTTCAGTTGGAGCTGCTCTTGGACCACTTTTGGCTGGGTATATTTCTAGCAGAGGATGGAACGGTGTCTTTTTTATGCTAATTTTGTCCATCTTCATTGCTAGTTTATTCTTGATTCGTGTTGCAAGAACGGAGATAAGGGAGAAGCTTAATACAAGAAAGTAAATTGGATATGGTAGAAGCATACCGTTTGATCATTTTTGTGTAGGCTTTTGGTTTTGTAGATGGTAATTGTTACAGAGGTGTCTTTTACACAGGAAATAGCATGATGATAGAGAAATTGTATTATTTTCTCATCCTTTGTTCACTGATAGTTAATAGAAATTTACAACAATAATTCGTTTCAGGTGAGCTAATTCCATACATTATTGGTCTTTCACTGTTTACGCTGTGTATTCTTGCCTTTAATGGATCATTTATACTAAGGTTTTCCCATATAATTGTCCATACTCCATATGTTGGTGTTATTGCAGTTGATACTTTTTTCTTCATTCTTATCACTCCACACCAAGACTTTAAGGCTTTAAACTTATTCTTATAGTTGTCCCAAAAACAACCATGATTCCTGTTAATGTTTCGTTAATAAAATCATTAGGACTAGAGAAAAGCCTTTGGTGATGGACCAAAAGACAATGAATACAGCTCCTTTTAAAGGGACAGCTACAATGGAAAGTTTGACCAATAAACAATTATTTACATTGGTTTAAAAGAGGAAAAATAAGAGTACAATGCTATTGATAATCTGTTTACAGATAAAAACCCCCAAGATATACATTATTTTTCACCTGGAAATAATAGCACCCTCACTTTCCCAATAACAATGGGAAGAATAATCATCCTTAGTATAAATTTTTATTAGAGTTGAGATACCTAGCCCTGTTCTTTGTCATGGATGAATACATGTACATAAGCACAGCTCGAAAAAATCAGCTACACCATTTGTCTCGCAGACAAAAATGATAAGCATTTATCCTTCTAGATGGCATTTAAGATTCTGAAGTCCCTCAGCAGAAATGCTTCTCCTGACTCTTGCCCTTTCTACTACCACCGGTGCCGGTGGATCTGAGTGAAAACACACCATCACCACTGTCAAATTGTCTGTTGATCCTCTCTTTATTGCTTCCTCCACTATTTCCCTGCTGCATAGTTTCACATCATTATGCTCTTGAAGCCTCCTCCGAGCAAAATCTACAGCATTTTGGCTAGTAAAAACATCCCAGATACCATCACTACCAATTATCAAGAACTCATCTTCTTTTGTCAATGTTATCAATTTAAGTTCTGGCTCAGCAATCAATGGTCCACCTCTTTCACTCATTTCCTTCAATCCTTCAAGATGCCAGTCACCAAGAGCACGAGTGACGCCTAACTGGCCATTCAGGTAACCATCATCAATGAAGCCACCCAATGACTCAATCCGTCTCCTTTCTTTGCTACAAAATGGTCTATGATCTTTGGACATTTCTATAGCCCCTCCATGTCGGGACAAAACAGCTCGGCAGTCTCCAGCATTGGCAACAAGTAAAGACCTGTTCATAACAATGGCATTTATTTAAAACCAAGCCCATACATAGTGCTAACATACGTGCTTCAAAAGTCTATTCAAATAATGAATCAATGTACTAGGACGCAATGATTTCTGCTATTCAAAACACAAATGGAACAACCCTAAGAAAAAGAACCAATGTCAGACAGACATAGATGACTTGAATGTCACCATGTCACATCTTTTCTTCTTTGCTACTTTCATATAAAAAGGTCACTCAAATATGGCCTGGAAAACTTTTAAAACGGTTACAATTTATAAAAGCCAATGATGGCCCAAATTTTTTATTTTTTTTTTGATAAAAAAGCTAAAGAACAATGGAGTCAGGTGCTTACCTTCCAAATATAATTGCTGTTAGTGCAGTTGTACCAGAAGAAAGGGAAGACTCAAGAGAACATGTCTTTGATAATGCAGCATCTGTCTCCANAGCCAAAGAACAATGGAGTCAGGTGCTTACCTTCCAAATATAATTGCTGTTAGTGCAGTTGTACCAGAAGAAAGGGAAGACTCAAGAGAACATGTCTTTGATAATGCAGCATCTGTCTCCAAAAATGACCTTGTGACCACCTTCTCAAGCTCCAAAGGGAAGTTGGCATCCTCAACGATGACTCTTGGCAGATGATCACGGACAAATTGTGCAGCNGTTTATTCTTGAATCGTGTTGCAAGAACGGAGATAAGGGAGAAGCTTAATACAGGAAAGTAATTTGGATATGGTAGAAGCACACGATTTGATCATTTTTGTGTAGGCTTTTGGTTTTGTAAATGGTGATTGTTACAGAGGTGTCTTTTACACAGGAAATAGCATGATGATAGAGAAATTGTATTATTTTCTCATCCTTTGTTCACTGATGGTTAATAGAAATTTACAACAATAATTCGTTTTAGGTGATCTCATTCAATATATTATTGGTCTTTCACTGTTCACGCTGTGTATTCTTGCCTTTAATGGATCATTTATACTAAGGTTTGCCCATATAATTGTCCATACTCCATATGTTGGCGTTATTGATTGGTTACTTTTTTCTTCATTCTTATCACTCCACACCAAGACTTTAAGGCTTTAAACTTATTCTTATAGTTGTCCCAAAAACAACCATGATTCCTGTTAACGTTTCGTGAAGCCTTTGGTGATGGACCAAAAGACAATGAATACAGCTCCTTTTAAAGGGACAGCTACAATGGAAAGTTTGACCAATAAACAATTATTTACATTGCTTTGAAAGAGGAAAAATAAGAGTGCAATGCTATTGATAATCTGTTTACAGATAAAAACCCCCAAGGTATACATTATTTTTCACTTGGAAATAATAGCACCCTCACTTTCCCAATAACAATGGGAAGAATAATCATGACTTGGTATAAATTTTTATTAGAGTTGAGATACCTAGCCCTGTTCTTTGTCATGGATGAATACATGTACATAAGCACAACTCGAAAAAATCAGCTACACCGTTTGTCTCGCAGACAAAAATGATAAACATTTATCCTTCTAGCAGGCATTTAAGATTCTGAAGTCCCTCAGCAGAAATGCTTCTCCTGACTCTTGCCCTTTCTACTACCACCGGTGCCGGTGGATCTGAGTGAAAACACACCATCACCACTGTCAAATTGTCTGTTGATCCTCTCTTTATTGCTTCCTCCATTATTTCCCTGCTGCATAGTTTCACATCATTATGCTCTTGAAGCCTCCTCCGAGCAAAATCTACAGCATTTTGGCTAGTAAAAACATCCCAGATACCATCACTACCAATTATCAAGAACTCATCTTCTTTTGTCAATGTTATCAATTTAAGTTCTGGCTCAGCAATCAATGGTCCACCTCTTTCACTCATTTCCTTCAATCCTTCAAGATGCCAGTCACCAAGAGCACGAGTGACACCTAATTGGCCATTCAGGTAACCATCATCAATGAAGCCACCCAATGACTCAATCCGTCTCCTTTCTTTGCTACAAAATGGTCTATGATCTTTGGACATTTCTATAGCCCCTCCATGTCGGGACAAAACAGCTCGGCAGTCTCCAGCATTGGCAACAAGTAAAGACNACAAAATGGTCTATGATCTTTGGACATTTCTATAGCCCCCCCATGTCGGGACAAAACAGCTCGGCAGTCTCCAACATTGGCAACAAGTAAAGACCTGTTCATAACAATGGCATTTATTTAAAACCAAGCCTATACATAGTGTTAACATACGTGCTTCAAAATTCTATTCAAAATAATGAATCAACATACTAAGACGCAATGATTTCTGCTATTCAAAACACAAATGGAACAACCCTAAGAAAAAGAACCAATGTCAGACAACATAGATGACTTGAATGTCACCATGTCACATCTTTTCTTCTTTGCTACTTTCATATAAAAAGGTCACTCAAATATGGTCTGGAAAATTTATCCCATGGTTACAATTTATAAAAGCCAATGATGGCCCAATTTTTTTTTTTTTTTAATAAAAAAGCCAAAGAACAATGGAGTTAGGTGCTTACCTTCCAAATATAATTGCTGTTAGTGCAGTTGTACCAGAGGAATGGGAAGACTTAAGAGACATGTCTTTGCTAATGCAGCATCTGTCTCCAAAAATGACCTTGTGACCACCTTCTCAAGCTCCAAAGGGAAGTTGGCACCCTCAACGATGACTCTTGGCAGATGATCACGGACAAATTGTGCAGCACTCTTCCCTCCATGTCCATCAAATACCTGCACGTTAAACCATTTGCAATTTACATCTTAAATTATGATAAAAAATATCTTTATAAATTTCTAAGAGCATCTCCGCTGGATTCTTATTTTCCTAAGAAAATTGAATTTGAATTTTTACTCCCATGGTACAAGATCGCATTATGAAATGGAAACAGTAGGATGAATTTCTTCCTAATCAAAATCAAAGGGTGCTTATTGAATCTGAATTATACCCAGTAGTATGTGATTATACCATTGAATGGGTGCATATCCTATTGTGCAGAATGACAAAGATATGACAGACTTCAGAATGTCTATATAACCAGAACTCCTGATATAAGAATGCAGCCATGCTAACAATAGAAGTTTTCCCATGTTGACCATATTATAAAACAACAACTAAACCAACTAGTTCTGCCTTATTTAGTCAGGCTAGGCTTCAGAATGGCTATTTGTTGAGTGGCTTTTATATCCACTTTTTAGATATCCTTTACTTAAGTATTTGATTGTTTATTGAGATTAATCATTATATAATGTGATCTTTTATGTTAAATTGTAGGTTTCATAGGTTAGAATGAAGAATTGAAGAATTGAGAAGTTTTTGGGACAGAATTCAAGAGTTGCGGCGCTCAAAACCTAGAGTCGCGGCCCCTGGAGCATGAAACTTAAAACCAGGACAGCAGCTCAGGGGTGCACCCCTTGAACAGTAGCGCCGCACCCCCCGTATGCGAAAAAATACACATGTTGGGACAGCAGCTCAGCGCCGCACCCCTTGAACAGTAGCGCCGCACCCCTCAAAATACAGAGGTGCGGCGCCCGAAAGTGAAAAGAAGCAAAGTTCTTCCAGCGAGTCAGAGGTGCGGCGCCCAAACTTCAGAGGTGCGGCGCCCGAATTTAATTCTGCAGACGCGGCTTATTTTCTCATGGGTTTTAGGGCTTTAGAGTGAGAGGTATAAATAGGAAAGCTAGGGAATTAGAAAGGGGCTGGTTCTTAGACACTCTTGGAGGCACAAAAGAGGCAAATGAAGGATTGAAGGGAGGAGATGCAAGGCTGATTTGACCTTCAAACCAGAGTTTTTCCTCTTTTACCTTTGAATCATGTCTCAATTTTATTCTTTCTTGTTCTCTTCATCTAGTATGAACTAATTCTCTTATCTAGGGTACGATGTAGCCTAATTAGGACCAGCTGTAGTTTCATATGAAGTTAATTCCATTATTTATCTCTTAAATTTGAGCGTTTATCTCTTCTCTTAATGCTTCTGATTGTCTGGCCAATAATTAGATGAATTGTTAATCACAATGAGACCGGAAGGAGAGTTGTGTGTCAAGTTCCTTGGGGTAAATGCCATGAGTTACATGGAGGATAGGAATATACCTCCATGGCTTATGTAATCAGTCAAAAAGATCCACAAAACTAAATGAATTCGTAATTATTGTAACTCGTATAGGGATATACAGGGTTAGTAATTAAGGAATACTTACACTAGACCTTGGGAGAGGCTAGTGAATAAATTAGGGAATCTTGATTAGCAAATAGGAAGATAAATTGGAGTTAATGAAATATGGAATGAAAGCTGGAAGTAATTATGGTGAAGTCGGAACCCTAGGCGCTTCTCTCTTGCTGAATCTATAATTTTTCTGGTTTAATTTGCTATTTTTCTGGTTTACATTGTTTTCATTCTATTTTTAGTTGTTCCATTGAAATATCTTCTTATCGATTGATTAGATAAAGTTAAGGTTAACCCTATTTCGGTAGTTGGTACATTAGTCCTCGTGGGAACGATAAATTGATCTCATTTTATTACTTGCAAACGACAACGTACACTTGCGTTGAAATTTTCACAACACTATTCAAGCTAATAATGCAGCTGAACAAAAAGCACCTTAGTAGCATTTTAATCTTTAAATACATTATCCAGTAGTCGTGTTTCTTTCCTTTCAAAAAGACCATAGTATCACTATCACATTCCTATCCCAAAGAGAGCCAAGCAAAGTTTTCCCATATTGGCTAAGATCAGATCACAATTACTGAACCAGCTGTTTCTTTTGTATGAGTCACTTGTAAAAATACAGCCACAATTCAACTCCATTTTCTATTTAGAAGAAGGGGAAACACAGGCCCTGATCTCGCCTAATTCAACTACATTTAATAAGTGAATATCACCAACGTAGGTTAATGGAAGATGTTATCTAATATCATCTTCCTTCTACTCATAAAATACATATTTCTTATTGGTCATCCTCTAGGTCTGTTCATAAGCAAAATTTCTGGGAGAGAAAACTTTTGCAGCAGGATTTCTCATTGCGTAATTAAATACTCTTCAGAAGAAAGAGCACTGTAACTAAGAAAGAGCACTATAACAAGGATTGCGAAAGCAAAAAAGGAAAAGGAGAAACACATATGGGAATTCATTTAGTTCATAAGTTAAAGGGCAGTAACAAGGATTGAAAATATAAACCAGAAGGTATAACAAAATCAGTTCGAACAGAACCTGCAAAGAGAATCTTCCAAGGACGCAGCTGTGGTGGGAGCTTCGATCGATCTTCAGAAGTTCTTCAATTTGGGGCTAGGGTTCAGAGCAAATGAGGAATGCTGCCCAGCTGAAATGAAAATTTAGAAAACAGAGCAAACGACGCCGCATTGCACCAATTGTGCATTTTTCAAGTTTCTCTTCTTATTAAATCCATGTCATATGCTGATGTTGGAAATTAAAATGCCACCTAAGCATTTAACGTGCCACCTCAGCATCTAACGGTACCACATCAGCAATTTCGTTACCTGTTACCAGCTCTAACTGACGGAGGACCATTTTGTTATGGATGTCCTATCTTTCGAGGACGAATTTGTTGTTTTCCATCTTTGAGGGACGATTTTGTTGAAAGTCCAATCTTTCGAGGACTCAAATGTAGGTTTACTCTTTTTTTTACCTTAAATACTAAGTACATCACCACTTAAACTATTACTAAGTAGTATGGTTCTTTTAACATCTCCTTTAATACATAAAATTACCATAACCAGCAAAAAAAAACAGGCACACTAGGATTTAATAGCTTTCTTAACACGGTATTTTAACTCAGTAAAAATTCACGTGCGAAATAGTTGGGTTCTTTTACTTAATGCTAGACTTCACGAGACTGTTTATCATAATTGCTTACAAAAATAAATAACCACCCTTGATGAAATATGTGAGCCCCACTAAATAATTGTATTCAACAGTTGCCGGTATCTCCGTGTAGAATCGTATACTTGTGAAAAAGAATCCTCCTGCTAATTAAATAGTTGGGTTCTTTCTCTTGTGATAAAGGGTTGACAAATTTCAACCAATTACTAGTTTTTTTTTTCTTGTAACTCAGAAATTAGGGTTTAATCTCAATCTTTAGATGACGCTAGACTTATTAAATATAGGACGAGTTATCCATGCTCTAAGAGTCCAATTGTCAAAACACCCATAGTTATAGTTTTATGTAAGAGCAATTACTAATTTTGCCGTGCATGATTATAGCAACCGATAAAAATAATATTAGACAATATGTAGAATCATAACGACTTGTTCTTTGAATAGGGTTAACGATTGTCTCTTACAATTTACAAATAATATTCATTTCTATATTAGGAACAATATATACTAAAGAAAGTAAGGAATATTCTTTATAGGAAGTATGGTTGAAACGCAAATGAATATGGACGACTTTTTTTACCAAAAAATTTAAAAATAAAGAATATAGAAAACTTTTTTTTTTTAATGTGAAGAATATAGAATACTTTAAACCTTAAACAATGAAAGCAGCCCTCTAGTCATTGTTGCTTTAGTTAGAATATAGCAATAGTTAACTGACAATTTATGTTGCACCGGTATTTTAAAATTGGTGTCGTACCCGTTTCCTAAATGTATCAAAAATTTGAAACTCGTACTAGAGGAGAAAACTCATCTCAACTTCTTAAAATTTGTATGTTTTGAAATGGTTAATATGTTCATTTTGACCTTGATTTACACTTATTCTCTTCCCTCCCATTAACTTTGATCATTCACAAACCCAACATTCATTCTATTTTCTACTGAATTGAAGGAATATGACATAATTTGTCTGTTGAAGCTAGTTTTTCCAATTACTTTTGAGGTAATTATATGACTTTAACTCTTGTTGAAAAAAAAAAAAACTCCTCTTTGTTATATATATATATATATACACACACACACACACACACACACATATGAGGTGGCATACCCATACCTCATTTTTTTGAAAAATTGTCATTCCTGCATTTCATACCGTACCAAGTACGAAACTTGTACTAGTACCCATGCAACATAGTTGACAATACAGGTAGGTTAGGCTATTATGTAATGAGAACCAAGTATGGCACTCACAAAATCTCTCTAATTCCCAGTTAAGGTAATTTAATTTTACATGCCTCATCCATGGCAAGCAATTCTTCTCATTAGACCAGTTTGTACTTTCATAACGTCTTGAATTTGTCTCTCGGATCACTTACTTTACGAAATTGGAGTCAGAGTTTACTATTAGAGGCGCCAAGTTCAGTACTCTTTTCTATGACTTTCAAGACGATGAATGTCATGATACCTAGCTAGTTTGTATTTGTTTGCTTGCAATTCCATCAAAAAATTTGGGTACACTAGCGGAAATGAAATTGAAAGAGACAAAAGAAAATATTGAAATTCATTATTAGCTTACTTGGATTCGTAATTAACAAATTATTTTATCCTAAATTTGGGATATAAATACAACTAAAATAGTATAAACAAGATAGATTTTGAATAGAAATATTGTTTTTGTTTTAGTTTCTCACGAAGTGGTTCTCACATCTTTGATGTGAAATTAATTCACACTCAAGTTTTGGCATTGTCTTGACCACTAGTACTTTTAGTCAGTTTAAACTCCTGACATTACTTCAAAATTCGTTTCACATGAAACTCAATTTGTCAACTGAGTCACACCTAGTGATTTCAATAAAAATATTGTTAATTAGATTAATTTGATAACTGTAAATATGTTATTTTCTCATTTCTCTCGACTTTCACTTATAATGTGTGAACTTGCCTCAAATTTCTATTCGGCTCATTCAGATTTCCAAATTGGAACTCTTTTTTGTTTTTGTATTATTTTTTCTGTTTTAGTTGTATGATGGCAAAGAAACGTGTATAATTTTTATTGTCATAGTAATTAGGATTGATATAATTAATATTTTGTTGGGTTTGGAATAAGATTAATTTAACCTTTGGGCTTAATAAAAATTTGTAATTTTAACCTGCATTTTATTTAGTGAATATGTTATCTTCTTTATATTTTTGGTTGTAATACATTCTCAAATAATTAACGTTTTGTGGCGAATTTTTCATTGTATGACAATCTCCACCTTTGCTAACCACCTACAAGTAAATATGAAAAAACAACACCAATTAAATGGAAATATATTTTCACCTTCTCCTGCCCTTCAACCAAGAATTATACACAATCACCAAATCATAATCCACATTCAAATGTATATGAGATTCATATGTACGCAAGTCCAGATAAGAGTTTACTTGTAATTAACCACTGAACATATTCAAAATTTCCAATGCAAACTTAAAGAAGTATTGAAAAGATATAGTATTAGTACTGTACGTGTACCATAACCTTCTGTATTTTATTTTTAAACAGTTTAATTTCTTGAGGAATATTTAGTGTGGCTCATTGACATGTGTAAATAAATTTAAAAATAAAAAAATTGAAGAAAGATATATAAAAAACGAATAAAGTTAAAGGAGTATCAAGTACCAACTTGGTGGTGTATGAATTTTCTAATTGAATAATTTGAGAGTCAAATTACGTTTAATTATACACAACTTGTATCATAGAAGGTATAAAAAAAAGTACCGCAAAGTAAGATCTGGCAATAACTACATACGGTTTCTTTTCTTTCTTTTTTTTCATCAAATATAACACCTTACTTGCATGATGCTTCACAAATTCTTTGTTTTGGACTTTTGGATTACTTATTCGCATCCCAGCGTAAAATTTACATTCCCAATAGTTAATTTTTTAAGCTATTTGAGTTCTTTTTTTTTTTATTGATTTGTTGAGTACTTTCAAAAGCATAATGTAATTCTGGAAAAAGAAATATATATATATATATATATATATATATATATATATATATATATATATTATCTTGGCAAGTTGGTTAGGAATTGCATCTGATTTTGCCAAAAATTATATCACATGTGCAATTCATTATACTCTTCTTTTTTGAAGGTCAGTATTCGTTATATAATTAATGACTAAATTACTTTTAATACTTTAAATTCATACACAACATTTCCCATCACTTTTATATACTATTTGATTGACACTTTTGTCACATCAAAAGTGATTTAACCTTAAAACACCCAAACAAAAACAATTTCGCGTACAACACTTTGATATGAATTTTCAAAACATAACACTTATTCTTCCAAAAGGGATTCTCTTCAAAAACCTGAAATTCACTACGGTCTCAAACATGCACTCTTTGAGCTACTCTTGATTTAATGGAGATTGGAGGAGTTTCTTTCCTTTTTCTGCCCTTCTCTCCAATATAGAAATAGGTTATTATTAATTAGATAAGTGTACAATACAGGGCTCGGAAAAAGAAAACAACCCCAAAAATAAAGGATGTACACAACTATATATGAGCAACTACTTCTCTGTGAGCATTTTTTCTTTCAGGAAACTAAGTCTTAATCCCTTATCCGCACTGACCGGTTTGGCTTCAATTGTAAGTTGGTGATAAATTATTAATTTGGAAAGCAACCTTGTAACGTGATTTTACTGTTTAAGTTGTAATTTAATAGACCTTAACATTATCTATCATCTCATAAAATATGGTAAGTCATGACAAGTGGTTAGTCTTCACAATTTGTCCTACTCTAATCCCCATTTGTTATATAAAATTTAGACCATATATATATATATATTGTATAAACCCTTTATGCAATGTCAACTTGTAACGTGCAATGTCAACTTGTAAGGTGACTTATTGTTTAAGGTTTAAAGGACATTAATCAATTCGCTATAATCTCATAAATAAGGAAAGCCATGATAAGTCTTGTATAAATCTTTTATCCAAGGTCCAGTACATAACGAATGTACAAAAATTAATATAGAACCACGTCTCTCTTGGGCCACTTCTTGTTTCTGCTTTAAGAAATTTAAGAAATTATAGCCAAAGTTTACTACTAGAGGCGCCAAGATCAGTCCTTGGATTTGTAATTAACAAACTATTAATTTATCCTAAACTCGGGATGAATGCAAACTATAAGAGTACAAACAAGATAGATAATATACACACAGATCTATATGTATATATCATTAGTTCACCCATACAAATTATTTTATCCTAAACTTGACATTTTCTAATACTTATCCTCCAAAATTTAATTCCACTACGTACTGCTGCCACTTGTGTATTATACTTCCTACCTAATTATTATTAATTTAAACCTAAAATCCAGAGAAACCCAGGCATCTATAAATACCCTTCTATTTCTCTCCAACTTCATCAAACTCAAGCAAGTATTCACAAAGCTTTTCAAGGAGTAACCCACTTGAGAATATCTTTGTGCAATGGCTTCTTCTAAGGCTCTTTCATCGGCTGCCCTTTTCCTCTCTCTTAACCTCCTCTTCTTCACCATGGTGAGTGATACAACTCAGACTTAAAAACATAATGAACTGATTGATTATTATTATGCTTTTCTACAACTGATGGCCTTAAGCCTTTAAATAGAAACAATCCTAAAGCTATAGTACTTATCACATAAGCATACAAATCCTATTAGGTAACTCTCACTTATAAGATAGGATAATTACTCCTAAAGATAGACTAATCCTAACTAAATCTTAGTATAGCAAATAAGATAATTAACTACTAATATAAAGATAAAATGAGAGTTTGGATAATTATTTGATACTCCTCCTTAGAGTCGTATCATTCCTTCCCCCATCAAGGAGTTCCTTGTCCTCAAGGAACATGCGTTCTAATTAAGAGATCATTACTAATCCTAATAGATAATTAATAAGGATAAACTAAACTACATAAAAGACAAATATTTAAGGTTGTATCATCCTTCCGCCCTTTTAGGAAAACCTTGTCCCCAAGGTTTGTCTTCGGAAGAAGCAATGATGGCATCATTCTTGCTCTTGTTGAGGAAGACATCATCAGCTATTAAAACTTCTTTTTGTGGCAGATTCAAAATTTGAACTATAAAGGGCAATCCCTCAAAAGTTGTGGTTATTTGATTCACGTGGATGTTATTTGCAAAAGGTGTGCCTTCTAAGGGAATATTGATTGACAACATTTCTTTTTGAAAACCTTTCATTGACTGCTTGGTTGGCAAAGCTTCCATCAATGTGTTTTCTTGAGATAACTCTTCTCCCTCATCTTCCTTCAAATGCTCACAGTACTCTCTTAGGATCTTTTTTCATTTCAGCACAACTTTGCCCCACTTCTTGGAAGGCTTGCTTCATTTCTCATCTCATTTCCTCGAAGATGTGCTCTATTTTAAGAAGACTTTCTACTAGGTGTGGATCCATGGTAGTGGGTGAGGGCTTTGATACCAAATGATACAACCCAGATTTAGAAACATAAAGAACTGATTGATTATTATTATGCTTTTCTACAATTGATGGCCTTAAGCCTTTAAATAGAAACAATCCTAAAGCTATAGTGCTTGTCACATAAGCATACAAATCCTATTAGGTAACTCTCACTTATAAGATAGGATAATTACTCCTAAAGATAGGCTAATCCTAACTAAATCCTAGTAGAGCAAATAAGATAATTAACTACTAATATAAAGATAAAAGGAGAGTTTGGATAATTATCTGATACTCCTCCTTAGAGTCGTATCAGTGAGTTCCACCAGTCCCCCATCATTGCCCACTTGTTCTATTAATACCCTTAATCTGAGTGCGTGTGCCAATTTGTTGGGTTTGATTATTATTGGGACGCCACCATACCAATGCTGCACCCTCATTCAGGGTGTGCTTGATCTTGAAGCTTCTGTGTGCCTTTGCGCTGCACTCAAAGCTAATATCTTGGGCATCATTACTGTTGACCTTGGTGTTGCCTTGACCACAATACTCAACAGATGTGGAAGGAGCAAGCCTAATGGTTATGTTTGCAAATATTGAACAATCATATTTTGTTGAAGTACTTTTATCATGTCATGCATGGTGCATGTGTTAATATGGACTCTAGTGTTGTCATTGGCTTGTCATAATTGCCAACGGACACTCAGCAATAAATCGTCCATACTTTAATTTGTGTTGTCTTGTACTTTAATTTGTTCCCTTGTTCTGATGGATGTATGGATCGAAGACTCGTTTCTTCCTTCTTAATTATCCTCTGTAGTCTGTTGTATTCTGTGTGAAAATAGATCTTATGAATAAAAGTACTTCATTTACAAAGTGCGTGATTCGTTCATTGTTTCCAACTTTCCATACTTTAATTCATTGTTTCGTTGTCATCTTGTTCCCTTATTCTGAATTATTCTTTGCTGGTTTAACTTTTAAATTATAATCTTATTAACTCTCCATTTTCAAAGTGATCCATTATTCTTTCCTATCTCTTCTTCTTAATCTTTTCTCATCATTTTTTGTTTCAAGAAGTAGAGCTATATATGTATAACTATTTCTGTCATACCAGACTTACGAGTAACAGCAATCAGCAACAAAACTACATTGGGGGCCGGGATGGAATTGATGAAAGTAAGAAAAGATGGATTGGTTAAGAACTCTAGCAAAAAGAATATTAGGAAGTAAACACAATTTGAAGAAGAGTTTAAAAATAATGAAGTACAAATAACAATATAACATCACTCATCCTAGGATATGTCTAATTATTTTAACATAATAAGAGCAAATCTAGGATCGATGAGAAGACTTAGAAATATCCGCAACACCACTCATCCATCTATATATATGTCTAACTATTTTAACATAATAAGAGCAAATCTAAGATGTTAATTTCCTGGATTGTGTTTAAATTTTTTCCTTTAAAAATTTCAAAGCACACAAAATATTAGTTGCAAAATTATTATATCCATAAATCTAGACAATTGTACAAGAAACTCCATCAAGAGAATTTCACCCCAATTTATTTTCACCTATACAATTTCATAAATATTTGTGAATAGAAGTATTGTTTGACCAATAATGCTCTATTTTTTATGAGAAAATAAACATTGATATCCAGAGTTCAAGTGAAGTGAGGATGTGATAGTGTTTATCTTGTCCTATAGAAGGACCATAATAATAGAAGAAAAACTGATTGAATAAATTGGCTTCTTTTATCTTATTCTAATATTTATTACTTCTCCTCCAAAGCTGAAAGCAATCCTCCATTACATAAAATATTTAAATAAATACATATCTGAAAAAACAATAGTAGAGTAGTAAGGGAAGTCTTCGTCAAAACATTCTCCAGGTAAAAATACGAGAGCCTAATTCTTCTTTCCAAAATGAATTGAAGAACGTGATTTGTAAAAGTCACTTGTCTACATTTTTCTCATTATACAATACTAATTTCGAAATAAGTTTGAATGTCATAATATACTCTAACAATAAAAAGGTTAAAAAAAAATGGGTTAGCTAGACACAAGGATGTATATTGTGCATGCTTAGTCCAACAATGGCCTGCTTTTTCCAGTTTACCTGCATTCCTGCACATAAAAAAAATGACATTGAGATTTAAAATAAGTAAATGGCATCTAGTAAAATTAAGATATGCCTATTGGAGATATAGTTTCCCACATCTATATAACACAAAGGTCATCTTCAATCTTCAACCTAAATGAATTGTACCAGTCAGAGACTACACCTAATCTTTTTGGGAAACAAAATAAGGCAAAAAAAGAAACGAACATTCTTACGTTATTAATTTTCATTCCTCTCATCATTTTGTTTCCCAAACAAACCCATACATGTAACATCACCATGTTCTTCAACACGTTGCATCTTCATCCTTAGACAGCGCGTAGGTACAAAAACAGAATAATGAAACAGAAACAAGAACTACTGGAGCCATGCCTGCAGTCGAACGACATCGTTAGGCATGTCCAGGCAAATTATCACTCAACTGATAAGGAGGAACCCGGTAACATTTTTGAAGAATCGAACTGTTTTTGGGTTTCGTCACACAAAAATACGAGAAAATAGAGATAAAGAGAAAAATTAAATAAAACAAAAGAAGGATTATTAACATCGCATTAAATAAAAATATAATAAAATTTTATTAATAAATAAAAATACAATGGAATGCCCTAAGCACTACTCTTCATCTTCTATCCCCAACTCCTGAGCTGCATCATCATTAGCTAGGGGCTGTGGGGCCAAACCGGATCCTTAACCACGACGTTGCTGTAGTAAGTCTCCTAGCATAGTTGCAAGCGCCTCGGTGGATATGCTAGTGGCATCCAGTGCTTAGACCACTAGGCGGAGACGAGCCACTTCCAATTGCAAGTTGATCATTTGGGTCAGCACCTCAAATATCTCAAGATCAGGCCCCTAAGAGGGCTGTGTAGGTTGTGAGTTGGCAGAGTCCAAAATGCCAGCCTCAAAGCCCATGTCATAAACCCGGCCCTTCTTATTCTTCCCACCGACGACAACGAGTCATAGCTCGATGTCGTTGACAAAAGAAGAGGACCTGGCCTAGCTCTCAGACCGATGCCTCTCAAACTCAATCTATATAGAGAAAATAATTAGGTTAGTATTAGAATTAATATATGTAACTCACATAAAGACTTAAGGACAAATTTAGTACTTACATAGGTAGACTTTACCCATTGATGTACCTAGCCCTTAGTATAGCTGTGCTGAAGGTGATGAAAAACCTTTAGAGCGTTGGGCTCTCTAACCAACTCCTTCATCTACAAAAAACATAAATTGACATATCTAAAAAACATAATGTTATTAAATAAAACATTTACCAGCCTCCGTTTGTACTCGAAGATGGTGATAGAGCTACCCTTATGAAAGGCATGCCTCTAATATAAGGAACAATTCTTCTTGTTCCTCTTAGAGAAGACCCTATACTCCTGAGAGGCCCATCAGACTCTGAGGGCCTCAGTACAGCATGCGAGAAACAATCGCCCTTGAATTCTTGATCTTGATGTCTCTAAAGCAGACACATAGGTTGTTAGAACACTTAGAGAGCTAGATCTTACGAATCTAGCTCTCATGTTGGGGCGTCCAAACACATTTCCTCTACATTAAAAAATATAAGATCAATGTTAGTAAATATGTATTAGGATTAGCTTAGAATAAAGTTAAATTAAATAATTGTTACCTTGAACTCTATCTATAAGAGTTCCTTCACCTCATTAAGAACTAAGGTGAAATCTAGCCATGGTTGCTCGAACTTCAACTTGTAGATAGTCGACAA
>QAOA01008146.1:0-55784 GCA_003255065.1 Cercis canadensis | reverse complement strand
GCTCTGTATGGTTCTGAGCTGGTTTGGCAGGACTCTTAGTGCTGCTAGAGCAGATATTCGGCTCAGATTCTTGGCCTTGCTGTTTGTCTAACTTATCTCCCTTTGAAGAAGGATTCCTTCTTGAATAAACAAGCATTTTTGGTTGTTCAGTTTCTGGTATTGTCACAGGTTCAGGTTCTGGTTCACTATTTTTAGGAGGCATGGGATCCACACTTGGGTATGAGATAGGTAAGGGTGTAGGGTCAGAATGCAGGGTTATAGGTCCAGATTTCAGTTCTGTCTGTACAGGATCAGTTGGTGTAGATTCAGGTTCAAAATTGATTTCCCTACACTCAACTTCACCTATATTCTCCCCCTGAAGTTGAGAGGGGGGGAAGTAAGGGTCAGTTTCAAAAAAGGAGACATCTTTGGACACAAATAGGCATTTGAGAGTGGGAGGATAGCATTTATATCCCTTTTGAGTAGGTGAGTACCCAACAAACACAACAACAAACACACACCTATGTGCCCTAGGATCAAGTTTAGACAATCCGGGAAAATGAGAGCGAACAAAGGCCTTACACCCAAATATTTTTGGAGTTAGAGAGGAAAACCTATAGTGAGGAAAGTTCTTTTGGAAAACCGAGAGTGGTGTATGAAGGTTAAGAACTTTGGATGGCATTCGGTTTATGAGATAGGCTGCAGTTAAACATAAAGGACCTAGTGACTTCTAGGAGGTGGCGGTTTTTTCTCTCAGAAATTCCATTTTGTTGGGGGGTATGGGCACAAGAACTCTCATGAATTATACCATGGGATGTAAGATATTCCCCTAAAACAGAATTAAAATACTCCCTGCCATTATCAGTCCTTAAGGTTGGACCATAGAGTGGAAGTTTTTGAAGGTGTGAGAGGCTTCAGATTACATTCATGGTAAACATAAGGGACCTAGTGACTTTTAGGAGGTGGCAGTTTTTTCTCTCAAAAATCCCATTTTGTTGGGGAGGTATGGGCATAAGAACTCTCATGAATTATACCATGGGATGTAAGATATTCCCCTAAGACAGAATTAAAATACTCCCTGCCATTATCAATCCTTAAGGTTTGAATATTGGTGTGGAACTGATTTTGGACCATAGAGTGGAAGTTTTTGAAGGTGTGAGAGTCTTCAGATTTTTCCCTTAGGAGATATACCCAGCATACCCGTGTGTGATCAGCTATAAAGGTGATAAACCACCTAGCACCTGAAATATTTTTAACTCGGGAGGCTCCCCAAATATCACTATGAATGAGTGCAAATGGGCGAGAAGCAATGTAGGGTTTTGCAGCATAGGATGCTCGGGTATTTTTTGCTAATTGACAAATCTCACAAGAAAAAGAACTAGGATTCTCATTAATAAATAAGTTTGGAAACAAACTTTTGAGATACAAGAAGTTGGGGTGACCTAACCTACGATGCCACATCATAATTTGACTAGAATTAGAGACATTGGACACATTGACGGTCAATGCTTGTTTATTCAAAGAAGCATGCTTGTTCCAAAAGTAGAGTCCATCAGCCATACTAGCACTGCCAATCATCTTCCCCGAGGTCTGCTCCTGTATAACACAGCAATTAGAGGTGAAATTAACACGGCATTTAGTATCCCTAGTCAGTTTGCTAATGGATATTAGGTTACAAGACAGGTTTGGGACATGGAGAACAGATTTGAGAACAAGATTATCAGTCAATTTAATTGTCCCAAAACCAGCAACAGGGGATCTGGTACCATCTGCTACTCTTACCCGAAAATCATGTTTGCAAGGGGAATAAGTAGAAAATAGAGATGAGTTACCTGTCATATGATCTGAGGCTCCTGAATCAAATATCCAAGGAGCTAATTGTTCTAGGTCAGGGGTAGAAATAGAATTAGCAGTACCTTTTAGAGCTAAGGTGCACATAGGAGATGAGGAATGGCCAAGGATCTGGTGTAGAACCTCCAACTGCGACTTTGTTAACTGAACATTAGCAACATCCTCTCCACTGGATTCTTCATAGGTAACTTGATGAGCTTTCCCTTCTCTCTTGTTCCTTGGCTTCCAACCTGGTGGAACACCATAGAGTTGGAAACAAGTGTCTCGGGTATGTCCAGTCTTCTTGCAGTGGCTGCATACAGGTCTTTCTCCATATTTTTTCTGTTTGTTTTCATTGTCTATCTTGAATTTAGACTCTGAAAAACCTCTGGTGTAAAGGGCAGAACCCTTTATTTGGCTAGTTTTAGGATCCTTGTCTCCTAACATCACCATTCTTCTGTTTTCTTCGCGCCTAACCTCAGCAAATGCCTCTCCAATGGCAGGCAGAGGTCTTCTCCCTAAGATTCTGCCACGAACCTCATCCAAATCCTTATGCAGACCTGCTAGGAACTCATACAAGCATTCCTTATCAAGGTGAGCTTTGAACTTGATGTGATCATCAACATCTCCCCAATCTGCTTCATAAAATAGATCCAGCTCCTGCCATAATACCTTTAGAGAGTTATAGTAGCTGGTGACATCTAGGTTGCCCTGCCGAGTGTCTTTGAGTTTAATCTTGATCTCAAAAACTTGGGAGGCATTCTTTAGATCAGAGTAGTTTTCCTTGACAACATCCCATATGGCTTTTGCTGTCTTGAAAAGAAGGTAGGTTCTGCAGACAGCATCCCATATGGCTTTTGCTGTCTTGAAAAGAAGGTAGGTCTGCTGATGTGAGGCTCCATCGAATTGATGAGCCATGACATCACAATGGAATTGTTGAGTTCCCACATTGCCTAAGTGGGATCATCAAGTTTGGGCTTGCTAGCTTCTCCAGTGAGGTAGCCCATTTTTCCACGGCCTCTAATCACCATAAGAACAGATTGAGACCAGTGGAGGAAGTTTTTACCATCTAACTTGTGGTTGGTGATGATAAGTGAGGAGCTCATAAGAGAGGAACTCTCACTCACCGAAGGGTTTGCCATGGAGGATACAACTTCAGAGGTTGTTTTTTCAGAATTCTCCATGTTCATGGATCGGTGCTCTGATACCATGTAGAAATTCTGTATTGGCTTCCTTACCTAAATGGTGAAGGAGCTGTGAATTTATAGGGATTTGATACAGCCAATCAATCCCTCAAAATCAGAAATAGCCTAATCTAGGAAATTACAAATAAATACAGCTTAATCTAAGGGATTTACAGCTATCCTATTAAATGAGCTATATATGGAAAGTCAATCATTCTCCTTGATTGTCAATCCTGATTCAATCCCATAATTTCCGGGATTCCAACAATAGTTTGTTGACCATGAAGCATAACAGAGTATATTAAGATGAGTGTAGTTAAAACATGTTCCTCTCATTCTTCATGACATTTACATTTTCACTATCTGAATGAAAACTGAAAAAATTAGCTGATAGACCACATGGCCATAACTATTCAGTGTTGTTTCAGGGGAGGTATTATTGATTCATTTTTCTGTTATTTCAATATCTACTGTCTTACTACCTTTCTCTTCCCCCCCACCCCCCTCTCCTCCTCCTGTTCTCTCCCCCACGGGTGGTTCTGATATGGATATAGTTGAACTTGTTAATCTATAATGCATCTTTGAGTTTGGATATAAAATTTCGAAGTTAATTGAAACCTGTTTGCTATAGTACAAGTGGGTCAAATTGATGGATTGTGTGGTTCCTTGTGCAACTTAGATGCTTTATTTTTATCACACAGCATCATGAATTTAACATGCAAGTATTTCTTTGTTAATATTTAATCTTCGTTATTGTTTCAGTACTTCATTAAGGCTGGGGCAATTGCTGTAAGATGTGTGCGCAAAGAGGATATGTGTCATGTTGCCAAGGCAAACTGGTGCAACATCGGTAAATATTTTGTCTTTATTTTTCATTCCGGGGTAATATTTTTACAACTAATGTTCGTTATTTCACTTTGAGTCAACTTTGTATTAGGCTATTTTAGCAGAATGATAGAGGTACAAAATATTTGAGAAGTGAGCTTTATATTGCTCTCTTTTTATTGATTGGAGGATGGTGGAAAATTTATCCCTTTGGTATTATGAGTGACTTATACTATATTTATGAAACTTATACATAAGCTTACCCTTCTACTTTACTAGAGACTAAGATACTGGCCTCAAGAATTGTATATACATTTTTGTCACTACACTAGTAATTAAAGTAATTTTTTCCACTGCATCTCTCACCTATTATCGCTGTCATATGAATTCAAATAGGACATCTTTCCTCATCCTTTTTATTTTCTAAATATTAGTACCTTACGTATTATTATTTATTCCTATATGGTCTGACCTGTTAGTATATGGTTATGGTTCTATTTGTCATGCAAGAACTGTCTTGTGTTGCTCATGATTTCCACTGTGTTTGATGGATGCAGGTTCCAACATTTGCTGATATGGAAGGAGAGGAAACATTTGAACAATCACTTCTTGGATATGCAGATGAGGTTGTAGAGGAGCGTGTTGCTGATGATGTGGTGATAATGATAAAAAGGACCAAAACTACTAGTGCAGTGAGTGATCTATCTTGAATTGTACAGTTTGGTGCTGTAGGATTTTGAAACCTAATTTCCCTTGGTCTTTTTGTATCTGTAATACAAATGGGTTCTTGGTGTCCTTTTTATCATGACCAATTTGTGTTTCAATGCAGTTTAAAGGAATCAAATTATCAGGAAAATAATGTTGATGTAACTGTGGAAATGTACTGGTTCGTATTGGGTGTCTGGTAGCATAAGTTGTCACCTTGTGTCATCGCTAATGTTGTCTTGGTTTCCTATAGGTCTCATTGATCCTCAGAGGTGCAAATGACTATATGCTTGATGAGATGGAGAGAGCTTTGCATGATGCTTTATCGATTGACAAGAGAACTCTTGAATCAAATGCGGTACTCTTCTGCATACTTTTGCTTTCAAATTTGTGGCCTTATGTGTTGACTGGGCCAATTAAAAGAAAGAATATCAGGTATGTTTCTAGATTTTTAAGTGTCAAACATTTTAACGGGGTTATTTGTTTGAACTTTGAAATTTTAGGAGTGCTAATTCTTTGCTTTAAATGCCTTCTACACACATATTTGTTGATCCTAGTACATCAAAAGGTGCAATAAACTTTTGGGGGTTCTGATTTTCTGGTACAAATATCAAAGTTGATTTTCATAACTTGGATTTTGTAGCTGTTTTTCAAAACAAGTGCTTTTAATTTAATCTCCATGATGGACTTGTAGCTACCACATTTGTAGCTTGTCCAAGAATTAGAGAGAGATAAAGAGAGTGGTTTGTGGTGTATGAAGTGGTAAATAAGTTTATGGTGTATGAAGCAGTAAATAGAGAATTGTTTATGGAAGAATTGGGTTTGTACCCAAACATGCATGTAACATAGTAAGACTTTTGTTTTTGTTTTCTTGGGTGGGTGGTGGTGGTTTAGAGATACATACAGGAAGGATGGATGTCAGCTTCATTCAGAAGATGGTTTGGCTTTATAGTTTGTTTTCTTGCTAATGCCATTGCACTATAATGAGAAAACATTTTATATATTTTCCTTGGAAGACCCAAATAATTCAGTTTGTATTCCTTTCTAATCCTAATGGCTAATGATCATTTGTTAACTAATAAAATATCTCATGTTCCATTGTTTTGTTTAGAGAGGAAAAAGACAAGTTTGTGAGAGTATTTGAACCAATTTTTTTTTGTAATAAATAGATGATATTTGTTCTTGTTTTTCATCGTCCTATTTAAATTAGTCTTTTCGTTGTGGTAGTATCTAGTTCCCTTTCAATTCCAAAACATACCAGTTTCTGTTTTGTGATTTCCTTTCAGTTTAAACATCCTAACTTTCTTCAATTCATAGCCTTTTAAGAATAAGTTGGGACTTTTGGAAGTGGCATACAAAATGCATGCAAAGTTTGTTCAATCCTTCATTTTATAATTTGATTTTGATTGGCCTGTTTGTTTATACTATATTTGACAATTTTTCCCAGTTTATATTTGTCACATGGTTAATGTTTCATGAATGCACAGTCAAGGGTTGAAATGAAGAATAGCCATTTTTTTGCTACCTTTTGATTTATTTGTTTTCATTTGTTGTCCCCATTGAGCTTGGAAGTTTTCTTGGTAAGGAACCTTGGACAAGGATCACCCCTCCACTAGGGGCTGAATAATTTGTCTCATAGTTAAAGTTTTATAAATGAGCAGTCAAGAATTGAAATGAGGAATGGCCGTTTTTGTGCTACCGTTTTACTTGTTTTCCCTTGTTGTCCCTGTTGAGCTTGGAATCTTTTTTCAAAAGAAACCCTGGACAAGGATCACCCCTATACTGGGGGTTGAGTTCTATTAAAATTTTTGACTATGGTTTGTTCCTTTCATTTATAATAATCTTGTACAAAAAAAAATGAAGAAAGAAAAAAGAAAATAAAGGAAAACAAGAAGGGAAAAAAAAAAAGTAAGAAAAAAAAAAAAGAAATGGAGTAGAAAGTTGAATCTGATTTTGAAATGATCCTTGATCCCTCTTGACCTATAAATACATGTTTGAGTCTCTTATACCCGTTCTTTCTTAACCTTTAAACCCTTGCCTACATTATGTGCTTTTGAAAGTCCATTTTGATCAATAATTGGCTGCTCTCATTTTGAAATTTTTTTTCTTGGACAAATGAAGTTATGTTAGTTTTTGTTGCTTATTTCAAAAGAATAGGAATAGAAAGATGAATCTTAGTTGTGATTCATACATTGAAATGATCCTTGATCCTTCTTGACTCAAACACATTTTTGAGCTTGTTATACCCTTCTTTCATAGCCTTTAAACCTTGCCTACATTACGTGCTTTTAAAAGTCCATTTTGATCAGTGATTGGCTATTTTCATTTTGTAGTTTTAATCTTGTGACAAATGAGTATTGAATTAATTTTCATTTTGTTTTTTTTGTAATAAATAGATGATATTTGTTCTTGTTTTTCATCGTCTTATTTAAATTAGTCTTTTCGTTGTGGTAGTATCTAGAAGTCCATTTTGATCAGTGATTGGCTATTTTCATTTTGAAGTTTTAATCTTGTGACAAATGAGTATTGAATTAATTTTCATTTTGAAATAGATTTCTTTCTTTAACCTTTGTTGAGCTAGTTGGAAACCCATTATACATCTGTAAATAACGCCTACGATATTTGACTTGATTGTGTGGTATATCTTGTTTCTTGGGCCAGTTGGAAACCCATTATACATCCATAAATAATGTGTATCATATTTGACTTTGTCCTTGTAGTAAGATATTGTTTATACTTTTTAAGAAGTACAATAGTATTTTGAAGTTAGTATAAGATTGCTTCAGTATTAAAATGTAATGCTGCTGCTGCTGCTATGCATTTTTCACTAACATATGCACTACAAATATGTCACAAAATAAGAACCATAGTAATGCAGGGCAAGATCTTTCCAATTTATGGCTGGAAGACATCTTCATCTTCTTCTTAGTTGTTACAATATGAAGGCTAACTAATAAAATACATAGCATCATAGTGCACTGTTGTATAAGAAATGGAAGTTGAAGCATTACTATGTTTAAACCTAATTCACGCACAACTAATGTATTTATGCTTAGGCTTAGTGCTCATTCTAAATAATTTTACTGTTTCCCTATTTTTGGTTGGAAACATTGAATCATAGTTTCAATTTCTTGTATGCAGCCGTTGAAGGATGGATTATTTAGGTCACAGGGTTGCATGAGAAAGCCCAAGAGGATGATCTAGAAAATGTATTTGGGAAGATAAATAATCTTCATTTAACTTTTATCATCAAATTGGTTTTGTCAAGGTAAGTTATAAATTTTTTTTCCTTGGGTCAATAGCATATTGTTTTTGTTTGGGAATTGAGGATTTTGTATAACAGTAATCTTCTTTTATTTGGTCATTTGTGATTGGTGTTATATCATTTCCTTGCTCAATTAGTTCTTATGCATTTCTATTAAATAGGAGATTTTTCCTTCTATGCTTGTATATATTCTATAGATTGATTATTTAGAACTTGCAATTTGGCTTTTTGCATCTCTTGCTTGCACAATTCATGGAGAAATGCATTATAGATGTCATTGCACCATACTCAGAAAACATTTTCTATATTTTCTTTAGAAGACCCATATAATTCAGTTTGTATTCCTTTCCAATCTTGATGGTTGATGACCATTTGTTAACTTTTTCATTGTTTTGTTTAGAGAGGAAAGCTTGTGAGAGTATTTGAACCAAATTTTTTGTAATAAATGGATGATATTTGTTCTTGTTTTTCATCTTTCTGGTGTCTTATTTAAATTAGTGTTTTTATTGTGGTGGTATCTAGTTTCCTTTTGATGAAAAAAAAAAAATGTTCCCTTGCAAAACAGACAAGTTTCTCTTTTGTGTGATTTCCTTTCAGTTCAAACACCCTAACTTTCTTCAATTCATAGCCTTTTAAGAATAAGTTGGGGTGGTATCTAGTTCCCTTTTGATTAAAAAAAAATGTTCCGTTGCAAAAGATATGAGTTTCTCTTTTGTGATTTCCATTCAGTTCAAACTCCGTAACTTTCTTCAGTTCATTGCCTTTAAGAATAAGTTGGGACTTTTTGAAGTGGCATACAAAATGCATGAAAAGTTTGTTCAACCCCTCATTTTATAATTTGACCTTGATTGGCCTGTTTGTTTGTACCATATTTGACAACTCTTACTCAGTATATATTTGTCACATGGTTAATATTTTATGAATGCACAGTCAAGAGTTGAAATGAGGAATGGCCATTTTTCAGCTACCTTTTCATTTATTTGTTTTCCCTTGTTGTCCCTGTTGAGCTTGGTAGTTTTCTTGGTAAGAAACCTTGGACAAGGATCACCCTTACACTGGGGGCCGGAATAATTTGTCTCATGGTTAAGGTTTAAAAAATGAGCAGTCAAGAATTGAAATGAGAAATGGCTATTTTTCTGCTACCTTTTACTTATTTTTCCCTTGTTGTCCCTATTGAGCTTGAAAACTTTTTTTCGAAACAAACCTTGGGCAAGGATCACCCCTACACTGGGGGCTGGGTTGTATTGAAATTTTTGACTATGGTAAAATGATTGTTCCTTTCATTTATAGTATTTTGTAAAAAAAAAAAAAAAAGAGAAGAAATAGAAAGAACGAATAAAGCAAAGAGATCTTTTGCAAAAAAAAGAAATATAAAAAAGGAAAAAGGAAAGAAAAAAGGAAAACAAAAAGAAAAGCAAGAAAAAATAGAGAAAAGTGGGAAAAAAAGGAATGAAGTAGAAAAAAAAATAGAGGAAAAGTGAAAAAGAAAAGAAGAAGAATGAAGTAGAAAGTTGAACCAGATATTGAAATGATCCTTGATCCCTCTTGACCTATAAACACATGTTTGAGCCTCTTATACCATTCTTTCATAGCCTTTACACCTTGGCCTACATTACGTGCTTTTTAAAGTCCATTTTGATCGATGATTGGCTGCTGTCATTTTTAAGTTTTTCTCCTGGGACAAATGAAGAAGTTATGTTAGTTTTTGTTGTTTATTTCAAAAGAATGGGAATAGAAATATGAATCATGATCCTTGATCCTTCTTGACCAATAAACACATTTTTGAGCTTGTTATACCCTTCTTTCACAGCCTTTAGACCTTGCCTGCATTACGTGCTTTTAAAAGTCCATTTTGATCAATGATTGACTGTTTTCATTTTGAAGTCTTAATCTTGTGACAAATGAGTCTTGAATTTATTTTCATTCTAAAATATATTTCCTTCATCAACCTCCTATTGTTTCTTGAGCCTATTGGAAATCCATTATCCATCCATAAAAAATGCCTACCATATTTGACTTGATTGTGTGATGCATGTCATTTCTTTAAGTCTCAATAATTTCCTTTGCCATTAACCATTAACCATTACTCTTACATTCCTTGAATTTTATTTTGTCTAGAAGCCTTCATTCATCACTCATTGCGATATAATCTCTTTTCAATACCACCATGGTGAAAGCAAGATCTTTGAGTGAGACAAAAATAGATTAAAGACAAGAATCGATGGACATTTGGGGTTTAAAATGGGAGTAACTCTTCATTTGAAACAATGCCCAAAGATTGTTATGACTTAAACTATGGGGGCTTGTGTGATAGTTTTTGTTCATAAAACAAAATCATTATTTCTATTTCACCTTTTCCATTATCCTTTCAAAACCTGCATTTTTGCACTTGCAAGCTGATTTGGGTCTTTTGAAAATTTTGACTTTGAAATGGTGCATTGACTTAGAATGTAATGTTATAAAAAAAAATAGAATTATTTATTTTGTTGTCTTAGGAAAAAAAATCATATTGATTTATTCCTTTGCACTCTTTTCGAGTTTCTTGATATTTGAAAACTGCTTGATAAAAATGGTTATTATCAAACCGTTGAAAGTTTTGAAAAAATCCATCTAATTTAAAAAAAAAATAGATTTATTTATTTTGTTTTCTTAGAAAAAAAAAATCATATTGATTTATTCCTTTGCACTCTTTTCAAGTTTCTTGATATTTGAAAACTACTTGATAAAAATGGTTATTATTAAACTGTTGAAAGTTTTAAAAAAATCCATTTAATTTGAGGAGTTTTTGGCTACTGTTAGTTTTCTTTGTCTTGTTTGCGTGGGTGGTCACCAAATTGTTGCTTGTATGTCTGTTTTCTTTTTCCAAATTCAGCAATGTGATAGGTAGACAACTGATTTTTCATAGATATTATATACATTTTGTCATTTCCAACCTTTTGAGAGTGGCTTGCGGTTATAGGGATGCTGTGGTTCAGCTCCATCTAGGATTTTTGGGTTTTGTCACATGAAATTGGCTTTCCTTTGTTTTTAGTTGTGTTACAAATACGTTTATAGTTTGTAGACAAAGAAATAATGTTAATTATCTTAGCTAGTTCATTTTTTGTTTCTTTAGTTATTTATTTCCTTGGCTTTCATGTATTGATTGCATTGTTTTTGTAAAATATATAGCTCAAGTGAGTAATTTATTTACTTTTGAGGTGTAAATGCTTGTGAGTTTTGATGTTGACATCGTAAACATGGGATGGAAAAGATTAGCTTGAGATTCTTAAGATGCTTATATTCATAAATATGAGGTGTGTAGACCACAAGTTATGGGAAAGATGATTTTTTTATTTTTAGCCTAAGGATTGTTAAGATGTTTATATTCATAAGTCTGAGGTGTAGATCATGAGTTATGGGAAAGAAGATTTTGTTATTTTAAAACCCGTGTTTAGTTTTTAATATCTTTAACTATCTTTGGATATTGCTCCAAGGTATACAATGGATCTAATTTTTTATGGAGTCCCATTTCCTCTGTTATTATTTGTAAGGGAGGGGTCGGTGGGATAGAAACAGATACTGATGAAAAGTAATATTTGACCCATTTATTAATATTTTGCTATGTATGTGTTTTTTTTGTTGCTCCAAACAGTTTCTACCTCATGGTTTCTTTTGGGTTGATTTTCCAATCTTTGCATTTTTATATTATTAGGTGCTAACTATGAATTTTTATATTGTATGTTTAAGCTTTTGACATTCAAATATCTAGTAAGAAAACAAAGTAAATTGCATAAATGCATAAATAAAACCCATAATTGTGCCTAGTTCTTGAAAACAGCAAATATACTTTATATTCTTATCCAACTATGTATGTGTTTTTTTTGTTGCTCCAAACAGTTTCTGCCTCATGGTTTCTTTTGGGTTGATTTTCCAATCTTTGCATTTTTATATTATTAGGTGCTAACTATGAATTTTTATATTGTATGTTTAAGCTTTTGACATTCAAATATCTAGTAAGAAAACAAAGTAAATTGCATAAATGCATAAATAAAACCCATAATAGTGCCTAGTTCTTGAAAACAGCAAATATACTTTATATTCTTATCCAGCTCAGTACACATGTAGACACTCTCATACACATGTATGCGTGCATAGAATCACATGTAGACACTCTGATACACATGTGTGCATGCATAGAACCACACTCTTTTATCAGGTTCTATGTTTAAACCTAATTCATGCACAACTAATGCATTTATGCTTTGGCTCATTCTGAAAAATTTTACCCTATTTCCCTATTTTTGCTTGGAACATTGAATCATAGTTTCAATTTCTTGTATGCAGCCGTTGAAGGATGGATTATTTTGGTCACGGTGTTGCATGAGGAAGCGCAAGAGGATGATCTACAAAATGCATTTGGTGAATATGGAGAGATGAAAGATCTTCGTTTAAATCTTGATCGTGGAACTGGTTTTGTCAAGATAAGTGATAAATATTTTTTCCTTGGGTCAATTTCATATTTTTTTGTATATTTGATGCTAGAACGACTTTGCAAGTCATTTATTAGTGTTGTTGAGCAACATGCAAGGATTCTGGTCCATTACTACCATGAATGGAATTAGCTGTTTTTTTAGTAGATATGGACTAGGAAGATGCCATTTTTTGTCATTATATTTTATTTTGGTCATTGGGGTGGCAAGACCCTTAAAATTTTGTATATACCCTCTTTTTTTAGTAGTAAAGTCATAATGTAATTAGTAGAAAGTTCTTAACTTCAACTAGGAATTAACTTTAGAGACACTAGTATTAACATAATGAATGCACTTGTAATTATAGAGGTTTGGCTTAAGTTTGTGCAAGTATTCTATTCTCAAATAACATCAAAAGAAATTTTCCATTTTTTTCTTTAGGGGTTGGGGAATGGGTGACTGCAGATCGCATAAGTACCTAGGATGTACAATCTAGATTGTAGTTTTATGAAGCTAGCAAATTAAACATTTTTGATTACTAAAGTTGATGTAGTCCACTTCTTGTCAGTTAGTTTTGGTGACTTTTGTGAGATTTTCTTATATTTAATTTTTTTTTGCTGCCTACCGTGCCTGTATATGCCCTTCATTTGACAACTTGTGTCCCCTTGGCTTAGAGAGTTAAGTGAGATAGGGTTCAATCCCTTCACATTTGGATAGTTGTTAGCACCCTCTTTGTCCAGACAGAGAAAATAGAGTTTCAGCTTCATCATAACATCTTAAACTTGTCTCACTCATGTTGGATTTCTAGCTTTACCTTTGTCATAAGTGCAGGATTTGAAACTTGTTGCCAATTTCATCATATTGGTCTTCATTTATAAAAAATTTCATCATATTGTTCTTCATTTATAAAAAAACCATTTGTTTGTCTTGGTTAGTTGCTGTTTTTTATGTTTTAAAACATCCATTTTAACAAGTGAGTTTTACTAATGGAGTCATTTTCGAGAAATGCTTGTTATGTAAATTTTGTTTCAAATTAACAAAATTGGGTTGTTTGTTTGTTTTATTTCCTATACTTGAAAATAGAACCGAGAAACACTTTTCAGATGCCATTGCACCATACTGAGAAAACCTTTTTTATATTTTCCTTGGAAGATCCATATAATTCAATTTGTATTCCTTTCCAATCTTGATGGCTGATGTCCATTTGTTAACTAATAAAATATCTTATGTTCCATTGTTTTGTTTAGAGAGGAAAAATCCAAGATTGTGAGAGTATTTGAACCAAAATTTTTGTAATAAATGGGATGATATTTGTTCTTGTTTTTCATCTTTCTAGTGTCTTATTTAAATTAGTGTTTTCGTTGTGGTGGTATCTAGTTCCCTTTCAATTAAAGAAATATGTTCCAGTTGTAAAAGTTTTGTGATTTCCTTTCAGTTCGAACACCCTAACTTTCTTCAATTCATAGCCTTTCAAACATCTTAACTTTCTTCAATTCATAGCCTTTTAGGAATAAGTTGAGACTTTTGGAAGTGGCATACAAAATGCTTGAAAAGTTAGTTTAACCCCTCATTTTATAATTTGATTTTGATTGGCCTGTTTGTTTATACCATATTTGACAATTCTTACCCAGTATTTATTTGTCACATGGTTAATGTTTCATAAATGCACAATCAAGAGTTGAAATGAGGAATGGCCATTTTTCTGCTACCTTTTGATTTATTTGTTTTCCCTTGTTGTCCCTATTGAGCTTGGAAGTTTTTTTTTTTTAAGAAACCTTGGATAAGGATCACCCCTACACTGGGGGCTGAATAATTTTTCTCATGGTAAAGGTTTTAGAAATGAGCAGTCAAGAATTGAAATGAGGAATGGCCATTTTTCTGCTACCTTTTTACTTGTTTTCCCTTGCTGTCCCCATTGAGCTTGGAATCTTTTGTTCAAAAGAAACCTTGGACAAGGATCACCCCTACACTGGGGGTTGGGTTGTATTGAAATTTTTGACTATGGTTCCTGATATTGTGCAAAAAAATAAAAAAGAAGAAATAGAAAGAATGAAAAATGTAAAAAGATATTCTGAAAAAAAAATTAGAAAGAAAAAAATACAAAGAAAGAAAAAAGGAAAAAAAAAAAAAAAAAAAAAAAAAAAAAAAAAAAAAAAAAAAAAAAAAAAAAAAGAAAAAAAAAAAAAAAAAAAGGAAAATCAAAAAAAAGAAAAAAAAAAAAAAAAAAAAAAAAAAAAGAGGAAAAGTGAAAAAAAAAAAGAAAAAAAGAAAAAAGAATGAAGTAGAAAGTTGAATTAAATATTGAAATGATCCTTGATCCTTCCTTACCTATAAACACATGATTGAGCCTCTTATACCGTTCTTTCATAGCTTTTAAACCTTAGCCTACATTACGTGCTTTTGAAGTCCATTTTGATCAATGATTGGCTGCTCTCATTATAAAATTTTTTTCTTGGGACAAGTGAAGAAGTTATGCTAGTTTTTGTTGCCTATTTCAAAAGAATAGGAACAGAAAGATGAATCTCAGTGGTGATTCATATACTGAAATGATCCTTGATCCTTCTTGATCCATGAACACATGTTTGAGCCTTTTATACCGTTCTTTCATAGCCTTTAAACCTTGGCCTACATTACATGCTTTTAAAAGTCCATTTTGATTAATGATTGGTTGTTTTTATTTTGAAGTTTTAATCTTGTGACAAATGAGTCTTGAATTAATTTTCATTTTGAAATAGATTTCCTTCTTCAACCTCTTCTTGTTTCTTGAACTAGTTGGAAACCCATTATTCATTCATAAATAATGTCTATTAGAGTATCTTTTTTCTTGAGCCAGTTGGAAACCCGTTATCCATCCATAAATATTGCATACCATATTTGACTTGATTGAGTGATGTATGTCATTTCTTTGAGTCCCAATAATTTCCTTTGCCATTACCATTAGCCATTACTGTTACATTCCTTGAATTTTATTCTCTTGAAGCGTTCATTCATCACTATTGTGATATAATATCTTTTCCAGTACCACCATGGTGAAAGCAAGATCTTTAAGTGAGATATTGACAGATTAAATACAAGAATCAATGGACATTTGGGTTTAAAATAGGAGTACCTTTTCATTTGAAACAATGCCCAGTTATGACTTAAACTTCCTCTGATGCTGGGGGGCTTGTGTGATAGTTTTTGTTCAGAAAACAAAATTGTTAATTTTGTTTGACCTTTTCCATTATCCTTTCAAAGCCTGCATTTTTGCGCTTGCAAACTGATTTGGGTCTTTTGAAAGTTTTGATTTTGAAATGGTGCATTGGCTTAGAATGTAATATTAAAAAAAATGTTTATTTATTTTGTTATCAAGATTGAAATTTTCCTTTGCACTCTTTTCCATTTTTTTTTATATTTGAAAATTGGTTGATAAAAATGGTTATCATTAAACCATTGGAAGTTTTTGTTATATTTGTTTATTGATTTTGGTGTAGCATTTTGCTTTTATATTTGGTGATTGTTAAACATGCTGCTTTCTCTTGTAATACATGGTGTCATGAACTCTTGGGAGATGGTTGAGTGTATATCCAGTTGTGAATTTATAATGACTTGTCCTCTGTGCTTACTTCTAAGACAGTTTGTATATGTTTTTTTGAAGGTGCTTTGTGCTGTATTTATGTTTAAAGTACTGTTCCTATTTCTAAGTTTTGTTTATGATGGTTGGCCATATATAATTTCTGATCCTGGTATGTTTGGGCTAGTCATTTTTAATTTTTTCTACACTTTGGTCAGTTTTGTCCATGTCTCATTTTTTCCATATCATGTTTATCTAGAGTTTAAATTTGGAATTGTGAGTACAATTTAGGGGATTTTGATGAGGCTCATGACAAGATTACTTTGGGATTATAGATAATGTTCTTAGTTGTAAAGGTCTTCAGAATCTATAGAGGTAGTGCATTAGAGGTTGCCTTTCATCTGTGGTGCAATAGAGGATACTAGTATAGCAAGGAGTGAGGCACGGGATTCCCTTTTCTCCTTTTTTGTTTACTCTGTGGTTGTGGGTGTTTGAGTCACATATTAGTGAGAAGTTGTGCACTTGGACTTTGCAGATGACATTGTTCTTTTCCTTCCCAAGGAACATCTGTGGTGCAATAGAGGATACTAGTATAGCAAGGAGTGAGGCATGGGATTCCCTTTTCTCCTTTTTTGTTTACTCTGTGGTTGTGGGTGTTTGAGTCACATATTAGTGAGAAGTTTTGCACTTGGACTTTGCAGATGACATTGTTCTTTTCCTTCCCAAGGATATAAAGTTTGTGAATATGCTGTCTTTACTTGAGGAATTTTAAGCAATGTCTTGTATTTTGATTAATTTAGCTAAAAGTAGTATGCATGTAGTCAATGTTGAGAACAAGGTTTTAAGTAGTTTAACTAGTGTGGCAAGGTGTCTGGTTTTGTACTGGCCTCTGACCTAGTTGAGGATACATTAAGGGGTAATTGACATGCATTTTTTTGGGATCATGTTGTTAAGAAGGTTAATATTGCTGGAAAGATGCCTTTTTACTATCTTTCTTTGTTTAGAGTCCATATTGGGACTATAGAAAAAAATTTGAGAGGTTCATGTTTCTTATGGGGATTCTAAGATAGATAACTTGGTTAGTAGGAAAGCTTGCTGGAAGCTAAGAAGAGAGCAGACCCAAGTCCTAGATGCTAAGGCTATGGGCCAATGTGACACGCAATTTCTTGGAAATTCATCTCTCAAGTATATCCCTCTTTCCATCCCCTGCCTTAACCACTCTGTGTGATGGCTCTTTGATTTGATTCTTTGAGGACCATTAGTTTGGGGGGTGAGTCAACTCTTCTTCAAGGGCTTGAGTTCATCCAATTCCTTAGCTATATCCAGTTCTCTAGTACTTTAATAATAGGTATAAAGTATATAAGGTCCCAACTTTAATAGTATGTATAACTCTTCTAACTTGTCAACATTGTCTTATACTGGATGAAGAGTATTTTTTAAATTCACAAGTATATATCTTGATCATCAACCAGTTTATCCTATTTTACATCCGCGTTTTCCCTGATATAGGTACAAGGTATGATCTGGACTTTAAATCTCCTCAAAAGTCAGGACAGAATTTTAAGTTAGCAGGGGATATGATTGAGATGTACAGGGAATTATGTACTGGTACATCTAGTTTATCTTAAACTTCTCCTAATATTTTCTGTTACAGAACATTTCAGCAATGCTTTATGTTTGATTCTAGTTCTTTCTTTCTTTTTGTAAAATACCCAATTGTATCAATTGAAGATCCATTTGACAAGGAAGACTGGGAACACATCAAGTATTTCTCTAGTCTTGGAATTTTTCAGGTGTAGTGTCTTGCTCAAAATGTTTTGATTGAGCTATTGTGCATTCAATCTATTTCCATGTCAAGTTGTGCAGCTGAAGGATAAATACTACAGAATAAGTCTCTACCATTTGGAATTTACAATATTTAGTGAAACTAATAACAACCAGATTGGTAAAAATTAATGGTGTGTAAATGAAAATGACAAATAGCAGGTTATGTAAAGAAAAGAAAAATGTGTAATGCAACAATTTTCTACCTCCTTGTTGTGGTTGGGCATCAAGAGAGGCTGTTCCCATGTTACCTATGAGATGTGTAGCTGGTCTATTGGCTGCTTTTAGGAGCTTCTGTTTGGATGCTTTACGTGTATATTTGAATGATTCTGCAGGTAATTGGGGATGATTTGTTGATGTCAAATGCAAAACGTATTGAGAGAGCAATACATGAGTCTGCTTGCAATGCTCTTCTTAAGGAAACAGACTATTGTTTTAATGAAGTTCAAGGATTTCTGTCTGAGGGCGTACTTAACCTTATCTTGAAATTTGTTTTTAACCTAAGAGTATTCTTCCATTTTTGGTTATAAATTTGTTGTGATTCATGTAATTTGTTGTTTTAAATTTGTTTCATCTCCAAGTATCAACTAGGGAATTTGGATTTTTACTGATTTTGTAAAGCTTACTGTTTTTGGGCTAGAAGATTATATTGTGAGTGTACAATGCGAGTTTCTATATATAAAAGAAAAAAAGGAAAGGAAAAGAAGAGAGAAAAGGTATTCTAAAATTAACTTGTCTGTATTTTAGTATTTGTATTAACCTTATTCGTCTTTTGGGAGGGCATCCTTACCTCCTTGTACTCTTCCTTCTATCTTCTATAAAGAAAGCTCAAAGTGTGATGATTTCCTATTGTAATTTAGATCAATCAAGTTGGAACTGTTACAGAGGTCCTTGAAGTGGTGAAGCAGGCAAAGGAAGCCCATTGGGGGGTGGTGACTTCTCATAGATGTGGGGAAACACAAGATTCTTTTATAGCTGACTTATCTGTAGGCCTTGTGCGGGTCAGATTAAAGCAGGTGGTCCTTCCAGGGGAGAGCGGCTAGCAAAGTATAACCAGGTCTCTATTTTATTCATAGATTGTTATTTTACTGCATTGCTATGGATACTTCAGTTATTGTTACTTGTTAACCCAACGTTATTCAATTAACCTGTCCCCCACGCCAAGAGAAAGTAGCAACTTTCTCTAAATAGGATGTAAGTGGAGGTATCAAAAGGCTTTTTGAGGATGACTTAATAACCCTTACTTTTGTTTATTGTTTGTAGCAGATAAACTACTATGTGCTGCCCTTTTATGTAATAATTGGCGTACTTTGTTTTCTTTTGCCTGAATGGAGGGTCTTCTATTTTAATCCTCTGTGCCACGCAATATGCTTGATAGCAAGACTTTGTGGCATCCCTATATGGTTCATCGTAACTAATGTCATATTAAAAATTAGTGCAGTCCAACTTTGCTCCTACAAGTCTTGTTTCTTTTTCTTCGATATTTTTGTGTTGTCTTCAGAACTATGTTTGCGCCAGAAGCTTGTTACCTCAATTTATCTTTGAAATGATTTTTCCTTTTAATTATTTAACTCCTATAATTTAATTTGACAGGTTTATTTTAAGGAACCTTGGGAAATACTTGAAATTCTGTTTTTTTTTTTAGCAAAAATTATTTTATCTTAAAATTTCAGTGATTATATCTAGAAAATAATTTTCAAAAACCAATTTTCTCCTTATGTAGCCTCAGTTTAAGGTTGTAATTTAGTTTATCTTCAAGTTGAGGAAGCTCAAAAATAGGTTAATATTGAAGACACATAAAAGTTTCATTTGTTTTGATCAATGAAGCAGTCTTGGATGATTGAAAACATGCTTGGTCAGTAATTGACAGTGTTCAATGTTCATGTGGAGGGTCTGGTTATGTTGCTACAACAAGTTCATGTAAACTGGTGTTCAATGTTTTGGCTATAGAGTGAACTTGACAGCTCGGATTGAGGAGCCTTTTGTTTTCTTAGAACTGGGACACATATCTTTCTTGTGTGAGAATTTTAGATTCAAATTCTTGTGCATTGTATTGTTGACATGACCTTAAAGTTATGCATTGGTTTGGCTGATTATCAAATTATGAATTTTTGATCTTGCCTTGATGAAATTTGGTCTTTCCCATTCGAATTTTGTTAGAAATGTTTGAATTTCATGTTTGATGTTGAAAACATGTCATGACTAGTCTTTAGACAGCTCTCACATAGAGACTATAGAAGGAAAAGAAGCTATGAGGCTTTAGTATGGAATGGTGCTCGGACTTGAAGCTTGGGTTGCTGAGTTGCCTTTCATAGATGTTGGTCTATCTAATGCTTGGAGCCTACTGTAAGTATCCCTGTCCATTCCTGTGAGTGATGGGATTCCAATCATTCCCTCCAGGTGGCGGGTGGTCACCTATTTTATTTTGAAAGAAGAAGGTAGATGGGTGAGGTCTGAATATAGGTGGAGGCATTGAAAGGCCCACTCTGTGGTGGTGTCCAATTGCTTGCATGTTGTGGAGTTAGGACTGTTACTTGATGTGTGCTTGACTTGGATTATATATTTTATTTCTTCTACTTAGCTTAGTTTATCTACCTAACCATCATGAGGAAACGCGTGCTTGTTAGGGTGAGTTAATATGCTTGCATGGCCTTGATGCTTTGTTAGACTTGAGAGAATTTGGGCTAGGATGATCTACTTCTTTTCATGAACTCCTTGTCTTTATCTTTTCTTTTATTTCAATTAAAAAAAAAAAAGGCTCAAAAGTTCTATTTCTCTCCTAAAAAAATTTCCAAAAGCGAATTATGAGGACTTTGATCCCATCTAGGCATTTGAGTGGAAGCGAATCAAGTCCATATTTTAAATAAATTACCTAATTTTATTTTAATTTCTCATTTTCATGAAGAAAACAAAAATAAAAGGCTCTTAGCCTCTTTTTCTTACTCGTTTGGCTCTATGCCATAATTTCATGTTACTTAGGCTCTGCCTTTTCTTTCACTTGTTTTTGGCTTTATCCTGTGTGGTTAAGTTTTCTTTTTATTTGCTTTCAAATCTTTTTTAAGAACTACGAGGACTAGGCAAACCCACTATTAATATATAATATTAAATTGTAGAAAATTTAATTTATTATTTTAAGATTATAATATTAATTATATAATTATACTAATTTATAATCTATTTCGACAAAATTACCCTTCATCTAATAAGGGAAGATTTAAGTATAATAAATAGTAATATAATTTATTTGCATAATCCTTCCTTGTACTTATTAATTATGGCAAAAAAATTTTCTTGTATTAATTAAGAATACTTTCTCTTTTTTTATTCCCTTGAATTTTGAATGAACTGAAGAACATGCAAGTTGCAAGTTTTGTTAATCTATTTGTGTATCGTTCTGTTAATTTTTATTTTGTTGTTCAGTCTATTATTATATTGTTTCTGAAATTTACAGCATCTTTCTTCTTTCTTGAATCTGGTACGTTTCTGTTCATATATAATTCTCTCTTTTTGTATCATGGTTCAAGACTCCAAGCTTCTGTGTCCATGTAGTGTATCATGGTCCAAGATTCAAAGCATTCTCTTTTTACTATTTTCAGGTTGCTTTCAATGGTAGCTCACACAACTTGGTATTTTCATTTGATTCAGTTATTGTACAGCAATGGATTATATGAAGTTTGTATTGTTGAGTATTTGAGACTCTTGCATGGATTTTATGTATTAATGCATCTATTTTTTCTATACTTGACTATTAGTCAATATATTTTGCTGGACCATTATTGAGAATTGGTAGGGTGTAGAAATAACCACTCTCTTCTATTTATTAATATAATTAAAATAAATTCATATTAATAATTAGTTTGTATATTGGGTAAGAATGAATTAGTTTATAGGGATTATACCNACATTCTAATTTGGAGTATTTTATAAGTAATAATTTGGACTATTGTTCCTTTTTACTTCTTTACATGTATTTTTTATTTCTTAATATTTATATGTTTTTTGTTACATTGACTTGACTTCACTTTTGATTATTGGTATGAGACTCAATTTCTTTATTTTCTCACTTCACTTTTTATCTTCTTTATGTTTGCTTACCATGCTTCTATTTTTTCTGTCATTTGCTTACCAGCTTTGTTGCTAGAATTGCAAGCTGATTTCAGTGAATTGGAGGGGAATGTATCAAATGGTACAGAGCTTTTTAGAGGTCCACATGTCTACATTGAATACCTGGAAAAATATTTGCGAAAAGGTAAGTGTTCTATTAAAAGAATTTCTCTTTTGCTTTTTCATTTAATATAAATGAGAGTTATTATGCTATAGTTTTGTTGGTTCAATAGATGTTTTCTTGCTAGTGAAGAATTTGGGAAACCATATTTACTTTATTGAATGAAGAGGGCTACTTGTATATCAGCTTGTATATTAGCAGCTACAAGAGTCACATGATCACTTAAACACTATGTAAAACCCTAGACAAAAATATATACCAATGCAAACTCTATCTCATGTAGAAGTTAAACCCTTTTCATAGAACTTTATCTAATATACATATCTATCAGTTAGTATCTTCTTGATTTAATTACTAACCTATGATTTTTTTTTGTGGGGAAATGACTGAAATGGATAGCTCATGAGAAATATTTACCGGGAAGGAAGCATTAATCAATTCTTTGCAAGATTAACCAGCTCACATGTGGTTAATCAAGTTAAGAATTGGTTGATGCTCCTTCTGTGGTAAATATTTATTCAAGATTATCATTTTTCAGTTATTTCCCCTTTCTTTGTTCCTTGATGAACTTGAAACTCAGCGGAGGGTTATAGTAGCAGTAAAATGGGCGTATCAATGACCTGCTATGCATGCTCCAACTTATCTAGTATGCTGTTTATTTCAATTTTAATTTTGATTTGGATTCAAAATGAATAAAGGTTCAATTAATTTGATCGTTTCGAATTTGTTCCTCCTTTGTCGTCATGCTCGGGGTAGAGTCACAGGAAATGGAGTGGTTGGCGAAGCACGTACATCAAATTCTTAGAAGAATCATGTGAACTAGAAATTGAGCCTTGTTGTGCGCCACAATGACCCCACTCTTCTCTTTGCCAATGTTGGTATTGTTCTCTTCTTCTATGCCTATTTAGATTCAAAGCTTCTATTAACTATCAATGTTGGTATCGTTCTCTTCTTCTATGCCTATTTAGATTCAAAGTTTCTATTAACTAAAGATGCGTTAATCTTTCTGAAGTTTAAAGTTTATATCAATTTTATCGCCGACCCATGTTGCTATTTTAGTTAAAATTTAAATTTGTGATCATTTTGTTTTTGTGTGGCGTGGAACCAGCCTATCATAATAGTTTTAGCCTGTAACTTTGTGGCTTGGTGAAGCCTTGATGGCTAAAGAGTAGTTTAGCTCACTCATTTTATATGCTATTTCAAATGTTTTTCTCAGTAGATTTTCTGAGTGAAGTTGAATTCGAAGTTTTCTCACTTTAGAAGCTTGTAATTGAACAACCAAGCTTAGTGACATTCAAACTTCAATTTGGATTTATGTTCTGATACTTTTCTCACTCACTCGCTCACCAGTACTCATATTTTTCATTGACATTTTTGAAGGAAAAAAAAGAAAAAACTTCATTGAATGTTATTATCATGGCTTCAACTTTTTTTTCAGATGAAAATTATAAATGGCAACATGGTAATAATTGGTGTGTAGAGCAAGAGAACTAAAATAGAGTAATGTGAACCAGTGGGTGTTTCTGTTGCTACACAAAATTCCTTGTCTACTAATATGAGAAAATTTCACCTAATTTTCCTTTATATCGATAATGTTGTTTTTATTAACTAAGCTGACCTAGAAGTAAAATGTTTCTGCAACAGTTAAGGTAGCAACATGATTGATCTTTTTCTATCCTATTTCTGTGTCCTTATCTTTTCTTTGGTTTTGTTGCTTGTGGGTTCATACTGGTAGTAGCATCTGTATTATGTTGGAAGGGAAATTATTTGAATAAGGTTGAAAGATAGAAGGTGTGGAGAATGGTGCTTGGCTGTATAAACTAGGGCATTTACTTAGAAAGGGATAGGAGAGTTTTAGGGGTCTCAGCCTTAATAATTGTGCTTCATTGTTTTTGTCTCGTGGGTTGAAAAGTTCTTTTCCTTGGTTTTTGTTGTGCCTTGAAGCTTGCTTTATGTACACTTTTGGAGTACATAGTTATACTATTTTGGTAGATCTTTATTAATTTTTTCCTAAAGAACAAAAGGACATGGACTTAGAAAAGTAATCCTTGTGGTGTTTGTACAATGCTGGTGTTTGTTTGTTATTGTTGTTCTCTCATTTGCTCCTATATGAATTCTTCCTGTAGTAAGTAATTTGTTTCTTGTAGGATCAAGTGAGAAAGGCACAAAAGCTTATTGCTGAAGAAAACAAATGGAAAGCTGTAAAGATCATTACTGAGAAGGCTGAACTGAATTGGCTGCTTCAGATGGGAAAGCCTCTTTGCATATCTTGTGTTGATGTTGATTTGGATGTAGCTACGAAAGTCATGGAGCAGAAGTTAATTGCTCATTTGCTAATTAAATAAGAATCACATTAGGCCTCTAAGATTGTATTATAGCTTTACTTTGTGTCCTACTCAATGCATTGTATGCTCTTGGAAGTCCAGTTTTTGTAGATGTCATAATATGCATAATTCAATTGCATCAGTTGTCTTGTGCGTCAGTATTAGTTTGGTTCTCTTTTAACTTCAAACAGTAAGTTGTGATGATGTTAGTTGATGGACACAAGCTACAAACAAGACTGTGGTTCGTGCTGGGCTGCCAGAGAAAGGAAAAAAAGGCAAGCTAGAGTGGCTGAGTAATGCCTTGGGTCCTCTGAAAGGGAGGTGTGGTAAAGGAAAAGGTGGTCTTGTGACAGGACAGGTTAGTATTTCATTTGTTACTTGAGTTTGTTAGTACTGTCCATTATACCTGTCCTTTGGTGTCTGAGTGAGAATTTGCACTTTAAAAGTTAGAATTTACATGCCAACTAAAAGAGGAAGGGGCCTACCCAAAATGAATTAGTACAGTAAAAGAACAAGCTCCACCCTCTTCTTTTTTCTCCTTTTTCTTCCCTAAAAAAGGGGCACCAAGCTATTTAGGAGGTTTGTGCTTGAAGAGTGTGGTTGTAAAACTGTAACTAATATAGTTTTGAACTTATTTTCAAGAAATCTTAGTTTACATGCTCCGAACTACATGTATCCTAAAATATGATGTGATTTGCTAAAAAAGTTCATATTGATGACATAAATTTTCAGCATGTTAGGAAAATATCTATTGTTGTTCAAAGTTATCTAATACAAGTGTTATATTTTTCAGCCTCATCATCCATATTTTGAAAAAAAAATAATAATAATTTTGGCCAAAATTGTACTAAATTAGAAGTTTAAGGATAACATAATTGTGATATTTTACATGACTTATTTGATGGAAATGTTAATACTTTTTGTGGGCATAGCAAGTGTTGTATTTCGACATTTCTTGATTTGTCCCAAAACTCTCACATGTAGAAGATTCTTGAATCCTCCTTCTTCTAAACTATTGTTGATGTGTATTGGATTGCCAATCCATTATGATGTTCTTGTATATATTTACAGCTTATAACACATTTAGTTGAAGTAATAAATAATCAAATACAATAATTATATTCATTTGGTATGAAAAATTAATTCATGATAAAATGTATAGGTTAGAGAGTAATCTTTTGTTATTTGGTAATTTCTGATCGGTGTCATATATTTGCTTGCTCAATTAGTTATGCATTCCAAGAGTTTCTTCATTCAATGCTTGTATATATCGTATATATTGATGATTTAGAACTTGCAATTTGACTTTTTTGCTCCTTTAATTTTATATTGTTCAGTTTGTAACTTGATCATATCAATATTTTGATTGCTGTTCTAGTAATTACTATAAGTATTTGATTTTAGGGTTATGTGAATATGAGAATTTTGATGATGCTCGGAATGTAATAGAGGCCTTGAATGAATCTGAACTTCAGCCAATCAGAAGAAAGAGTATCGCAAATTATCATTGTTGATTGGGCTTTCAACCAACCATAGGAAAGAGTATCAGGTATGTTTATACATTACCTTTTGTGCCTGTATTTCAAAACACGTGCTTTTAATTTCATCTCTATGATGAGCTTATAGCTATATCACTTTAACATCAACCATAAATGCATAACTCTGATTTTTAAACACTAAATCGTAAACCTTAGACACTAAATTCTAAATTCTAAACTCTAAAGTATAAACATTGAATCATAATCCGTAGACACTAAACCCTAAACTCTAGACGCTATACCCTAGACTCTAAATTTTAAACCCTAGACACAAAACTTTAAACCCTTGACCCTTAATCCTAAACGCAAAACCCTATACCCTTAACTTAAATCTTACATGCTTAAACCTAGACTTTAGACCTTATACTCTAAACTCATGACCCTTAACTATATATTCTAAACCCTAGACATGACAACCTAAACCTTGAACCTTAAACTTATAAACTCAAAACTCTAAATCCTAAACCCTAATCTTAGACCCCTTAACCGAAACAATAGACCTTTAACTCGAAATTCTAAACCCTAAAGATTAAACCGTATGCCCTAAATAATAAACACTACAAATTCAACTTAAACCTTAATCCCTGGACCTTTGATCCTTAATCCTAAACCTTAGATTCTAAGCCCTAAATCCTAGACCGTTAGTGTAATCCCTAAATCCTAAATCCTATATCGCAAGAGTATCGCAAATTATCATTGTTGATTGGGCTTTCAACCAACCATAGGAAAGAGTATCAGGTATGTTTATACATTGCATTTTGTACCTGTATTTCAAAACACGTGCTTTTAATTTCATCTCTATGATGAGCTTATAGCTATATCACTTTAACCTCAACCATAAATGCTTAACTCTGATTTTTAAACACTAAATCGTAAACCTCTGACACTAAATTCTAAATTCTAAACTCTAAAGTATAAACACTAAATCATAATTCGTAGACACTAAACCCTAAACTCTAGACGCTATACCCTAGACTCTAAATTTTAAACCCTAGACACAAAACTTTAAACCCTTGACCCTTAATCCTAAACGCAAAACCCTATACCCTTAACTTAAATCTTACATGCTTAAACCTAGACTTTAGACCTTATACTCTAAACTCATGACCCTTAACTATATATTCTAAACCCTAGACATGACAACCTAAACCTTAAACCTTAAACTTATAAACTCAAAACTCTAAATCTTAAACCCTAATCTTAGACCCCTTAACCGAAACAATAGACCTTTAACTCAAAATTCTAAACCCTAAAGATTAAACCGTATGCCCTAAATAATAAACACTACAAATTCAACTTAAACCTTAATCCCTGGACCTTTGATCCTTAATCCTAAACCTTAGATTCTAAGCCCTAAATCCTAGACCGTTAGTGTAATCCCTAAATCCTTAATCCTATATCGCAAGAGTATCGCAAATTATCATTGTTGATTGGGCTTTCAACCAACCATAGGAAAGAGTATCAGGTATGTTTATACATTGCATTTTGTACCTGTATTTCAAAACACGTGCTTTTAATTTCATCTCTATGATGAGCTTATAGCTATATCACTTTAACCTCAACCATAAATGCATAACTCTGATTTTTAAACACTAAATCGTAAACCTTAAACACTAAATTCTAAATTCTAAACTCTAAAGTATAAACACTGAATCATAATCCGTAGACACTAAACCCTAAACTCTAGACGCTATACCCTAGACTCTAAATTGTAAACCCTAGACACAAAACTTTAAACCTTTGACCCTTAATCCTAAACGCAAAACCCTATACCCTTAACTTAAATCTTACATGCTTAAACCTAGACTTTAGACCTTATACTCTAAACTCATGACCCTTAATTATATATTCTAATCCCTAGACATGACAACCTAAACCTTGAACCTTAAACTTATAAACTCAAAACTCTAAATCCTAAGCCCTAATCTTAGACCCCTTAACCGAAACAATAGACCTTTAACTCGAAATTCTAAACCCTAAAGATTAACAATAGACCTTTAACTCGAAATTCTAAACCCTAAAGATTAAACCGTATGCCCTAAATAATAAACACTACAAATTCAACTTAAACCTTAATCCTTGGACCTTTGATCCTTAATCCTAAACCTTAGATTCTAAGCCCTAAATCCTAGACCGTTAGTGTAATCCCTAAATCCTTAATCCTATATCGCAAGAGTATCGCAAATTATCATTGTTGATTGGGCTTTCAACCAACCATAGGAAAGAGTATCAGGTATGTTTATACATTGCATTTTGTACTTGTATTTCAAAACACGTGCTTTTAATTTCATCTCTATGATGAGCTTATAGCTATATCACTTTAACCTCAACCATAAATGCTTAACTCTGATTTTTAAACACTAAATTGTGAACCTTAGACACTAAATTCTAAATTCTAAACTCTAAAGTATAAACACTGAATCATAATCCGTAGACACTAAACCCTAAACTCTAGACGCTATACCCTAGACTCTAAATTTTAAACCCTAGACACAAAACTTTAAACCCTTGACCCTTAATCCTAAACGCAAAACCCTATACCCTTAACTTAAATCTTACATGCTTAAACCTAGACTTTAGACCTTATACTCTAAACTCATGACCCTTAACTATATATTCTAAACCTTAGACATGACAACCTAAACCTTGAACCTTAAACTTATAAACTGAAAACTCTAAATCCTAAACCCTAATCTTAGACCCCTTAACCGAAACAATAGACCTTTAACTCGAAATTCTAAGCCCTAAAGATTAAACCGTATGCCCTAAATAATAAACACTACAAATTCAACTTAAACCTTAATCCCTGGACCTTTGATCCTTAATCCTAAACCTTAGATTCGAAGCCTTAAATCCTAGACCGTTAGTGTAATCCCTAAATCCTTAATCCTATATCGCAAGAGTATCGCAAATTATCATTGTTGATTGGGCTTTCAACCAACCATAGGAAAGAGTATCAGGTATGTTTATACATTGCATTTTGTACCTTTATTTCAAAACACGTGCTTTTAATTTCATCTCTATGATGAGCTTATAGCTATATCACTTTAACCTCAACCATAAATGTTTAACTCTGATTTTTAAACACTAAATCGTAAACCTTAGACACTAAATTATAAATTCTAAACTCTAAAGTATAAACACTGAATCATAATCCGTAGACACTAAACCCTAAACTCTAGACGCTATACCCTAGACTCTAAATTTTAAACCCTAGACACAAAATTTTAAACCCTTGACCCTTAATGCTAAACGCAAAACTCTATACCCTTAACTTAAATCTTACATGCTTAAACCTAGACTTTAGACCTTATACTCTAAACTCATGACCCTTAACTATATATTTTAAACCCTAGACATGACAACCTAAACCTTGAACCTTAAACTTATAAACTCAAAACTCTAAATCCTAAACCCTAATCTTAGACCCCTTAACCGAAACAATAGACCTTTAACTCGAAATTCTAAACCCTAAAGATTAAACCGTATGCCCTAAATAATAAACACTACACATTCAACTTAAACCTTAATCCCTGGACCTTTGATCCTTAATCCTAAACCTTAAATTCTAAGCCCTAAATCGTAGATCGTTAGTGTAATCCCTAAATCCTTAATCCTATATCGTAGACATTAAACCCTAGACCCAAAACCTTAAACCATAAACCATATAACCTATATCATAAACGTTAGACACATAACCATAGACCCTAAACCCTAAATCTTAGACCCTATGAAACCATATACCCTTAATCTAAAGATGCTTACTCTAAATTCATGACCCTTAACTGTAAATCTTAAACTCTAGAAATTAAACCCTAAATTGTAGTCTCTAAACTCTAAACCTTAGATTCTTTATATGAACCCTAGGTCCTTAATTCTAAATCTTAAACCCTAGATCTTTAACTCTAAATCATACACCCAAGACCCTTAACCTAAACTATAAATCCTTAACTTTAATTTCAAAACCCTAAATCCTAAAGCTTTAACCCTAAATTTTAAACCACCTAGACCCTAATCTTAAAACATAAATATTAGACCTTTAACCCAAAACACTTAACCCTAAACCCTAGTGCCACAATCCTAAACCCTAAGCACTAGACACATTACCTTAAAACTTAGTCCCTAAATCTTAAATTCTTAAATCTTAACCCGAAACCCTAGACCTTAAACCTTAAATACAAAACTCTAAATCCTAAACTCTTGACCCTCAAACTTAAAACCAAGATCCTAAACCTAAAATTCTAGACCCTAAACCTAGATCCTAGATGCTTACCTTAAACTCCTGACCTATAATCCTAAATCCTAACCATAGATACTAAACCCTATATCATAGACTTTAACCTTAGATCATAGACACTAAATCTTAGCGGCTTTACCTTAAACCCTAAATCCTAAAATATAGATCTTAGACATCATATCCAAACCCTAAATTATAAACATTAAACCCATGATCCAAAGCCCTTAACCAAAACCATAAATCCTAAACCCTAGACTCCAAACCCTAAATCATAGTCTCTTAACCTAAACACTAAAACCTATTGCTTAAACTCAAGACTTGTAACCTTAAATCATAAACCCTTGATACTAAACCCTAAACCTTAGACCCTTAATCTTAAGCCCTAGTTTTTTAACCTTATTTCTTAAACCTTAAACCCTAAATTTAAACACTAAACTCTAAATCCTTAACCCTTAATCTTGTACCCTAAACTTTTAAACTTAAACTCTAAACCATAGACCTTATAACTTAAACCTTAAACCCTACACCCTTGACCCTTGACCCTTAACCATAAATCTAGACCTTTAATCTAAACCCTAGATGCTTAACCCTAAATTTTAGATTCTTAACCCTACATCTTGAACCCTAAATCCTAGACCCTTAACGTCAATCTTAGATGTTTAACCTTAAACCCTTATCTTTAAACCTTAGAACCAAAGCCCTAAACCATAGACCTTTTAACCTAATTCATAAACCTTAGATGATGAACCCTAAGCTTTATACCTTAAACTCATAACCCTAAATTCAAAACCCTAGACAATAAATCCAATCTTTAAATCATAGACCCTAAACTCTAGACCTTTAACCTAATCTTAAACCCTAGATGTTTAACCCTAATCCAACCTTACTGGCTTAACCTTAAACCCTTAATCCTAAACCCTAGATATTAAACATTAAATTTAAACTCTTGACCCTTAACCCTAAGCCTTATATCATAAGCCCTAATGCTTAGACCCTTAATGGAAATCCTAGACCCTAAATCCTAAAGGCTAACCATTAACCTTAGGCCCTAAATGATACACCCTAGACACTAACCCATTAAGCCTAGACCCTAAACCCTTAACTCGATGTTTAACACTAAAATTGAAACCCTAAACCCTAGACTCTAAACTCTCAATGTTTAGCACTCAACATGAAATGCTAAACTCTCAGTTATAGACACTAAACCTTAAACCCTAAACCCTGTGGCCTATACTCTAAAACTAAGACCCTAAATCTTAAACTCTAAACCTTAAGTCCTAGAACTTAGACACTAAACCATAAACCTTAGATTATTAATTAAACCTTAAGCCTTTAAAACTAAACCTTAAACCTTATACCCTAACCTTTAAACTCTAAATCTTAAATCCTAAACCTTAAACCCTAAAACATAGACTTTTAATTGAAAACATAAATCTTTTACCCTAAATCCTATTTTTTACATTCTTGACCCCTAACCTTAAATCCTAGACCCTTAACCCTAGAAACTAACCCTTAAACTCCTAACCCTAAAATCTAAATCATAAATCCTAGACACTAAACTTTTATTCCTAAACCCTATAGCTTAAAACTTGAATCCTAAACCTTAAATCGTATGCCCTAAACTATAAACCCTACACCTTTAACCTAAACCCTAGGCCCTTTACCCTAATCCCTAGACTCTTCATCCTTCAACCTAAATGCTAGATCCTAAGCCCTAAATCCTAGACCTTTAATGTAAACTCTAAGCCCTTAATCATAGATACAACCATAAAAACTATATCATAAACCCTAGATACAACCATAAAAACTAAATCCTAGACCTTACAAAACTATATACCCTTTATCTAAAGATGCTTAACACAAAACACTTGACCTAATACCCTAAATTCATGACCTTTAATTGTAAATCCTAAACTCTAGAAACTAAATTCTAAATCATAATCTCAAAACTCTAAACCCTAGACTCTTAATATGAACCCTAGGCCTTTAATCCTAAATTCTAAACCCCAGATCCTTAACTCTAAACCATACACCCTAGACCCTTAACCTAAATTCTGGATGCTTAACTTTAATCCTAAAACCCTAGACTTTAGAGCCTTAACCCTAAATCTTAAACCACCTGGATCCTAAACCTTAAAACCTTAATCCTAGATTTACCCTAAACACTAAACCCTAAACCCTAGTACCACAATCCTAAACGTTAAAACTCTGAGTCCTAGACACTATGCCTTAAAACTTAGTTCCTGAATCCTAGAACCTTAACTTGAAATCCTAAACCCTAAATATAACTCTAAATCTTAAATTCTAAACTCTTGACCCTCAAACTTAAGACCAAGATCTTAAATTCAAAATCTTAGACCAAACCTAAATCTTAGATGCTTAACCTTAGAACCTGTACCTTAAACTCTTGACCCATAATCCCAAATTTTAACCTTAGACACTAAACGCTAAACTTTAAATCCTACACCTTATACTCTAAAACCAAGACCTTAAATATTAGACTCTAAATACTAAACCTTAATTTCTATAACTTAGATACTAGACCCTAGATACTAAACCTTAAACCTTAGATTGTTAATTAAACCCTAAGCCTTTAAACCCTAGACAAAACACCTTAAACTCTAGATCCTAACCTTTAAACTCTAAATCCTAAATCTTAGAATCTAAACCTTAGACCTTGAACCTTAAATCTTTGACCCCTAATCTTAGACCCTTAATCCTAGACCCCTAACCCTAAAAACTAAATGCTAAATCATAGACCCTTAGCCCTAAAAACTAAACCCTAAACTCTAAATTATAAATTTAGTCAGTAAACCTTCATGCTAAACCCTATGCCTTAAAACTTGAACCCTAAATCTTAAATTGTATACCCAAAACCATGAACCTTACACTTTTTACCTAAACCTTAGGCCCTTAACCCTAATCCTTAGACCTTTCATCCTTTACACTAATTGCTAGATCCTAAGTCCTAAACTCTAGACCATTAACATAAAACCCAACCCTTTAACCGTAGATACTAAAACCTAAATTGTAGACTTTAAACCACCTAAACCTGAAACACGAAACCATAAACCATAGACCTTACATCGTAAAATTTATATCACTAACCCTAGAAATTAAACCCTAAATTCTAAACACTTAACCATAATCTTTAGACCCTAATAAGCCATTTAGCCTTAAACTAAACACTAGATGCTTAACCTTAACTCCTTGACTATATACCTTAAACTCATGACCCTTAATCATAAATCTTAAACCCTAAAGCATAGTCTCTATACTCTAAATTCCTATACTCTTAACATGAACCCTAGCCTTTAACCCTCGACCCTAAACCCTAAGCTTTATATCCTTAACCCTTAACCTTACACCTATGACCCTTAACCTAAACTATAGATGCCTAACTTTAATCCCAAAACCTTAAATCCTAGAGCTTTAACCTTAAACCCTAAGCCACCTAGAACCTCAACCTCAACCTTAGATGCTTAACCTTAAACACTTAACCATAAACCCTAGAGGTAATCCTAAACATTAAATTATAAACACTAAATCTTAAACCCTAAACATTATATCCTAAAATTTAGACTCTAAACCCTAAACTCTAGAACCTTAACCCAAAATCTTATGCCTTAAACCTTAGATACTAGACCCTAAATAATAATCCCTAAACTCCAAACTCTTGACCTTCAAACTTTAAACCAAGATTCTAAAGCCAAAAACCTAGACCCTAAACCTAAATCCTAAATGCTTTACCCTAGACCCTATACCTTAAACTCTTGAGCCATAATCCTAAATCCTAAAACCTAGACCCCATAGGCTTAAACCTAAACCTTAGACCCTAAACCCTTTATCCTAAGCTCTAAATCCTAGACCTTTAACCTAAATCTTGAACACTAAATCTTAGATCCTAAATCCTAGATCATAGACCCTTAACCTAAACCCTAGAACCTACAACCTCGTAACCCTAAGTCATAAACTCTAGGCACTAAACTTTAAGCTTTAAACCATATATCCTAAACCCTAAATTATATATCCTAGACCCTTAACTTATTCCTAAGCCTTAATTGCTTAACCTCAATCCTTAATCCATAAACCTTAAACTATAGACTCTAACCTTAAATCTTACACTCTTAACCCTTAACCCTAAATTATATATGCTTAATCCTAATCTGTAAACCTTAAACCCTAAATCCTAGACCCATAACCTCAACCCTAGATGTTGAATCATAAACCCTTAACCCTAGAGCCATAACCTTAAATCTTAAACTATAAACCCTAAACTTTAAAAATAAAGCCTTAATCCCTAAATTCTAAACCCTAAAACCTAAATCCAAAGCCTTAATCCTTAAACCTAGATCCAAAGCCCTAAACTATATACCTTTAACCTATTCCCTAAATCTTAGATGTTGAACTAAAGGCCCTATACGTTAAATTCTAAAATCCAGATCCAAAGCCTTAATCATTAAACCATAGATCCAAAACCCTAAACTTAAACCATAGAACCAAAACCCTAAACCATATACTTTTAACTTATTCCCTAAATCCTAGATGTTGAATCATAGACCCTATACCTTAAACTTATGACTTGTAACTTTAAATTCAGAACCCTAGGCAATAAACCCTAAATCCTACTAAACCCTAGATCCTTAACCGAATTTGAAGCCTTAGATGGTTAACACTAATTCATAAACCTTAAACCCTAAACCCTAATGACTGAACCTTAACTCTTTCACTCTAAATCATAGATAATAAACCCAAAACTATAGATCATAAACCCTAACACTTAGCCTTTAACCTTCATAACTAAACCCTAGACACTAAACCTTAAATTAGAGACTTTTAACCATAAACCCTAAACTCATGACCATTCATCATTGGCCCTAAACTATACACCTTAGATGTTAAACCCTAAAACTTTAAGCTCTTAAACCTAAACATTAAACCCTAAACTCTTGATGTTTAACACTAAAAACAAAATCCTAAACCCTTGACACTTAACATCAAACAAGAAGCCATAATCCCTTGAGTTTTAACCTTAACACTAAACCTAAACCTTTAACCTTAATCTCTAAATCATAAATAATAGACCCTTAACACTAAATTCTACACCTTTGACCCTTAAGTCTTAGGCCCTAAACCCTTAACGCTAAACCTTAAATTGAAGGCCCTAAATCTTAAACCTTAGATCCTTAACCTAAACCCTAGATACTTAACCCTAAACCCTAGACCTTAAACCCTTATCCCTAATCCCAAAACCTAAACCCTTGAGACATAAACTCTAGATGCTTAACCCTAATTCCTAAATCCTAAACCTTAGAGTCTTAACACTAAATCTTAGACCCTAAATCATAAATCCTAGACCCTTAAGTTCAATCATAGATGCTTAACCCTAATAAAAAAATCCTAAACTCTAGAGTCATAACCCTAAATTCTAAATTTAAATCCTAAACCCTAGTCCTAAAACTTATACCCTAAACTTTTAATACTATACCCTTAATTCTAAACCCTAAATACTAAATCTTAGACCTTAAATCTTAAATATTAAAACTTAGACCTTAAACCCTAATCCCCAAAAATGACCCTAAATCCTAAACCTTTGACTCTCAACCTTGAAACCTAGATCATAAACTTGAAATTGAAACCTATAACCCCTCAACCTAAACTTTATATGTTTAACCTTAGACCCTATTCCTTAAACTCAAGACCTGGAGTCCTAAATCCTAAACACAAGGCCCTAATCCTTAAACCTTTAACCTAATCTTTATGGCAATAGATACTTACCCTACCCTTAACCTTAACCCTAGTTGTTTAACCTTAACTTCTAAATGTTAAACCCTAAATCTAGAGCCTTAACCCTAAAACCTAAATCCTAGACCTTTAACCTAAACTCTAGATGCTTAATCCTAATCTTTAAACCCTAAATCCTAGATCTTTAACCTTAAATCATAAACCTTAAACCTTAGACCTTTAACCTCAGCCATAATTACTTAACCTTAATTCTTAACCCTAAATCTTAAACTTTTAAGCCATAACCTTAAACATTAAACTTTAAATCTAGAGACTTCACCTTATAGCCTAAACACTAGACCTTTAACATTAACTCTAAATTCTTATCCCTAATCCCTAAATCATAAAGCATAAACCCTAGAACTTTAACCCTAGACCCTTAAGCTCAACAGTAGATGCTTATCCCTAACAACTAAACTCTAAACCGAACCTTAAACTATAATCCTTAAACCTTAAATTGTATACCCTAAAAAAACTTTAGCTACTAAACCTTAAATCTTAGACCTTAAACTCTCAAATTAGATCCTAAATCTTAACCTTTAGACTATAAATCCTAAATCTTACACCCTAAACACAAAAGCCAAATCCGTAAAGTCTTAACCTTAAACCTCAAACAATAGACCCTTAACTCTAAAACCAAGACCTTAAAATCAAAACCTAAAACTTAAACTTTAAACCTTAAATTGTAGACCCTAAACCTAAACCCTAGATTTTAACCTAAACCCTATGCCTTTAACCCTGATCCTGGACCTTATACCCATAACCTAATCCTAAGCCTTAGTTGCTTAACCCTAATCCCTAAACCTTAAAAATTAGAGCCTTAACTTTAAACCATAGACCCTAAATGCTAAACTTTAGACATTTAACCTTAAATTTGATTCCTCAAACCCTTCACTTGAATATCTAAATCTTAAACCCTATTGGCTTAACCCTAAATCCTAAACCCTAAACTTTAGGCCTTACACCCTTAACCTAAACCTTAGATACTTAGTCGTATTCTCTAAATCCTAAACCTTAAACCCTAGCCTCAACTATAAATGCTTAAGCTTAATTACTAAACCCTAAATTCTAAATTGTAAACTTTAGACTCTAAACCTTAAATCCTAGAGCCTTAACCTAAAAACCTAAAACTTAAACCCTTAACCTAAATTCTAGATGCTTAACCTTAATCATTAAACTCAAAACCCTAGAGCCTTAACCCTAAACCCTAGACTCTTAAACTAAACCCTAGAGCTATAATCTTTAATCCTAAATCATAAAATGTCAACCTTAGACAATGAACCATTTACCATATACTCTAAACTGTAGATCATTAATCTTAAACCCTAGACCCTTGACTTGTAAATCTTAGCAATAATCCCTAAATCATAATTTTACAAAACGTAATCTTGATTGGTAATGTGATCATATAAATATTTTGCTTGTTGTTCAAGTAATTATTATAATTATTTGATTTTAAGGTTACGCATTGGTTAAATATGAGAATTTCGATGATTCTCAAAATGCAATAGAAGCCTTGAATGGATATGATCATCTTACACAAATTACTAATGTTGTTTGGGCTTTCAGCCAAATGATCATAAGGTATTTTTCTACACCAAAAAATGGAAAAAACTTTTTGTAGATTCTAATTTTCTTGTATAAACATCAAAGTTAATTTTCAAAAATAGCATTTTCTAGCTGTATTTCAAAATATGTGCTTCTAATTTTATCTCCGTGATGTGATTGTAGCTACCATCTTAACCTTAACCCTATATGCTTAACCTTTATTTTTAAACCCTAACCTTATAGCCTTAAGCCTAAATCTTGAATTGTAAATCTTATCATAAACTTTAAAGCCTCCTTAAACTATAGAGCCTTAACCTTAAACCTTAATTTCTAGACATAAACCTTAAATCATAAACCCTAGACACAAATCCTTAAACCCTTGTCCTTTAATTCTAAACACTACATCCTAAACCCAAAGCCCTATACCCTTCACCTAAATCCTAGATGCTTAACCTTAAACCCTAGACCCTATACCCTAAACTTATGACCCTTAATCATAAATTCTAAAATCAACACTAATCTTAAACCATAAATTGTAGTACCTAATCCCTAAACCCTAGACCCTTAACCTTTATCCTGAAACCTTATATGCTTAGCACAAAATTGTAAACCATAGCCTTAACCCTAAACCTTCAACTCTAGTCCCTTGAGCTTAACTCTAGATGCTTAACCTTAGTCCTAAAACTCTAAATCTTGAACCCTAAAGTTATAATGCTATAACCTAATATGTAAACAATAAACGTTAGACCATAAACCCTAACCCCAAGATCGTAAACCTTAAACCCTAGATCCATAAACATAAATCTTAAACCTTAGACCTTAATCCCTATACTAAAAAATCTAGGCCCTAAAACCAAAACCCCAGATACTAAACCCAAAACTATAAGCCCTTAACCTTAGACTCTAAACCCTAGACCCTTAATAATATACATAAAATCCTAAATGCTAAACTCTTAAACCCTAACCTTAAAACCTATATCCTAAACTCGAAACCCTAGACCCTTAACCTAAACCCTATAACTTAAAATCATGACTTAAAATGTTAAATCCTTAACCATAGACTCTAAACCTAGACCATAAACCCTAACCCTTGAAAAGTAAGCCCTAGACCCTTAACTATAAACCCTATGCCCTTGATCCTTAACCTTAAACCCTAGATGATTAGCACTAATCCCTAAACCATAAACCTTAAACCCTTAACCAAAATCCTAGATGCTTAACCTTAATCCTAAAACTCTAATACCTAACCCCTAGAGCCATAACCTTAAACATGAAATACTAAAATGTAAATCGTAAATCATAGAGCTTAGACATAATATCTAAACCCTAAAACTTGGACCTTAATTCCTAAAGCTAGATACTAAACCTCAAATCCTAGGCCCTTAACCTAGATTGTAAATCTTAAACTCTTGATGCTTAACCCTTAATCCTAATACCTAGATCTTAAACATAAAACGCTAAACCTTAACCTAAATCATAGGTACTTAACCTTAATCCCAAACGCCTAAACCTTAAACCTAAGAGTCATAACTCTAAAACTTAACCCTAAATCATAAACGCTAGACCTTAAATCCAAAAGTCTCAACCCAAAACCTTAATCCCTAAAACCTAGACCCTAAAATCTAAACCTTAAACTCTAGACCCTATATCCTAGCACTAAATCTTGAACCCTAGACACTAAAGCTTAAATCCTAAACCTTGGACTCTTACCCCTAAACCCTACACCCTTGATCCCTAACCTTAAGCCATATAACCATAACCTAAAGCCTAGATGCATAGCAATAATCCACCCTAGAGCTTTAATCCTAAACCCTAGACTCTAAATCTTAAACCATAAACCCTAGACCTTTAACATTAACCTTAGATAATCCTTAAACCCTAAACTCTACAATCTTAATCATGAATCCTAAACCCTAGATGATAAACATAAACCCTAGACATAACCTTAAACCTAACACCCTAAAGTCTAAACCCTTGACCTTTAATCCTAAAACTTAGATCCTTAACTCAAAACCCTAGACCTTCAACCTAAACTCTAGATGCTTAACCTTAATTCTTAAATTGTAAACCCTAAAGCCTTAACCCTAAATCCTAGACCCCTAAGCTCAACCGTAGATGCTTATCCCTAATACCTAAACCTTAAACTGTTGAGTCGTAACCTTAAACCCTAAATTATAAACCATAAATCATAAACCCTAAAGCCTAGACCCTTAAAATATACTATAGATGCATATCACTAGATTCTATATCTTAAATTGATGACCCATAACCCTAAATTCAAAAACCTAAACAATAAACCCTAAATCTTAAATTATAGTCCCTAAACCTTAAATCATACACTCTAAACCCATAACTTAATTCGTAGACTCTAAATGCTAGTGCCTTAACGTGAAACCCTAGACCTTTAACTTAAACTCTAGATGCTTAACTTAAACCTTAAACCTTATACATTAAATTCATGACTCGTAACCCTAGATCATAAATGCTAAACCATAGACCTTTAACCCTAAATCCTTGATCTTTAATCTCAAACATGAAACCTGAAAACCTACATCCAAAACCTAAATTGTAGATGCTTAACACTGAACTGTAAACCCTAAATCATAGAATTTAACCCCAGGCCTTAAACCTTAAATGATAAATAATAGACTATAAACCTAAACCTTAAATTCTAAATGCTTAATCCTTAACCATAAGCCCCAAATTCTAAACTATAGACCTTTATCCCTAAACCCTATACTCATAATCATAGACCTTAAATTCTACAAACAAAATAATAAATCCTAAACTTTCGACCCTTCACCCTAAACATAAAACCTATAACCATTGACCCTTAACCTTAAACATCAAACCCTAAACCTTCAACATTGAACCCTAAATAAGAAGCCTATACGTTTAACATAAATCCTAGATGCTAAATCTTAAACCCCAGACCCTATACACTAAGTCCTATATCATGAACCCTAAACCCTAAAGCATAGATCCTAAATCTTAAACTATAAATCTTAGACCCTTAGCCAAAATTTAACCCTAGATCCTTAACATGAATACCTAAATCCTAAACCATATAGGTTAAACCTCAATCCTTAGACCTTATACCATAAACCCTAAATACTAAACCCTCAACTCTTAACACCAAAGCCTAATCTGTAAAGTCTTAACCTTAAACCTTTTAGACCCTTCACTCTAAATCATAGACCTTAAAACTAAAACCTAAAACCTAAACCCTAAACCTTAAATCATCAACCTCAAACCTAAACTCTATATTTTAACCTAAACCCTATGCCCTTATACCCATAACCTAATCTTAAGCCTTAGTTAATTAACCCTAATTCCTAAACTCTAAACCATAGAGCTGTAACCCTAAACTATAGACCCTAAATACTAAAGAGTAAAATCCCTTTTTGGTCCTTGAAAGATTGCTTCAGTGACACTTTAGTCCTCCAATCATTTTTACTGACACTTTAGTCCTTGAAAGATCATTTTGTCAGCCATTTTAGTCATTTGCTAGGGTCTTTTAGTGGGACTTAACAGAAAATGTCATGTGGCATATTAAGTGCTGACGTGTCCGTTATGTGCTGATGTGGCACATTAAAAAATTTTAAAAAAATCCCTCCTATCTCTTTTCTCTCTCTCTCTCTCTCTTCCCCCTCTCTCCCTCCCACTCTTATCTCTCTCTCATTTTCATCTCTCTCTTTCCTCCATCTCCGTCTCACTCTCATCTCTCTTTCTCTCCACCATCTCCCTCTCACTCTCATCTCTCTCTCCTCCATCTCCCTTTCACTCTTATCTCTTTTTCTCTTTGCCATCTCCATTTCATTCTCATCTCTCTCTCTTCTCTATCTCTTATCTCTCTTTTTCTCTACCATCTCTCTTTCTGTCCACCATCTCCCTCTCACTCTCATCTCTCTTTCTGTCCACCATCTCCCTCTCACTCTCATCTCTCTCTCTTCGCCATATCTCCCTCTCACTCTCATATCTCTTTCTCTCTCTCCGCCATCCTCATACCTATTAGCTGAGTACTCTCCCCTTGGGTGGACTTAGTCCATGAACTTAGCACATGATGAGATCTTCTTGGCTTAGGAGAACGTGAAGGGTGACTGGTGCATGGTGAAAATGAAGGGGTACATGTAACTGAGTCAACTCGGTGATGAAGAAAAGGGGTATATGTAACTTATACCGAGTCAACTCGGTGAAGAGGTACTTGGGCATGCACTCCACGTGAAGAGTGACATTTACATTATCAACCTCGGTAAAACATAGGAAAAGCTTCAGTACAGCCAGGCCTTATGGTCAGAGAGTTGTTCTTAAGTTTGCTCAGTACACTGGCGCCTATGCAATTGCAGGAAGGCATAATCCTTACTGTATTTATTTGATTGCAGCCCATTAAGGAAGTTGCTCTTGGAAATATACCAACTATTGCTTTCTGTGACACTGATTCTCCAATGCGTTATGTTGACATTGTCATTCTTGCCAATAATAAGGGAAAACTACAGAGGACTTGAGGAGGCCAAGCAACAAGAGGAAGATGAAGCACTTGCTGCCCTTGAGTAATTGCACTATGATTGCTAGCTCACGATTGGAACTAGTTTGGCTAGTCTTTCTCTCACCTAAGTTGAAGCGAGAAAGGTGTAGAGGAGACGGGGAAGAGAGAGGAGAGAGAGAGAGAGAGAGAGAAATGAGAGAGGAGGGATTTTTTAATTTTTTTTTTAATGTGCCACATCAGCACATAACGAACACGTCAGCACTTAACGTGCCACATGACATTTTCTGTTAAGTCCCACTAACAAACCCTAGCGGAGGACTAAAATGGTGTACGGAATGATCTTTCAGGGACTAAAGTGTCGGTAAAAATAATTGTAGGACTAAAGTGTCACCGAAGCAATCTTTCAAAGACCAAAAATGGGTTTTACTCAATACTAAACTCTAGATGTTTAACCTTAAATTTAATTCCCTAAACCTTAAACTATGGACCCTTAACCTAAATCTCTAAACCATTGCATTGGCCCTTAACCTTAAAGTTTGAACCATAAATCCTAAACCTTAGGCCCTACAGCCTTAATCTAAACCTTAGATACTTAACCATAATCCTTAACCCTAGATCCTTGACCCTAAACCTTAAACTTTAGCCTCAATTATAAATGCTTAACCCTAATTCTAAATCTTAAATCTTAAACTCTAAACTCTAAACCTTAAATCATAGAGCATTAACCCAAAAACCTAAACCCTTAACCTAAACTCTAGATGCTTAATCCTAATCATTAAACCCTAAACTTTAGAGCCTTAACATTAAACCCTAAATCCTAAGTTCTAAGCTTAACCTTAGAGCTACAATCCTAAACCCTACTTTATAAAATGTCAACCCTAAACCATTGATCTTATACCCTAAACCCTAGACCCTTAATACTAAACTCTAAGCCATTGACCCATGACCTTAAACCCTAGATGCTTAAGACTAATCCCTAAACTAAAATTTAGATAGTCTAGTCTTTATTAGTAACTTGATCATATAAATATTTTGATTGATGTTCAAGTAATTACTATAATTATTTGATTTTAAGGTTGTGCACTGATTGAATAGGAGAATTTTGATAATTCTCAAAATTCAATAGAGGCCTTGAATGGAACCTACCTTTTGCAAACTACCAGTGTTAGTTGGGCTTTTAGCGAATCAAAAGGAGATCAAAATTGATTTTCAAAAATTGTATTTTTTTAGCTGTATTTCAAAACACTTGCTTTTAATTTGATTCCACGATGTGATTGTAGCTACCACTTTGGCCTTAATCCTAAACCTTAATCTCTAAACACTAAACCTTAAACTATATGCACTATACTCTAGACATTATATCCTAAACCATAGACCTTAAATCCTAAACCTTAGACACAAACTCTAGACACATAACCATAGACTCTAAACCCTAAATCTTAGACCCTATGAAACCATATACCCTTAATCTAAAGATGCTTACTCTAAATTCATGACCCTTAACTGTAAATCCTAAACTCTAGAAATTAAACCCTAAATTGTAGTCTCTAAACTCTAAACCTTAGATTCTTTATATGAACCCTAGGTCTTTAATTCTAAATCTTAAACCTTAGATCTTTAACTCTAAATCATACACCCTAGACCCTTAACCTAAACTATAAATCCTTAACTTTAATTTCAAAACCCTAAATTTTAAACCACCTAGACCCTAATCTTAAAAAATAAATCTTAGACCTTTAACCCAAAACACTTAACCCTAAACCCTAGTGCCACAATCCTAAACCCTAAGCACTAGACACATTACCTTAAAACTTAGTCCCTAAATCTTAAATTCTTAAATCTTAACCCGAAACCCTAGACCTTAAACCTTAAATACAAAACTCTAAATCCTGAACTCTTGACCTTCAAACTTAAAACCAAGATCCTAAACCTAAAATTCTAGACCCTAAACCTAGATCCTAGATGCTTACCTTAAACTCCTGACCTATAATCCTAAATCCTAACCATAGATACTAAACCCTATATCATAGACTTTAACCTTAGATCATAGACACTAAATCTTAGCGGCTTTACCTTAAACCCTAAATCCTAAAATATAGATCTTAGACATCATATCCAAACCCTAAATTATAAACATTAAACCCATGATCCAAAGCCCTTAACCAAAACCATAAATCCTAAACCCTAGACTCCAAACCCTAAATCATAGTCTCTTAACCTAAACACTAAAACCTATTGCTTAAACTCAAGACTTGTAACCTTAAATCATAAACCCTTGATACTAAACCCTAAACCTTAGACCCTTAATCTTAAGCCCTAGTTTTTTAACCTTATTTCTTAAACCTTAAACCCTAAATTTAAACACTAAACTCTAAATCCTTAACCCTTAATCTTGTACCCTAAACTTTTAAACTTAAACTCTAAACCATAGACCTTATAACTTAAACCTTAAACCCTACACCCTTGACCCTTGACCCTTAACCATAAATCTAGACCTTTAATCTAAACCCTAGATGCTTAACCCTAAATTTTAGATTCTTAACCCTACATCTTGAACCCTAAATGCTAGACCCTCAACGTCAATCTTAGATGTTTAACCTTAAACCCTTATCTTTAAACCTTAGAACCAAAGCCCTAAACCATAGACCATTTAACCTAATTCATAAACCTTAGATGATGAACCTTAAGCTTTATACCTTAAACTCATAACCCTAAATTCAAAACCCTAGATAATAAATCCAATCTTTAAATCATAGACCCTAAACTCTAGACCTTTAACCTAATTTTAAACCCTAGATGTTTAACCCTAATCCAACCTTACTGGCTTAACCTTAAACCCTTAATCCTAAACCCTAGATATTAAACATTAAATTTAAACTCTTGACCCTTAACCCTAAGCCTTATATGTTAAGCCCTAATGCTTAGACCCTTAATGGAAATTCTAGACCCTAAATCCTAAAGGCTAACCATTAACCTTAGGCCCTAAATGATACACCCTAGACACTGACCCATTATCCTAGACCCTAAACCCTTAACTCGATGTTTAACACTAAAATTGAAACCCTAAACCTTAGACTCTAAACTCTCAATGTTTAGCACTCAACATGAAATGCTAAACTCTCAGTTATAGACACTAAACCTTAAACCCTAAACCCTGTGGCCTATACTCTAAAACTAAGACCCTAAATCTTAAACTCTAAACCTTAAGTCCTAGAACTTAGACACTAAACCATAAACCTTAGATTATTAATTAAACCTTAAGCCTTTAAAACTAAACCTTAAACCTTATACCCTAACCTTTAAACTCTAAATCCTAAATCTTAAATCCTAAACCTTAAACCCTAAAACATAGACCTTTAATTGAAAACATAAACCCTTTACCCTAAATCCTATATCTTACTTTCTTGACCCCTAATCTTAAACCCTAGACCCTTAACCCTAGAAACTAACCCTAAGACTCCTAACCCTAAAATCTAAATCATAAATCCTAGACACTAAACTTTTATTCCTAAACCCTATAGCTTAAAACTTGAATTCTAAACCTTAAATTGTATGCCCTAAACTATAAACCCTACACCTTTAACCTAAACCCTAGGCCCTTTACCCTAATCCCTAGACTCTTCATCCTTCAACCTAAATGCTAGATCCTAGGCCCTAAATCCTAGACCTTTAATGTAAACTCTAAGCCCTTAATCGTAGACACTAAACCCAAACCCAAAACCTTAAACCCTAAATTATAAAACCTATATCATAAACCCTAGATACAACCATAAAAACTAAATCCTAGACCTTACAAAACTATATACCTTTTATCTAAATATGCTTAACACAAAACACTTGACCTAATACCCTAAACTCATGACCTTTAATTGTAAATCTTAAACTCCAGAAACTAAACTCTAAATCATAATCTCAAAACTCTAAACCCTAGACTCTTAATATGAACCCTAGGCCTTTAATCCTAAATTCTAAACCCCAGATCCTTAACTCTAAACCATAAACCCTAGACTCTTAACCTAAATTCTGGATGCTTAACTTTAATCCTAAAACCCTAGACTTTAGAGCCTTAACCCTAAATCTTAAACAACTTGGATCCTAAACCTTAAAACCTTAATCCTAGATCCTTTACCCTAAACCCTAAACCCTAGTACCACAATCCTAAACGTTAAACTACAAACTATAAACCCTAAATCCACGCTATACCTTAAAACTTAGTTCCTAAATCCTAGAACCTTAACTTGAAATCCTAAACCCTAAATATAACCCTAAATCTTAAATTCTAAACTCTTGACCCTCAAACTTAAGACCAAGATCCTAAATCCAAAATCTTAGACCAAACCTAAATCTTAGATGCTTAACCTTACCTTAAAACTCTTGACCCATAATCCCAAATTTTAACCCTAGACAGTAAACGCTAAACTGTAAATCCTACACCTTATACTCTAAAACGAAGACCTTAAATATTAGACTCTAAATACTAAACCTTAATTTCTATAACTTAGATACTAGACCCTAGATACTAAACCTTAAACCTTAGATTGTTAATTAAACCCTAAGCCTTTAAACCCTAGACAAAACACCCTAACCTTTAAACTCTAAATCCTAAATCTTAGAATCTACACCTTAGACCTTGAACCTTAAATCCTTGACCCCTAATCTTAGACCCTTAATCCTAGACCCCTAACCCTAAAAACTAAATGCTAAATCATAGACCCTTAGCCCTAAAAACTAAACCCTAAACTCTAAATTATAAATTTAGTCAGTAAACCTTCATGCTAAACCCTATGCCTTAAAACTTGAACCCTAAATCTTAAATTGTATACCCAAAACTATGAACCTTACACCTTTTACCTAAACCTTAGGCCTTTAACCCTAATCCTTAGACCTTTCATCCTTCACACTAATTGCTAGATCCTAAGTCCTAAACCCTAGACCATTAACATAAAACCCAACCCTTTAACCGTAGATACTAAAACCTAAATTGTAGACCTTAAACCACCTAAACTTGAAACACGAAACCATAAACCATAGACCTTACATCGTAAAATCTATACCACTAACCCTAGAAATTAAACCCTAAATTCTAAACACTTAACCTTAATCTTTAGACCCTAATAAGCCATTTAGCCTTAAACTAAACACTAGATACTTAACCTTAACTCCTTGACTATATACTCTAAACTCATGACCCTTAATCATAAATCTTAAACCCTAAAGCATAGTCTCTATACTCTAAATTCCTATACTTTTAACATGAACCCTAGCCTGTAACCCTAGACCCTAAACCCTAAGCTTTATATCCTTAACCCTTAACCTTACACCTATGACCCTTAACCTAAACTATAGATGCTTAACTTTAATCCCAAAACCTTAAATCCTAGAGCTTTAACCTTAAACCCTAAGCCACCTAGAACCTCAACCTCAACCTTAGATGCTTAACCTTAAACACTTAACCATAAACCCTAGAGGTAATCCTAAACATTAAATTATAAACACTAAATCTTAAACCCTAAACATTATATCCTAAAATTTAGACTCTAAACCCTAAACTCTAGAACCTTAACCCAAAATCTTATGCTTTAAACCTTAGATACTAGACCCTAAATAATAATCCCTAAACTCCAAACCCTTGACCTTCAAACTTAAAACCAAGATTCTAAAGCCAAAAACCTAGACCCTAAACCTAAATCCTAAATGCTTAACCCTAGACCCTATACCTTAAACTCTTGAGCCATAATCCTAAATCCTAAAACCTAGACCCCATAGGCTTAAACCTAAACCTTAGACCCTAAACCCTTTATCCTAAGCTCTAAATCCTAGACCTTTAACCTAAATCTTGAACACTAAATCTTAGATCCTAAATCCTAGATCATAGACCCTTAACCTAAACCCTAGAACCTACAACCTAAACTTAAGACTCGTAACCCTAAGTCATAAACCCTAGGTACTAAACTTTAAGCTTTAAACCATATATCCTAAACCCTAAATTATATATCCTAGACCCTTAACCTATTCCTAAGCCTTAATTGCTTAACCTCAATCCTTAATCCATAAACCTTAAACTATATACTCTAACCTTAAATCTTACACCCTTGACCCTTAACCCTAAATTATATATGCTTAACCCTAATCTGTTAACCTTAAACCCTAAATCCTATACCCATAACCTCAACCCTAGATGTTGAATCATAAACCCATAACCCTAGAGCCATAACCTTAAATCTTAAACTATAAACCCTAAACTTTAAAAGCAAAGCCATAATCCTTAAATTCTAAACCCTAAAACCTAAATCCAAAGCCTTAATCCTTAAACCCTAGATCCAAAGTCCTAAACTATATACCTTTAACCTATTCCCTAAATCTTAGATGTTGAACTATAGGCCCTATACGTTAAATCCTAAAATCTAGATCCAAAGCCTTAATCCTTAAACCATAGATCCAAAACCCTAAACTATATACCTTTAACTTATTCCCTAAATCCTAGATGTTGAATCATAGACCCTATACCTTAAACTTATGACTTGTAACTTTAAATCCAAAACCCTAGGCAATAAACCCTAAATCCTACTAAACCCTAGATCCTTAACCTAATTTGAAGCCTTAGATGGTTAACACTAATTCATAAACCTTAAACCCTAAACTCTAATGACTGAACCTTAACTCCTTCACTCTAAATCATAGATAATAAACCCAAAACTATAGATCATAAGCCCTAACACTTAGGCCTTTAACTTAAACTCTTAACCTTTAACCTTCATAACTAAACCTTAGACACTAAACCTTAAATTAGAGACTCTTAACCATAAACCCTAAACTCATGACCACTCACCCTTAGCCCTAAACTATACACCTTAGATGTTAAACCCTAAAGCTTTAAGCTCTTAAACCTAAACATTAAACCCTAAACTTTTGATGTTTAACACTAAAAACAAAACCCTAAACCCTTGACACTTAACATCAAACAAGAAGCCATAATCCCTTGAGTTTTAACCTTAACACTAAACCTAAACCTTTAACCTTAATCTCTAAATCATAAATATTAGACCCTTAACACTAAATTCTACACCCTTGACCCTTAAGACTTAGGCCCTAAACCCTTAACCCTAAACCTTAAATTGAAGGCCCTAAATCTTAAACCTTAGATCCTTAACCTAAATTCTAGATACTTAACCCTAAACCCTAGACCTTAAACCCTTAACCCTAATCGCAAAACCTAAACTCTTGAGACATAAACTCTAGATGCTTAATCCTAATTCCTAAATCCTAAATCCTAAACCTTAGAGTCTTAACACTAAATCTTAGACCCTAAATCATAAATCCTAGACCCTTAAGTTCAATCATAGATGCTTAACCCTAATACTTAAATCCTAAACTCTAGAGTCATAACCCTAACTTCTAAATTTAAATCCTAAACCCTAGACCTAAAATCTACACCCTAAACTCTTAATACTATACCCTTAATTGTAAACCCTAAATACTAAACTCTAGACCTTAAATCTTAAAACTTAGACCTTAAACCCTAATCCCCAAAAATGACCCTAAATCCTAAACCTTTCACTTTCAACCTTGAAACCTAGATCATAAACTTGAAACCTAAAACCCCTTAACCTAAACCTTATATGTTTAACCTTAGACCCTAGTTCTTAAACTCAAGACCTGGAGTCCTAAATCCTAAACACAAGGCCCTAATCCTTAAACCTTTAACCTAATCTTTATGGCAATAGATACTTACCCTATCCTTAACCTTAACCCTAGTTGTTTAACCTTAACTTCTAAATGTTAAACCCTAAATCTAGAGCCTCAACCCTAAAACCTAAATCCTAGACCTTTAACCTAAACTCTAGATGCTTAATCCTAATCCTTAAACCCTAAATCCTAGATCTTTAACCTTAAATCATAAACCTTAAACCTTAGACCTTTAACCTCAGCCCTAATTACTTAACCTTAATTCTTAACCCTAAATCTTAAACTTTTAAGCCGTAACCTTAAACCTTAAACTCTAAATCTAGAGACTTCACCTTATAGCCTAATCACTAGACCTTTAACATTAACTATAAATTCTTATCCCTAATCCCTAAATCATAAAGCATAAACCCTAGAACTTTAATCCTAGACCCTTAAGCTCAACAGTAGATGTTTATCCCTAACAACTAAACTCTAAACCGAACCTTAAACTATAATCCTTAAACCTTAAATTGTATACCTTAAAAAAACTCTAGCTACTAAACCTTAAATCTTAGACCTTAAACTCTCAAATTAGATCCTAAATCTTAAACCTTAGACCATAAATCCTAAATCTTACACCCTAAACACAAAAGCCTAATTCGTAAAGTCTTAACCTTAAACCTCAAATAATAGACCTTTAACTCTAAAACCAAGACCTTAAAATCAAAACCTAAAACTTAAATTTAAACCTTAAATTGTAGACCCTAAACCTAAACCCTATGCCTTTAACCCTGACCTTGGACCTTATACCCATAACCTAATCCTAAGCCCTAGTTGCTTAACCCTAATCCCTAAACCTTAAAAACTAGAGCCTTAACTTTAAACCATATACCATAAATACTAAAGTTTAGACATTTAACCTTAAATTTGATTCCTCAAACCCTTGACTTCAATATCTAAATCTTAAACCCTATTGGCTTAACCCTAAACCCTAAACTTTAGGCCTTACACCCTTAACCTAAACCTTAGATACTTAACCATATTCTCTAAATCCTAAACCCTAAACCTTAAACCCTAGCCTCAACTATAAATGCTTAACTTTAATTACTAAACCCTAAATTCTAAATCGTAAACTTTAGACTCTAAACCTTAAATCCTAGATCCTTAACCTAAAAACCTAAAACTTAAACCCTTAACCTAAATTCTAGATGCTTAACCTTAATCATTAAACTCAAAACCTTAGAGCCTTAACCCTAAACCCTAGACTCTTAAACTACACCCTAGAGCTATAATCCTTAACCTTAAATCATAAAATGTCAACCTTAGACAATGAACCATTTACCATATACTCTAAACTGTAGATCATTAATCTTAAACCCTAGACCCTTGACTTGTAAATCTTTGCAATAATCCCTAAATCATAATTTTACAAAACGTAATCTTGATTGGTAATGTGATCATATAAATATTTTGATTGTTGTTCAAGTAATTATTATAATTATTTGATTTTAAGGTTACGCATTGGTTAAATATGAGAATTTCGATGATTCTCAAAATGCAATAGAAGCCTTGAATGGATATGATCTTCTTACACAAATTACTAATGTTGTTTGGGCTTTCAGCCAAATGAGCATAAGGTATTTTTCTACACCAAAAAATGGAAAAAACTTTTTGTAGATTCTAATTTTCTTGTATAAACATCAAAGTTAATTTTCAAAAATAGCATTTTCTAGCTGTATTTCAAAACATGTGCTTCTAATTTTATCTCCGTGATGTGATTGTAGCTACCATCTTAACCTTAACCCTATATGCTTAACCTTTATTTTTAAACCCTAACCTTATAGCCTTAAGCCTAAATCCTGAATTGTAAATCTTATCGTAAACTTTAAAGCCTCCTTAAACTATAGAGCCTTAACCTTAAACCTTAATTTCTAGACATAAACCTTAAATCATAAACCCTAGACACAAATCCTTAAACCCTTGTCCTTTAATTCTAAACACTACATCCTAAACCCAAAGCCCTATACCCTTCACCTAAATCCTAGATGCTTAACCTTAAACCCTAGACCCTATACCCTAAACTTATGACCCTTAATCATAAATTCTAAAATCAACACTAACCTTAAACCATAAATTGTAGTACCTAATCCCTAAACCCTAGACCCTTAACCTTTATCCTGAAACCTTATATGCTTAGCACAAAATTGTAAACCATAGCCTTAACCCTAAACCTTAAACTCTAGTCCCTTAAGCTTAACTCTAGATGCTTAACCTTAGTCCTAAAACTCTAAATCTTGAACCCTAAAGTTATAATGCTATAACCTAATATGTAAACAATAAACGTTAGACCATAAACCCTAACCCCAAGATCGTAAACCTTAAACCCTAGATCCATAAACATAAATCTTAAACCCTAGACCTTAATCCCTATACTAAAAAATCTAGGCCCTAAAACCAAAACCCCAGATACTAAACCCAAAACTATAAGCCCTTAACCTTAGACTCTAAACCCTAAACCCTAAACCCTAGACCCTTAATGTTATACATAAAATCCTAAATGCTAAACTCTTAAACCCTAACCTTAAAACCTATATCCTAAACTCGAAACCCTAGACCCTTAACCTAAACCCTATAACTTAAAATCATGACTTAAAATGTTAAATCCTTAACCATAGACTTTAAACCTAGACCATAAACCCTAAATCTTGAAAAGTAAACCCTAGACCCTTAACTGTAAACCCTATGCCCTTGATCCTTAACCTTAAACCCTAGATGGTTAGCACTAATCCCTAAACCATAAACCTTAAACCCTTAACCAAAATCCTAGATGCTTAACCTTAATCCTAAAACTCTAATACCTAACCCCTAGAGCCATAACCTTAAACATGAAATACTAAAATGTAAATCGTAAATCATAGAGCTTAGACTTAATATCTAAACCCTAAAACCTGGACCTTAATTCCTAAACCTAGATACTAAACCTTTAATCCTAGGCCTTTAACCTAGATTGTAAATCTTAAACTCTTGATGCTTAACCCTCAATCCTAATACCTAGATCTTAAACATAAAACGCTAAACCTTAACCTAAATCATAGGTACTTAACCTTAATCCCAAAAGCCCAAACCTTAAACCTAAGAGTCATAACTCTAAAACCTAACCCTAAATCATAAACGCTAGACCTTAAATCCAAAAGTCTCAACCCAAAACCTTAATCCCTAAAACCTAGGCCCTAAAATCTAAACCTTAAACTCTAGACCCTATATCCTAGCACTAAATCTTGAACCCTAGATGCTAAAGCTTAAATCCTAAACCTTATACCCTTACCCCTAAACCCTACACCCTTGATCCCTAACCTTAAGCCATATAACCTTAACCTAAAGCCTAGATGCATAGCAATAATCCACCCTAGAGCTTTAATCCTAAACCCTAGACTCTAAATCTTAAACCATAAACCCTAGACCTTTAACCTTAACCTTAGATAATCCTTAAACCCTAAACTCTACAATCTTAATAATGAATCCTAAATCCTAGATGATAAATCATAAACCCTAGACATAACCTTAAACCTAACACCCTAAAGTCTAAACCCTTGACCTTTAATCCTAAAACTTAGATCCTTAACTCAAAACCCTAGACCTTCAACCTAAACTCTAGATGCTTAACCTTAATTCTTAAATTGTAAACCCTAAACCCTAGAGCCCTAAGCTCAACCGTAGATGCTTATCCCTAATACCTAAACCTTAAACCGTTGAGTCGTAACCTTAAACCCTAAATTATAAACCATAAATCATAAACCCTAAAGCCTAGACCCTTAAAATATACTATAGATGCATATCACTAGATTCTATATCTTAAATTGATGACCCATAACCCTAAATTCAAAAACCTAAACAATAAACCCTAAATCTTAAATCATAGTCCCTAAACCTTAAATCATACACTCTAAACCCATAACTTAATTCGTAGACACTAAATGCTAGTGCCTTAACTTGAAACCCTAGACCTTTAACTTAAACTCTAGATGCTTAACTTAAACCTTAAACCTTATACATTAAATTCATGACTCGTAACCCTAGATCATAAATGCTAAACCATAGACCTTTAACCCTAAATCCTTGATCTTTAACCTCAAACATGAAACCTTAAAACCTACATCCAAAACCTAAAACCCTAAACTCAACCTAAATTGTAGATGCTTAACACTGAACTGTAAACCCTAAATCATAGAATTTAACCCCGGGCCTTAAACCTTAAATGATAAATAATAGACTATAAACCTAAACCTTAAATTCTAAATGCTTAATCCTTAACCATAAGCCCCAAATTCTAAACTATAGACCTTTATCCCTAAACCCTATACTCATAATCCTAGACCTTAAATTCTACAAACAAAATACTAAACCCTAAACTTTCGACCCTTCACCCTAAACATAAAACCTATAACCATTGACCCTTAACCTTAAACATCAAACCCTAAACCTTCAACATTGAACCCTAAATAAGAAGCCTATACGTTTAACATAAATCCTAGATGCTAAATCTTAAACCTCAGACCCTATACACTAAGTCCTATATCATGAACCCTAAACCCTAAAGCATAGATCCTAAATCTTAAACTATAAATCTTAGACCCTTAGCCAAAATTTAACCCTAGATCCTTAACATGAATACCTAAATCCTAAACCTTATAGGTTAAACCTCAATCCTTAGACCTTATACCATAAACCCTAAATACTAAACCCTCAACTCTTAACACTAAAGCCTAATCTGTAAAGTCTTAACCTTAAACCTTTTAGACCCTTAACTCTAAATCATAGACCCTAAAACCAAAACCTAAACCCTAAACCCTAAATCATCAACCTCAAACCTAAACTCTATATTTTAACCTAAACTCTATGCCCTTATACCCATAACCTAATCTTAAGCCTTAGTTAATTAACCCTAATTCCTAAACTCTAAACCATAGAGCTGTAACCCTAAACTATAGACCCTAAATACTAAAGAGTAAAATCCCTTTTTGGTCCTTGAAAGATTGCTTCAGTGACACTTTAGTCCTCCAATCATTTTTACTGACACTTTAGTCCCTGAAAGATCATTTTGTCAGCCATTTTAGTCATCTGCTAGGGACTGTTAGTGGGACTTAACAGAAAATATCATGTGGCATGTTAAGTGCTGACGTGTCCGTTATGTGCTGATGTGGCACATTAAAATTTTTTTAAAAAATCCCTCCTATATCTTTTCTCTCTCTCTCTCTCTCTTCGCCCTCTCTCCTTCCCACTCTTATCTCTCTCTCTCCTCCATCTCCGTCTCACTGTCATCTTTCTTTCTCTCCACCATCTCCCTCTCACTCTCATCTCTCTCTCCTCCATCTCCCTCTCACTCTTATCTCTTTTTCTCTTTGCCATCTCCCTTTCATTCTCATCTCTCTCTCTCCTCTATCTCTTATCTCTCTTTTTCTCTGCCATCTCTCTCTCTCTCCTCCATCTTTGTCTCACTCTTATATCTCTTTTTGTCCACCATCTCCCTCTCACTCTCATATCTCTTTCTCTCTCTCTGCCATCCTCATACCTATTAGTTGAGTACTCTCCCCCTTGGGTGGACTTAGTCCATGAACTTAGTACATGATGAGATCTTCTTGGCTNGAGATCTTCTTGGCTTAGGAGAACGTGAAGGGTGACTGGTGCATGGTGAAAATGAAGGGGTACATGTAACTGAGTCAACTCGGTGATGAAGAAAACTGGTATATGTAACTTATACCGAGTCAACTCGGTGAAGAGGTACTTGGGCATGCACTCCACGTGAAGAGTGACATTTACATTATCAACCTCGGTAAAACATAGGAAAAGTTTTAGTACAGCCAGGCCTTATGGTCAGAGAGTTGTTCTTAAGTTTGCTCAGTACACTGGCGCCTATGCAATTGCAGGAAGGCACACTCCTTACTGTATTTATTTGATTGCAGCCCATTAAGGAAGTTGCTCTTGGAAATATATCAACTATTGCTTTCTGTGACACTGATTCTACAATGTGTTATGTTGACATTGTCATTCTTGCCAATAATAAGGGAAAACTACAGAGGACTTGAGGAGGCCAAACAATAAGAGGAAGATGAAGCACTTGCTGCCCCTGAGTAATTGCACTATGATTGCTAGCTAACAACTGGAACCAGTTTGGCTAGTCTTTCTCTCACCTAAGTTGAAGCGAGAAAGATGTAGAGGAGACAGGGAAGAGAGAGGAGAGAGAGAGAGAAATGAGAGAGGAGGGATTTTTTAAATTTCTTTTTAATGTGCTACATCAGCACATAATGGACACGTCAGCACTTAACGTGCCACATGGCATTTTCTGTTAAGTCCCACTAACAAACCC
>QAOA01008145.1:102347-134970 GCA_003255065.1 Cercis canadensis | reverse complement strand
AGTGATAGTATTGTTCAGTTTAATATCCTTGATGCTATGAAATATCCCATGGAAGATCATTCTCTTTATTGCATTGATATTATTGATTAGCTGGTCAATGAGGTTTATGATAGTTTTTCGTATGAATTTTCTAATTTGATGTTTTTAGATGATTCTATGTGTTGTAATTGTGATGATGATTCTACTTGTTCTGGTGTTCTGAAATTTCTTCTTTCTTAGAGAGTGATGATTTTGTCACAGACGCTGCAGTAGTGGTTGATGATAAGGTTGCAGTAGTAGTTAATGATGAAGCTGCAGGGGTAGTTGATGTTGATCATGCTGATATTTGTGCAATAGAGGTAGCAGCCATGACATTACTTCCTTCTATAGTGCAGCTGCCCAAACTAGAGCTTAAACGTTTTCCTAAGCATCTGAAGTATGCATTTTTAAAGGAGAATGAGCAGCTACCAGTCATTATAGCCTAGAATCTTCAACCTGACCAAACAGAAAAATTGTTGTATATTCTGAGGCAACACAAGAAGGCAATTAGGTGGACACTTGCAGATATACCTAACATTAGCCCTTCTACTTGCATGCACAGAATTTTACTTGAAAAAGATGCTAAGTCAGTGAGGCAACCACAGAGGAAACTCAACCCCCTGATTCTAGATGTGGTTAAAAAAGAAATAACCAAGCTTCTTCAAGTTGGTATCATCTATCAAATCTCAGACAGCAAATGGGTGAGTCCAGTGTAAGTTGTCCCAAAGAAGTCAGGAATGATAGTGGTGAAGAACTAGCATAATGAGCTCATTCCCACTCGAGTTTAGAATACTTGGAGGGTTTGTATCGATTACAGAAAGCTCAATCAAGTCACCCGTAAAGACAATTATCCTCTTCCTTTCATTGATCAGATATTGGAGCGGTTAGCAGGGAAGTCACACTACTATTTTCTGGACGGATTTACTAGTTACTTTCAGATACATATAGCCCCATAAGATCAGGAGAAGACCACATTTACATGCTCATTTGACACTTTTGCATACTGGAGGATGCCATTCAGTCTTCGCAATGCTCCAAGTACTTTCCAACGTTTCATGGTTAGTATCTTTTCTAATTTTATAGAAAACTGTATGGAGGTATTCATGGATGATTTCACTATGTATGGTTCTTCATTTGATTACTACTTGGATAGTTTATCTAGAGTACTGCATAGATGCATTGAAACTAATCTTGTTTTGAATTTTGAAAAATATCATTTTATGGTAGAACAATGTATAGTTTTAAGACATGTAGTCTCTAGTAAGGGCATAGAGGTAGATCTTGCCAAGATTGATGTTATTTATTCTCTGCCTTACCCCGAATGCGTGTGGAAAGTGCGTTCTTTTCTTGGCCATGTAGGATTCTACCAGCGCTTCATCCGTGACTTCAACATAATTGTCGTTCCACTGTCTAACTTGTTGCAAAAGGATGTAGACTTTATCTTCAACTAATCCTGCAAAGATGCATTTGATCATCTCAAGACAGCTCTCACTTCAACTCCTATAATTCAACCTCCCAATTGGATGCTGCCATTTGAATTGATGTGTGATGCATCCAACTATACAGTGGGAGCAATCCTTGCTCAGAGGGTTTGCAAAGCTCATCATGTCATCTACTAGGCCTTGAGGACACTTGATTCTGCCCAAGCGAATTACACCACAACCAAAAAAGAGCTTTTAACAATTGTTTTTGTTTTAGATAAGTTTAGATCTTACTTGTTTTGTTCTCATGTGGTGATTTTCTCTAACCATACAAATCTCAAGTTCCTTCTAAAGAAGCCAGAGGCCAAACCCAGATTAATCATATGGATGCTCCTTCTCCAATTCATTTCTCATTCAGGATTCATTTCCTAATGAGCAGCTTTTAGGGATGTAGGGTGAGTTTCCTTGGTATGTTGAACTTGTAAATTATGTGGTTGCTCATGTTTTACCTTCACACCTCACACACACACAAATAGATAAATTAAAGAGTGAAGCTAAATATTATGTGTGGGATAATCCTTATCTGTGGAGATTTTATAGCAACCAAATCATTAGGAAATGTGTACCTAACTATAAGTTTCAGTATGTGCATTCTTTTTGTCATTCCTATGCTTATGGAGGCCACTTTGGTCCTCAGAGAACAACTAAGAAAGTATTAGATTCTGGTTTATATTGATCCACCTTCTTTCATGATGCATATGTGTTTTGTAAATCTTGTGGGCAGTGTCAAAAAATATGGAATATAACTCATATGAATGAGATGCCCCAACAACCTTTGTTGTTCTGTGAGCTTTTTGATGTTTGGGGCATTGATTTCATGGGTCATTTTCCTGTCTCATTTGGCTTTGTTTATATTCTGTTGGCTATGGATTATGTTTCCAAATGGGTGGAGGTCATTCCCACCAAGACTGATGATTCTCATATGGTTGTAGATTTTGTTAGATCACATATCTTTTGCAGGTTTAGCATAACCAAAGCAATAATTAGTGATCAAGGATCCTACTTCTGCAACAAGCACATGAAGCCCTTGCTGAGTAAATATGGGGTTCTCCACAAGACTTCAACTCCTTATAACCCTCAGACAAATGGCCAAGACGAGGTCTCTAATCGAGAGATTAAGAGGATTTTGGAGAAAACAGTGAGGTCAAATAGGAAGGATTGGAGTAAACAGCTGGAGGATGTTCTATGGGCTTATCGGACTACCTATAAGACACCTATAGACATGTCACCTTATAGGTTTGTCTTTGATAAGACATGTCACTTACCAATTGAGCTAGAACATTGGGCTTATTGGACAGTTAAGGCTTTTAACCTGGACATAGGTCTAGCTGGAGTTGAGAGGAGATTGCTACTTCAAGAGTTAGAGGAACTCCTATTAGAGGCCTATGAGAACTCTCAGATTTACAAAGAGAAGACCAAGGCCTTTAATAACAAGTTAATCCTTAGGAAGGAATTCCAAGTGGGGGAGAAAGTGCTCCTATACAACTCTCGTCTTATATTATGTCCGGGTAAATTGAGATCCTGATGGGAGGGCCTCTTTATTGTCACTAACACTTTTTCTTATGATGCAGTTGAAATTCAAGAAGTGACTACGGGGAGGACTTTCAAAGTCAATGGTCATCGACTTAAGTAATTTCATGATGGAGCTAAGGAGAATTTGGTTGAAGATGTGGCTCTAGGTGATGTTGTTTATCCATCTTGAGGGGAGTTCATTTATGTTTTATGTCCTTGTTTTTATTTTTCTGTTTTTGTTTTTAAATCTGTTTTTAATTTTTGTTTATGTTTTTATTTTCTATTTTCTATTTAAAATTATCGTTCTATTTTCAAATTCTATTTCACTATTTTTATTCTCATTCTGCATGTTGTTTATTTTTCTTCTTGCATTATCAATAGCACTTTTAGAATTGTAGAGCTTGTGAGCTTGAAGTCATTACAATTTTGAAGTTTCTAGCATAATTGGATGAATTTCTTGCATCTCTTAGTTAGCTAATTTGGTGATAGAAATTGATTTGATGGATTGAGCTTGATAGTGCATACCTAGTGAGTTTTTGAGCTTATTGTCATTCTCTATTTCTTTCTTGTGTGCTTTACTCTCATGTCGTTTGATACTTTAGAACTTGTTTTGCTTCTTTTTTAGACTACATTATCATATGTATGCATGAATGTGATGAATGTCATCTTTTCTTTCTTTTAGCTAACTAGTCTCCCTAACATCTTTTCCCTTGATTTTTCCCTTGAGCCTCATTGTTCCCATTATTTCATTTAGCTCATTGTAAACTTTTAGTAAAAAATCATGTTTTTATCAACTTTAGGGAGTATGAAAATATTGGTTGATCTTTTGATGAGTTTTTATTTGCCCAGGACAGACAAAGTTCTAAGTGTATGAGGGATTTGTGCAATTTGAAAGGCAATTAACAAAGTGAATTGAAAAGAAAAGAAAGAAATTTTGTTAAAAAAAATTGAAAAGAAAGAAAAACAAATACAAAAAGAGAATAAAAGTATTAAGTTTGTCTTCCAAAGAGGAAGGAGTGTGTAAAGAAAGTTACATAGAGCTTTTGGGTGAATTTGTGTGCTTAGTGCTTGTTTTGACTCATCATTCCTAATGTTCTTATGCTCTATTTGGTTTTAATTTACCATATCCATGTTATTTATTTCATTCCTTCCCTCTTCTTGGCCCTATTACAACATTTAATAAAGTCCTTCTGATTTGTGTATGCATGTGTTTAAAGTAGTGGAGATTAGAAAATAAACAAGCTTATGGAAGTGTAATTTGTCATGAGTTGTTTTGAGTGAAACACTTACCCCTTAAACACTTGAGGGATTGAGAGTGTATCTTGTGAGGCTCTATCATTTTTTGTCTATTCAATTCTATTGAAATCACCATGCTTGTTGATTGAAAGTGCAAGAAATAAACTTATGAGTGTCTTGATTCTTTAAGTTCTTAATTATTCTTCTTGTTCACTTAACTTTTGTATTCTTGAAAGTTATTGTTTGAAAATGAATCCTTAGTTGTTTTCTTTAGTCCTTAGTTTTAATTCTAGTTTGTCCGAGACATGCAAAGCTAAGTATGGAGGAATTTGATAATCACACTTTTTATATAGTAATTAACCTTCATTTTAAGTCTCTTAAACCTCTTTTGGGCTGACTTGATTGGACTTTGGCCGCATTTCATTAGTTGGCTTTCAATTAGGCTTAATTGTGCTTATCAGCATTATTGGAAACTTTACATTGTCTCTGTATTTCAGGCCTTAAGTTCTAGACATATGATAATCTTGAATACCTTGTAGGAAAGCTGAGAGAATTCTCTACAACTTTGGTTTAGAGCTCCAAAGCTAATTCGGATGTCCAGCAGGTCGTTTTTGGCTTGGAAGTCAGAGCAGACATACTGTCATTGGACCCTAACCTGTATGAAAAGATTTGGCTATAACTTGGGTTGTGGATGTCGTTTGCACCTGAAACTAGTACCATTAGATATCTAAGACATAAAGATTAAACTCTTGTGAAGACTATTTCTCCAAACTATGGCGTTTTAATGGTGTTATTGCCTCTTGAAGTCAACTGACAAGTTCAGAGAGCTCTTAAGAGTAAAATGGGTCTAACTTTCTCATCATAGGCCCAATTAAGCCCAAAACGGGGCCCAATTAAATCTGAGGCCTAGGAGATTAATTCTAACCTAGGGGTAATCTAGGTATGTAATTAATTTAAAGAGTTACAAGTAGGTTAAGGAGGCAAACATTTTTTATATTCCATTCCAGACAGTTTTTAGTAGAGATTTATTTTTCTTTACCTCTTCTTCTATTGGAGCTCATATTTGATGGCTATAGAGGAGTAGAACTTTTGTAACCAAGCTAGACTCTAGATTTAATTCGATTTGATTTGAGATTATGTACTTAATTGATTCCAGTTTAATGCAATTCTGTTTATCTTTGGATTTCTGCCTTGCCTTAATTTTTGTATGGATTATGGAGATTTCTATTGTTCTTATGAATGTTGAGGTATGAAATAAAATTTAGGTTGATCAATCTTTGTTCTACTGCATGAATCTAGAAAGAGTATGTTAATTGATGTTTGGTTTTAGGTTAAACAACTAATTGCTAATTCTATGTGATTACAAAGATTAGTGATGCATGTGGTTAAATTGGATTCTAAATGATAATTCAATAGGAACACTTAGTTATAATTAGAGATTTCAGTTGTGAATAAATTCAATTAGCAGTGCTGCATTAAGACTAGATTAATCGTGTTCAATCTATGATGAATCAAACCAATTCTTGATTGATGTTTAGTAAGGTTGCGTTTTTAATTAATTGAATTAATTTTTGTTTAATTCTACAATTTACATTTAGCAATATATTCTATGTTTGAAAATCCCCAATTAGTAGTCTTGAAATTGTTAATTAATCATTGTTTTCTCTGAGAGACAACCTGGATTAGCCCTATATTGCATTCTATTTTAGGGGATTCAGTTTTAATTTGTTGGAACACGACAATTCCTATCAGCCAAAAACAAAAAATTTCCATGTTCTCTTAATCTGAGTCATCACTATCAAAAGTTGAATTTACATTATTCCATGAAGCAATCATAGCCTTCTTTTTTTCTCTTTTGTAAAACTTATTCTTTTTGAGATTGGAACAATCTGGTTTCATATGTTCAGGCTTCTTGTATTCATAACAGATGACTGGATCCTTGCTGTTATCACATCTAGTGCTTCTTCATTGAATTTTTTTTTAATACTAGAGCCATATTTTCGTCACTGGAAACTAGTTCTTTTGAAGGAGAACTGGTTTCCTAAATGGTGCTAGCAAGAGCTAGACTCTTCTTTTTGTTGTCTTCTAGACAGGCTTTCTTTTCAAACAATAGTATTTGGTGTGTCTCTAACTGTTCTCTTAGCTAGTCAACAGTTATTTCATTGGTTTCAACATATTGGAGGAAAACTGTCACATTTGTTTTCCATTAGTCTGTTAAGCACCGAAGGAGCTTCTTTACTTGCTCCTTTTGGGTATACTCACTTCCAAGCAAGGAAGGACCCAAAGATTCATCCTTCTCCATGTGGCTTCCTTCACATGACTTGTTCCTTCATGAATTTCTTTGAGTCGGTATCACATCTCCTTTGCCGTGTTAGATGAAGCTATATCCTCATACTCCTTTAGAGAGATAGCACAAACTATATTATATCTAGCTTTGGAGTTCAAGGTGTATTTGAGTTCATCTTCGACTGTGTACTCACTTTCTTCCTTTAGAACTTCTACTCCATCAACTATTTTCATTGTTGATGTTAATCCATTTCTCACTATGGCCTAGACTTTGAAGTATATGAATTCTAGATACATCTCCTTCTAGTACTTATACTTGTCACCATTGAAGAATGATGACTTGTGGCAAGAGTGAGCTAAACTTTGTGATGAGAATCTTGGCAAGACTACTCTAAGCGACCATTTGGACATTCATTGAGGTCCGATCACCCGAGCTCGAGCTAGAAAGATGCAAGAGAGCATGAATAGTTTCATAGCGGAGGTTTGGACCCAATAGATGAGTCAAGAAACAAGAAATGAATATTTAAGGGTTATACGCTTGATTGAGGCTTTGGAGGGGTCAAATGGTGAAGTTGGACAACATCCAGCGCCCCACCCTTGCATTTCTAGGGCCTTAGCGCCTTTGGGGAAGAACCCAAGTGCCCTAGTCTTCTCCCAGGCAGAGGGTCAGCGCCCTAGCACCTAAAAGACAGAGCCCCAGTCCCTGCCACTTTTCAACATAATGCGTTTTTTGTTTTTTCTTGTAAGTTTTGGGCTTTGAGCTTAGGTTCTTTTAGGCCCATTTTATAACCAATATTTCTATGTTTATTTCCTCTTTTAGTATTGAACTTGCCTAGGGATTTGGGCTTTATTTTAATTCGGCTTTGGTTTTACCCATTGGGGTTAATTATGTTTGCTTTAGTTTAAAGGGGGGCTTTCCCCTTTGTGAAGGTCAAAATTGATTATTGAGTAAAGTTGAGAGGTTTTCTCCTTCCTTGGTTCTTTGAAGAACTTATTGAACTTATCAAGAACCCTAGGTTCTTGTGGAGTTCCCCTGGCTTATCACTCTCCCCCTTTCCCGTCTAGAGTGTGGCACCTCATCTAGTCCCTCTTTAATCTGTTCCTCCCAAATTGCGTTTTCTGAAATCTCGAACAAGATTGAATGATTATTGAGCGATTGAATCTCTATCATTTAGGGTTAAACTGTAGAGGTTCGAATCATTTGGTATCGAGCTCGTGGTTCTAATCGAGGTTCAATTTTTCATTTTTCTTATTTTTGAAAATTTTTTGTTTTTCATATTTCTTTGATGTTCTATTGTTGTTCTTAATTGTTCTTCCTAGTTTTATCTTGTTTTGACCTTTGATTTGCTCAAAAAAATTTATGGGCAACTATTTAATTAATTTCATTTGTGTCCTATAATTGCCTTTAAGGTAGTGGTTGGTTGTTTCTCATTTCTAGTTTGTGTAGTTTTTCTATGCTTAATGCAATTTTTGGTTTGTTGAACTCTTTTGATCATCAATTGAACATGTATGGAGCATGATTAAAATCATAGTTAAAAAAAAAAAAATCTAGGCAAAGGAATGAACATTCAAAGTGTTCTTGAGAAAATTCCAAGGAAAGATGCAGGAGAGCTTAAATGGTATCATAGCGGAGGTTTTGACCCAAGAGACAAGTTAAGAAGCAAGGAATGAAGATTGGAGGGTTATATGCTTGATTGAGGCCTTGGAGGGCTAAAATGGTGAAGTTAAACAGCTTCTGGTTGCCCTAACCTTGCACTTCTAGGGCCTCAGTACCCTTGGGGCAGAACTTAGGCCCCTTAGCCCTCTNGGTATCGAGCTCGTGGTTCTAATTGAGGTTCGATTTTTCATTTTTCTTATTTTTGAAATTTTTTTGTTTTTCATATTTCTTTGATGTTCTATAGTTGTTCTTAATTGTTCTTCCTAGTTTTATCTTGTTTTGACCTTTGATTTGCTCAAAAAAATTTATGGGCAACTATTTAATTAATTTCATTTGTGTCCTATAATTGCCTTTAAGGTAGTGGTTGGTTGTTTCTCATTTCTAGTATGTGTAGTTTTTCTATGCTTAATGCAATTTTTGGGTTGTTGAACTCTTTTGATCATCAATTGAACATGTATGGAGCATGATTAAAATCATAGTTTAAAAAAAAAAATCTAGGCAAAGGAATGAACATTCAAAGTGTTCTTGAGAAAATTCCAAGGAAAGATGCAGGAGAGCTTAAATGGTATCATAGCGGAGGTTTTGACCCAAGAGACAAGTTAAGAAGCAAGGAATGAAGATTGGAGGGTTATATGCTTGATTGAGGCCTTGGAGGGCTAAAATGGTGAAGTTCAACAGCTTCTGTCGCCCTAACCTTGCACTTCTAGGGCCTCAGTACCCTTGGGGCAGAACTTAGGCACCTTAGCCCTCTCTGTCAAGTGCCCCAGCTCTTTCCTAGGCAGAGGGACAGCGCCCAAGATACCTATCCCTAGCGCCTAGCACTTTTCATCATAGTGCATTTTGTTTTTGTAAGTTTTGGGCTCCGAGCTTAGGTTATTTTAGGCCCATTTTAAGATTAATATTTCTATGTTTATTTCCTCTTTTAATACTGAACTTGCCTAGGGATTTAGGCTTTATTTTAATTGGACTTGAATTTTACCTATTAGGGTTAATTATGTTTGTTTTGGTTTAAAGGCATGTTTTCCCCTTTGTGAAGGTCATAATTGATTATTGAGTAAAGTTTAGAGGTTTTCTCCTTCCTTGGTTCTTGGAAGAACTGATTGAACTTATCAAGAACCCTAGGTTCTTATGGCATTCTTCCGGTTTTTCACTCTCCTTTCTCGTCTAGAGTGTGGTGCCTCATCCAATCCTTTTTTAATTTGTTCCTCCTAAATTGCGTTTTTTGGAATCTCGAACAAGATTGAACGATTATCGGGTGATTAGATCTCTACTATTCGGGGTTAACCTATAGAGGGTCACATCATTTGGTATAAGAACTCGTGGTTCTAATCGAGGTTCAATTTTTTTTTCTTATTTCTAATTTTTTTTTTGTTTTCCATATTTCTTTGTTGATCTAGTGTTGTTCTTAACTATTCTTCCTAGTTTCATCTTATTTTGATCTTTGATTTTCTCAAAAAAAGATTTCTGGGCAACTATTTTATTAATTCCATTTGTGTCCTATAATTGCCCTTAATGTAATTGTTGGTTGTATCTCATTTCCAATTTGTGTAGTTTTTCCATGCTTAATGCAATTTTTAGGTTGTTGAACTCTCTTGATCATCAATTGAACATGTATGGAGCATGATTAAAATCATAGTTTAAAAAAAAAATTAGGCAAATGTATGAACATTCAAAGTGTTCTTGAGAAAATTCCATGGAAAGATGCAGGAGAGCTTGAATGATATCATAGCGGAGGTTTGGACCCAAGAGATAAGTCAAGAAGCAAAGAATGAATATTTGAGGGTTATATGCTTGATTGAGGCTTTGGAGGGCAGAACCTAGGCGCCCCAGCCCTATCCTAGGCGAAGGGGCAATGCCCAAGATACATATCCCCAACGCCTAAGTGACAGATCTCTAGCACCTGACACTTTTTAGCATAGTACATTTTTTTTTTTGTAAGTTTTGGGCTCCGAGCTTAGGTTCTTTTAGGCCCATTTTAAGACTAATATTTCTATATATATTTCCTCTTTTAGTATTGAACTTGCCTAGGGATTTGGGCTTTATTTTAATTCGGCTTGGGTTTTACCTATTAGGATTAATTATGTTTGCTTTGGTTTAAAGGGAATGTTTCCCCTTTGTGAAGGTCAAAATATATTATTAAGTAAAGTTAAGATTTTTTTCTCCTTCCTTGGTTCTTTGAAGAACTGATTGAACTTATCAAGAACCCTAAGTTTTTATGGCATTTTCCTGGCTTATCACTCTCCCCCTTTCTCCTCTAGAGTGTGGCGCGTCATCCAATCACTTTTTAATTTGTTTCTCCTAAATTGCATTTTCTGAAATCTCGAACAAGATTGGACAATTATTGGGCGATTGAATCTCTACCTTTCAAGGTTGACCTATAAAGGTTCACATCATTTGGTATCAGAGCTCGTCATTGTAATCAAGGTTCGATTTTTTTTTTTCTTATTTCTAAATTTTTTTCGATTTCCATATTTCTTTTGTTCTAGTTTTGTTCTAAATTTTTTTTCCTAGTTTCTTCTTGTTCTGATCTTTGATTTGCTAAAACAAAAAATTTATGGGCAACTTGTTCATTAACTCCATTTGTGTCCTGTAACTGCCCTTAAGGTAGTATTTGGTTGTTTTTCATTTTCAATTTTTGTGGTTTTTTCATGCTTAATGCAATTTATGGGTTGTTGAACTCTCTTGATCATCAATTGAATTTGTATGGAGCATGATTAAAATCATAGTTCAAAAAAAATATGTGTAAAGGTATGAACATTCAAAGTGTTCTTGAGAAAATTCCCAGGAAATATGCAAGAGAGTTTAAATGGTATCATCACTATGGTTTGGAGCCAAAAGACAAGTCAAGAAGAAAGGAATGAAGATTGTAGGGTTATATGCTTGATTGAGGCTTTAGAGTGGTCAAATGGTGAAGTTGGACAGCTTCAGGGCACCCTAGCCTTGCATTTCTCTAGCCCGAGCACCCTTGGGGTTGAACCTACTCGCCCCAGCCCTCTCTATCAAGCACCTTAGCCCTCTCCCAGGCAAAGGGCTTGCGCCTTGGCACCCAAGAGACAGAGCCCCAACGCCTAACACTTTTTAGCATAATGCGTTTTTGGTATTTCTTGTAAGTTTTGGGATTTGAGCTTAGGTTATTTTAGGCTCATTTTAAGACCAATATTTATATGTTTATTTCCTCTTTTAGTATTGAACTTGCCTAGACATTTGGAGTTTATTTTAATTTGGCTTATGTTTTACCCATTAGGGTTAATTATGTTTGCTTTTGTTTAAAGGGAGATTTTCCCCATTGTGATGGTCAGAATTGACTATTGGGTAAAGTTGAGAGGTTTTCTTCTTCCTTGGTTCTTTGAAGAACTAATTGAACTTATCAAGAATGTTCAGTTTTTGTGGCTTTCCCTTGGCTCTTATCATTCTGCCTCTTTGCTGTCTAGAGTATGGCATCTTATCCATTCCCTTTTTAATTTGTTCCACCTAAATTGCATTTTTTGAAATCTTGAACAAGATTGGACAATTCTTGGGCCATTGAATCTCTACCATTCGGGGTTAACCTATAGAGGTTCGCAAAATTTGGTATCAGAGCTCATAGTTCTAATCAAGGTTTGATTTTTGTTCTTATTTCTGAAAATTTTTTATCTTCCATATTTTTTTTGTTGTTCTAGTGTTGATCTTAATTGTTCTTCCTAGTTTCATCTTATTTTGATATTTGATTTGTTCAAAAAAAAAATTTCTAGGTAACTTTTTCATTAATTCAATTTGTGTCCTATAATTGCCCTTAAGGCAGTGTTTGGTTGATTTTCATTTCTAATTTTAGTGGATTTTCCATGCTTAATTCAATTTCTGGATTGTTGAATTCTCATGATCATCAATTGAACTTGTATGAAGCATGACTAAAATCATAGTTTAAAAGAAAAATTTTGGGCAAAGTTATGAACATTCAAAGTGTTCTGGGAAAAATTCTCAGAAAAGATGCAAGAGAGCTTGAATGGTTTCATAGCAGAGGTTTGGACCTAAGAGATGAGTCAAGAAGCAAGGAATGAAGATTTGAGGGTTATATGCTTGATTGAGACTTTGGAGGAGTTAAATGGTGAAGTTGGACAGCTTCCGAGGGCCCTTGGGGCAGAACCCAGGTGCCCCAGCGCTCTTTGTCAAGCGCCTTACCCCTCTCTCAAGTAGAAGGGCAGGGCCTCAGCGCCCAAGATATAGAGCCCAACGCCTAGCACTTTTTAGCATAGTGCATTTTTTGTTTTTTGTAAGTTTTGGGCTCTGAGCTTAGGTTATTTTAAGCTCATTTTAAGACCAATATATCTATGTTTATTTCCCCTTTTAGTATTGAACTTGCTTAGGGATTTGGGCTTTATTTTAATTTGGCTTGGATTTTACATATTAGGGTTAATTATGTTTGCTTTGGTTTAAAGGGAGGTTTTCCGCTATGTGAAGATAAAAATTGATTATTAAGTAAAGTTGAGAGATTTTCTCCTTCCTTGGTTCTTTGAAGAACTTATTGAACTTATCAACAACCCTAGGTTCTTGTGGCGTTCCCTTGGCTTATCACTTTCTCCCTTTCCCGTCTAAAGTGTAACGTCTTATTTAGTCCCTTTTTAATCAGTTCCTCCTAAATTGCATTTTCTAAAATCTCAAACAAGATTGAACGATTATCAAAGGTTGAATCTCTACCATTCGGGGTTAACCTATAGAGGTTCGTATAATTTGGTATCAGAGCTCATGGTTTTAATCGAGGTTTAATTTTCATTTTTCTTATTTCTGAAATTGTTTCATTTTCCAAATTTCTTTTGTTATTCTAGTGTTGATCTTGATTGTTCATCCTAGTTTCATCTTATTTTGATCTTTGATTTGTTCAAAAAAAAAATTATGGGCAACTTTTTCATTAATTCAATTTGTGTCCTATAACTACCCATAAGGTAGTGTTTGGTTGATTTTCATTTCTAATTTTAGTGGTTTTTCCATGCTTAATTCAATTTCTGGGTTGTTAAACTCTCATGATCATCAATTGAACTTGTATGGAGCATGACTAAAATCATAGCTTAAAAAAAATAATGGGCAAAGTTACAAACATTTAAAGTGTTCTTGGAAAAATTCTCAAGAAAGATACAAGAGAGCTTGAATGGTTTCATAGCAGAGGTTTGGACCTAAAAGATGAGTCAAGAAGCANAGAAACCATAATATTTTGGGAGTCCACATCCAGTTGCAAATATAAAACAAGAAGCAATATCAAAAAATCGTAAAACTTTGTAATTTAAAGTTAGGATTTATTCATTTTCATGCAAAAATTCACCATTCAAATCTTACTTGCAAAAAATAAAGAGTAAGGGAGAGTGAGATTTACTCTCTTTAATTTTTTGACTTATTTTTTATACTATTATTTTTCACTCATCTTAATTTATTTATTAATGTATATTTTTAAATTTTATCATGCTTAAAATTTTATTTTAAATTGTGAATCTTTATATATAAATTTGAATATAATTCTTTAAAAAAATTCATAAAATTGTTTGTGAAAAATATGTAAATGGAAAAGAATATCGTACTTTGTGTACTCTCAATTTTAACATAATTTAATTATTAAAAAAAAAGTTTTGACATAAATTGTTATTTTAAGTAGGGTGCTAACATAATTTTAGTTAAATTAGTGGGTCACATTAATATTATCACACAAGTTGAGAAATGACAAACTGAATAGGTAACTAGAATTAAATATCCATCACTAGATTTGACATGTAGCACAAGAAATGGTGGTGAATGTACCACCTATAATGGGGTTATATAACCCCATATTTTTGGCTGGGGTAAATTAAAGGACCCCCTACGTTAAAGCAAGCCATGCTTTTGAGAGTGAGAGAGAGATGATGGGGAAGAGAGAGATGAGAGATGAGAGAGATAAATATATTTTTAATTTTTTTAAGGTGATATGCCAGCAGATTTTTTTTAAGGTGTCACATCATCACTTAACGGCCACGTCAGCACTTAACGTGCCACATAACTTTTTTTGTTAAGTCTCACTAACGAACCTCAGCGGAGGACTAAATTGGTAGACAGAATAAATATTTAAGGACTAAATTGTCACTAAAAGTTAATGAAAGATTAAATTGTTACCAATGCCATCTTTCAAGGACGAAAAACGAGTTTTACTCTATTAATTAAGAAGTCCCAATAATTCAGGTGCTCCCATGAGCAAATTGTAGAGAAATTTATAACTATTAACTAATCCTGTTGTGAATCATAATTAAGGGCATAACTGTGAATTATTATAAATATAAAGAATGCATAAATAGTTGATCTTGTCTTTTTTTTTTTATTACTACATCTCTTTCACTGGTGGGAGCTCATACAGGCATTCACCAGAGGAGAAACAAGTTCAAGTGTCTGCAAAACTGCTTAAAGCAGGCACATTCATAATCATAAGCAGCAATTATTCATCAAAAAAGAAAAGCGTAGCTGTTTGATCAAAGAGAATAGTGCCCAAACCACCGATCCACCATGGCTAAGCTTGCTTTAGGCTTGTACTCTGGAGCTGTGGTACCTCCTCCCTACAAGAAGAATGAAAAACACAATGGTTAGCTTTCTTTACATTTAACTTTTCTGTACTCATACATTTTTAAAAACAACATAAAAGAAATTGAAGGTTATTATATCATGCCTTCACGGTAGCATAAGTTAACTCGTATAGTCTCTCTGCGTATTCCACCGTGTATCTACACAATAAAAGTAGTTGAGTAAAATAAATGTTGAATTTTCATCATGTGTAGTATAAGCTCAAAGTGAAGTAAATTAAATTGTGGGTTTAAGATGCTAACCCTGCAACTTGGCCATCCACAAACCATGGTTGCCAAGCACTCACTACAGATAAATTCAGGGATCTGATCCATTCGAGGGTGCCCAAATATGGAACTAGAAGGTCTTGGTCACCACTGTGAGAAGAGAAAATTATACTACAAATAAAACCCACTGATTCATGCAAAAAAAGAACAAAAAATAGTTAAGCTTTTGTTAATTCAAAGGGTATTGGAAGAAGAATCACCTGTAAATCAGAGCTCTATATGTAGACTTTGTGAGATTTTGATGATAAGCAACACTGCTGTTGACATTATAGGTGTAAGATAATGAATTGTTACATCTAACCCACTCCTCTATTGTTCCCTGTTGGTCATGAGAGCCACAAAAACTCACTACTTAAGTTCATTTCCTAAATAAATTGTATTTGTTATGAATAAGGTTTTAAGCCTTCAAAATAACATTAATTTGCCATACATTTCGGACATGGAGAGCATCTTGGACACCTTCATCATTAGCCCAAATATAGGATAGGATATAGTTTTGAACCTGCCAAAAAGGAAAAAGATTTAAATGTAAAAATTGAATCTTTCTATACTAACTGCATAACCCATTACAAGGTTAATAGAGATTACCCTGCACCACAATTTAGGATAGTGTGGTCTTGAGTCATTTGACATAAGGATTTCTATGACGTCTTCTTCAAGAAATCTTCTGTCCCATTTTATTTCATTTTGCTTGGGTGAAAGTATGGGATAGCAGCTGGGTTCTAGTATGTGTGCAAAATTCAATTTGCTTAAGCACTACAAATTCAAATTAGTCAGTGTTTCTGTTTATACCACAAATTTCAGATCATTTACGATACAAAGTTTTGTTGCTTACATCTATGACGCCGCCGAGATTTTCAACACATTCCACATTTTCTGGATCAACATTCACATAACTTGCATTGCAGCTGGTTTTGACAGCCTGAAAAATCATGACAAACATCATGTTCATATTTTCTCTTCTGAAGCAAACGGTTTGTTCTTAACACTTTTCATGCTCTAATTAATTTATTACCAAGTAGAGTTCTAGGGATAAAAGGTTCACACGGTAAGCATACTCCACTCTTGAATTGGGATCAGTATAGGTATCTGTAAGTGGGTTTCCAAGCAAATAGCCCTGTAGCCAATTTGGAAAAAGTTTTGACTCATCATTCATCAAATGTAGCTTAGAAAATGTTAATGGATAATCTGCTATATGATCTACTGATCTAAACCATATTAGGTTTTCTTACCTTGAGATTTACTCGAGGAAAATGTCCATTAATATTACCTGCGAGAAGGAAATGACAAAGTTGAACAGATTTGGTCTAAAACATTATTGAGTTGATTTTTATGTTAATCAGGAACATACCACTTAATACTTCTTGGGCTACAATAGGAACAGTTATGCCTGCATAGCCGTCACCGCCTATGTAGAGTGCGTTTGACAAGAATTTTTGATGATCTATAAGCCACTGCAGTAGCATTTGGGAGACAAAAGATTTTATCTTAAAAATTAAAGAACAATCTGAAAATCTTGTTAGTTTTTTCTAAGTCAATGAACATATGTTGGACATAAAATGCTTATGATTTAGCTGATGTACTCATTAGGTGGCTAAAACTGTAGCATTTGATACTATAAATTCACTTGCCTTCTGCAAGAAGTCATAGGTTTGGGCTGCTGAGATTGTGTCTGATACATTGTAACCTTGTGAAGTTTTTGCATAGGAAAATCCAGTGCCGACTGGTGCATCTACAAATAATATACTGGCAACCTAGAAGGCAATTACTATCTTTGAGTATCAAATAAAATGGTCAATTGCCAAAAAAGATTTGCTCGGAAATTGTTTTTCAAGGGAAAACACCAAACCTTTGTCCATGAGTACTCGTTTAGTCCCAGTTTTGGGAAACTCCCGTCGAAGTCTTCAACGTCAAAATTTAATGGACCTGAACCAAAACAAGAAACATAGTTTACTTGCTCTGTAAGTCACATTATAAACTTGTTCTTCTACAAGTCCACATGTTCATGGCTTTCCAGTGACTAATGAGAGTGAATTCTATAGTGTTGAATTTATCTTAGATTAGTTACACTTAGGTGATATTTGGCAAATGGATTCTTTTTTTGTTCTTGAGAATGATATTTTTTAAAAATATTACAAATGCGTTTAGTTAGTCTTAAATATTATTGAAAATGTTGGACAATGTTTCCTAGAAATTTTTTATCCCCACATTTAGTTTTAATACAATTTTTTTTTGGAATATTAACATTTTTTCTAAAAATACCCCTATCTATTTTAAGTAAAAAAAAAGAATAAAATTACTTCATATAATTAATGAATATTTATTTAAAATTAAGAATAAGTAAAAAGTAGCACTAAAAACTACCAAAATAAAAGATAAAATAAGGCATAAACAAAAAAAAAAAAGAATTTTGACATTATTATGATTATGCCATTAATGAAAGGTATATCTATCTTTTTACATTTAAAAACTTTTTCATGGTCATAAGAATCCAAAATTGCCACCTCCTATGAAAAAGTTTTGATAGAAAACTTGTCCCAAAATCATTTATGAGAATCTTAGTTTCTTGAGAATATTTTTTTTGAACTTTGTACTAAACATGAGAACATTAATTTTTTCAAGTTGAGATTTCTAAAAAACTAAAAAGAATCTATCTACTAAATACTAGATTATATTGATGAGTTAGATTGATGTTTCTCCCTCACCCTTTAATTTCAACAAATCTCCCATTTTCTATGTTGCCCACGTTGATTGAAGATACAGTTAGCAAGTTTAGGTTGATGTTAATGAAAGTTCCAAGTGTCAAAGATCTATATAATGACAGAAGCTACTGCTGAAGGCGAAAATTTAAGTACATGAGGAGCATACCAATTTCATAGAAGAGAGCAGACAATCCAGAACAGCCAGGGCCTCCAGTAAGCCAGAGCACCAGAGGATCATTTTTTGGGTCTCTTTCAGACTCAATGAAATAGTAAAATAGCTCAACACTATCCGCATCACCCACTCCCACATACCTTATAGGCCAAGAGAAGAAAAGAAGAACAATGTCAATATCACTACTTATCTTCTATGCTTAATGGCATGCCACCAATATAGGATCAAACAGAAAGAAACTCTTCTTAAAGAAGAAAATGCCTACCCTGTTTCAAGTTTGAATGGCAGTTCTCCAGAAAAACCCGGTAGACTAGTTATGGTAGACTGTGATGTTGCTAAATCAAGAACAGCAAGTAGATGCACCACAAACAGTGACAGCACAACAATCTTGCTTCTGCTGAAGATTGACATTATGCTGTGTTGCTGCTGATTATGAGATGGAGATCTTAGTGATGTCACATTTATAAAATGAACAATGTGTTTCACAAATTTACACCTATATATATGTATGTATAGAAATAGGAAATAATATGTTGGAGTCTAAACAGAGAAAAGACGATGGGGAAGGCGGGGTGAGGTGAGGTGAGGTTTTCTTACCAAATAGCACCAAGAATAGGGGATGGACACTCTTTTTGGTGGACGAGTAGCATACAACAGAATATTGATATATCTAGAAAGTTAGGTGCTATAATTGCATTAATTTGAATTGTGCTTCCAATTATTGTTTACCAGACAGTCGTAGTTTTTTTTTGTTCTTTCTTTTTGGATTCAACTAATTAATGGAGAACTACAACGGTACAACCTAACGAGTGTGAGGGAGAAGAAGGTCCCACATCACTTATACTCCGTTGGAAGCTTGGATAGGTGAGAAGTGAGATATTATATTTTATTTCAATAAATGATATTTGTAACCAAAATGGGGAATAGGAACGAGATATCCGTATCCTATAAGAATATTTACATGAAAATCATATTCTTAAAAAGGTACAAATATCAATTTCGTTACCAATTTTATTTTTAAAAATGATCACTGCTACATTACTTGAAAGTTTTTGCTATAATGTAGCTAATATATAAGTGGAAATAAAACTAATATTTAGCCATAATTTTCTATTTAGACTTATATATTTAGATAAATATGTAANAATATATAAGTGGAAATAAAACTAATATTTAGCCATAATTTTCTATTTAGACTTATATATTTAGATAAGTATGTAATTATTATTATTATTTTATTTCATCCAAAAATCATTCTTAAATTTTAATAAATTTTTGTGAATTTTGTTGTTGTTGTTGCTAAATAACATTACTGAAGTGGAAAACAAGTTGAGAGATCCATTTTTAATGGGACATAAAGTGATTATATGTTGTTTCACCTATGTCACATGAAGTTTTCCTTTAAAAATGATCAAAAAAATGACATTGTGTATGCAATATAAACAATATTTTTGCAGATAAAGAATATATATTTTAAGTGCATGCTTATTCATAGTTGATGGACCAATTTCTCTGGTTAATATGGAAATATATGCTATCATGGAAAAGGTGTTGGTTACTCATAGTTTTAGATGATTTAAAGTACTTTAAAAATAAAGTACCAAGAAAATAAAAAGACAAGCTTATAATAGAAGAAAATAAAAAACGTGCTACTTGGGCTGTGGCCTTTTGGTCATTGGGGGCCCATAGGTACACGAAATAATGTGGAATTTCTTGTTGGTGATAGTAGATGGGCCACAACTGGCCCATATTAAACTTGTGACAAGAAGAAAATTGAGTGAATTAATCGGTAATTGACCATAATGTCATGTCATTACCCAAAAGTGGTACATTTTTGAAAGTTCACTCTCATTATTACATAAATAAATAGGGAAAAGGAAGAGCAGCGATTTCATTAACAGGAACAGGAGCCAAGCTCACCGTAATTATAATGAGCAGGGTGGTACCCTACAGAAAGTAATAAGCAAACCACCTACTAATCATGTTGTAACTTTGCTTGGGCTTGTACTCTGGAGCTGTGTGACCTGCTCCCTGCACGTTGTAGTTAATACATTATTACTTGAGTAAATTATTTAAACTAAGAAGAAAGGGTTATGGTTATGGATTTTCTTACCTTTACAGTAGCAAATGTTATACTGTACTTTTCCTCCCTATAAATCTCTGTATAACTGCAATAATCAAATCAAGATTCAGTCCCATCCCATGTTGTAAATTGTAATATATTTATGAGTTGATAATCAAATTAAGTAATTAATGAGAAAATGGTATTAAATGAAGGTGAAAGGGGAAACTAACCCTGCAATTTGTCCATCAACAAACCATGGCCTCCATTCATCATCAGTAGCAACACTTAAATTCAGGGATTGTATCCAATCCTCTGTTCCCACGTATGGAATAATCAGATCATGATCTCCACTGCAGGTTAATTATAAACTTGTGATAGAGAGAAAAAAAAAATGAAAGAAAAATAAGAAAAGAATATTTTAAAACTTGTCTCTGATATTATTACCTGTAAATCAGAGCTCGAAGGTCTTCGCTGGTGAAGTTACGGTGATAATCAAGGCTACTTATTATGTCAAAGACATAATTAGAACTAAGAGTTTTATTGCACCTCACCCACTCTGTTATAGTTCCCTGATTGCATGTATAGCAGAGGAAGTGATTTGAATTTAGATCATCATTCAATGGAATTAGTTTACTAAATTTTGATTCTCACTTACGTTTCTAACATGCAGAGCTTCTTGCACAGCTTTGTCATTAGCCCAAATGCTTACAAACAAATAGTCATAGTTCTGTCCCAAAAAGCATCAAAACAAGGTGTTTTAAGACAACGTAGCTCACTAGAATAGTAAAAGAAGAAAAAGACAAATGGTTGTGTGTGTGTTACCCTGCACCATCGTCCCCCAATAGGATTAGCATCTGAAAGGAGTGCCTCTGAGGAATTAACTCCAAGAGGGCTTGAATCCCACTTGAGAATTTTTGGTTGTGGAGAGAATGCGCTACACTTTGGTTCCAATATCATTGGAGTATATATATCTTTCAGGCACTACATATATAACATAAGTTAAATGTTTTGCAATTAATTTTATTCTTTAATGTAATGTGATTAAAACATGTCATTTTGGTATGTTAATGTGTTTAATCAAATCAATTTGCAACTAAACTCACTAGATTGACTATCTCTAGATACTCCATGCATTCAGCATTACTTGTATTTGGCTGAGCATACTCGCCATCGCAATCCACTCTTGCTGCCTTCAAAAGATTAGGACATTGAAAACAATTACAATGGAGAGAACGTAGTGGAATACAATACAAAAGTTTTATAATTTAATCAACTTCAGTGTTTTTGATTATCCTTGGTTAATTATATCATGTGGTTAAAGAAGAAGTGCATGTTCAATTTGATTTCTTGGAAAAATTAGAAAGTTACCTCATAGATTTCATCAGATATAAGGGCAACTCTGTTGGCAAACTTAACTCTTGAATTTACATCGTATTTGACATCAGTGAATGGATTTCCTAGAACATAACCCTGTAAACAAAATTCCAAACTCATTTAGATCGGTTGTGTATTCTCTAAAATAAAAAGAAATCACAAAATAATAATCCAAGAAAATAAAAGCAAAAAGAAACAAATCATATACTTGGAGATTGATTCCTGGTTTGTTTCCAGCTTCGTTACCTACAAGAAAACAATAAGGAATCGATTAAGAAAGTAGGTTTAAAAGCAAAAAAAATGCTATTTCTTGTTTAAGTTTGCACCTTATGAAAAAGGAATTTAAATATATATTACTTACCACCCAAAATTTTCTTGACTATGGCTGGAACAGTAATGCCTGAGTAAGAATCTCCAGCAATGTAGACAGGATTTGTGTGAAAGTCTGGATGAGCCAAAAGCCACTGCATGATCATAAAGTAATCATCCAAATTAACAGAATATATAGTTTTAAATACATGACATTTAATTTAGATTTTAAAAAAAAAAAGAAATTAAAGAGAATTATTGTGTAGTTTTTCATGTTGGCAAAAAAGACCATTTGATTTTAAATATGGAGAAATTTTAATTTGGTTCCTCCCATACTAATATGAAATACTTAAAATATCTCTTGGTGTTATGTAACTATTTTTTGTTTATATATGTGGTTCTTTTATTTATTTTTAAAAATAATAACTTGAACAGAATAATCACATAGTACCAAAAGAGATAACCACATATGTTAACAGAATAATCATATAACATCAAGGGATATTTTAAATATTTTGTTTGGTACGAGAGGAACCAAATTATAATTCTTCTATGTTTAAAATTAAATAATATTTTTTTTATCAACTCAAAAAACTAAACAATAATTCTCTAAAAAAATTATAATGTGCTAACCTTTCTCAGAAACTCATATGTCTGTGCTACGGATTCTGTATCACTTATGTTGTATCCTTCTGAAGTTGTTGAATATGAAAATCCAGTGCCAACGGGTGAATCCAAGAAAATTATATTGGCAACCTAAAAACATAATACATTTAATATTGCATATAAATTTTATTAATTTTTTTTTTTTACTGAAATATAAAAAAGCAGTTTGGCTAAGGCACAACTCTTTACAAATAACATTATGCAGTGCACGTGATAGAATTGATAATGTAGTAGAAAGCAGATGATGATGAATATATAACCCCATACCTTAGTCCAGGAGTAGTCGTTCAACTCTAGAACTGGTTTGTGCCCTCCACTAGATTTTTTATAGTTGAAAGCTAGTGGACCTATACACAAAGGAAGAGCAATTGATAATTAATTATCTATTATGATATATTTAATTTTTACAGAAATAATATTACCTTTCATTTTAAGCTAATACGTGCTTTTTTCTCCCCACAAAAGTCTCTAATTTTGTGAAATATTATAAAATTGTAATATTAGACCGTCTTTTGATCATTTTGATCTTTGTCTTGTGAGATATTAGAAAAAAATTTAGGTGAATAATGTGCATAATCATAAATTAGACACAGAGTAGTAGGTCTCTTTTTTTTTTTTGGTTAAATAACTCTTTGGTTTTTTATGACCAAACATGTCACCATTACTCATTTATTAAAAAAAAAGGCTTTAAACTAAAAATAGAAAGAAGTCTAAGAATTGTAATAGATATTTACTAATGGATATTTTTGTGATTTAAAATGATATAAAATTAATATTAATCATAGAAAGATCACATGTGCACTTTATCCCAGATATTTCAAATTGTACAAATAACCTCCATGTACCACTAAAATGTTTACCATTTCGTGAACGGATATTAAACGTGCGTGCTCTTTTCCATAGAAAAAGACAAACACGTGCCTGCCCTTTTCCATAGAAAAAGGGTTTTGGGTTGGGGAGGATAGAGAGAGAGAGAGAGGGAGGAGAAGGAAAAGACAGACACGTGCGTGCTCTTTTCCATCTATTCTTCAACGTCCGTTTAACTAAAGGGCTTCTCTACACATTTTAGTAGTACATGACATTATTTGCATATTTTGAAACATCTTGAGGTAAAGGGCACATGTCTCAAAGTTGAAGTGGTTTTTCTAGACTTTGACAATGCGAGAAATTGGAGAAAAACTAACAGTCAACTTGCAATGAACAATAATATTGGAGAAGAAGAAGAAGAAGAAGTAACCATAATTGGAAATGATTTTGTAATAAATTAATGAAGAGGATCAGAAACTGAGAGTGGAATGAATATACCAATTTCATAGACGAGACCAGAGAGAGCTGAACAACCAGGACCTTCGGTGAGCCAAAGCACAAGAGGGTCATCTGCTGGTTGCTCCTCTGACTCTATGAAGTAATAAAATAACTGCACCTCATCAAGCTCTCCTACGCCAATGTACCTGCATTTTTATACTCAACCATGCTTAAAAATTGACTTAATATACAAATAACATGCTATAGCTGTTCATATATGTATATATATATATATCTAAGAAATTTGATTGAGAAATGATCAAAGATATTGACCCGGTTTCAAGTACGAAAGGTAGCTCGCCGGAAAACCCAGGTAAGGTCTTGACAATGCTTTGTGTTGCAACTGAGTTGGAGAGAGCCAATAAGAGAATCAAGCTCACAAAAATTTGCATGCACTTTAACCGACAAGCTTCTACTTCGAGTGTTGTGGCTCCCATTACTGCTATTTTTTAACTTCACTTTCTCACTAAACAGCTCTCTAAATTAATTACTTTATTTCATTCATTTGCTGAGACAGGCTCTAGCTATTATATTGTGTTTTGATGGTTGTTACTTGAAAGAGATAAGTAGTTGACCTTTCGGAAGACCCGAAAGTCACAGTAAAATTGAATTGAATATCAACTATGGCTTCTAATTTCCTAGGAAGTTGCTACCATAATTTCTTTAAAAGAAAAGTAGCGAGCCCAAAATTTACCTCACAAACAGGGACAAGTAAAATGAGTGAAATTTCAGATCAGATTTACAGAAATTCTGGTGCACCTAATATTCGAAGGAAAACATGATTTTAAAGAAGGGAATGTCCGAACTAGGAAGTGTCACACTTCACGGGAAATTCTTTCAACAAATAATGGGCGTTTAATTTTATCAGTGAATGAATGATTGACTGGTAGGAAAGACACACATTTTTGCTACCATGACAAGTCTCTTCTCCTTAATGTTCATGCGCCTATTTTAAACTAGAACAATGTTATTTATATGGCCTTCTAATTTATATATACTAGTTAGGTTGATAATGGATAATTAGTTAAATATGAGACTATTATTGAAAAAGTTTACGTGGGTTAAATGAAGAGTAAAATATTTTTTTAGTCCTTGAAAAATACAGTTACTAACAAATTCGTCCTCTAAAAATTTTCTGTGACAAATTAATTTTTAAATTATTATTCTGTTAGACAAATTAATCATCTGGTAGGGTCACGTTAGTGACATTTAAGGATTAATTTGTCTGACGAAATAATAATTCAAGGACCAATTTGTCACTGAAAATTTTTGGAGGACGAATTTGTCAATGACTGCATTTTCCAATGACTAAAAAATGATTTTACTCTTAAATTAAACTTAAGATTCTGTTAATAATATAAATATAAAGTGTGGATTCAACATTGCTCAATAATTGGTTTTTAATTTTGTTGAACATTGCTTTCATGCACAAAATCATTTGCCACATTATGGTTAGTGTTAATACCTAATAAACTCATTACCCTTTACTACAGTAAAAGGACCAAAGTGCCATTGCTATAATAAAAAGATCAAAATACTTATACTAAGATATATATATTCTCCTTCACGCTCCTTTTTAGATCTCAAGCTCTCGGACCCTTATTTTCTCTGAGCTTCTTTTCTCTTAGTTCCTCTCATTTTCTCCCCGTGACCAAGCTAACGTAAGTGTCGGAGTTGACGCCAGAGCTCCGGCTTTGGCCTTCCCCTAACCGTTCTTATCTCTTTTTGCAAGTTGCCGACTTCACCTAACTCTGGCAACGACAGTTAGTATTGGCTATTAGTCAATGGTGGTGGTCATAGTCTAATCAGATTTTGCAAGATTTAAACTTGATAAAATTGTGAGAAACTAAAAAGGAAAAGACACCATGTACATCAGTTACAGGAGTTTTAATTTGTTAATGGTTATAAATTGTGATGAATTGTTGCTGGTGAAATTGATGTACTAGTATTACATTGTGAGCCCTGTCACTCTTCAAATTAATGAAAATCATTCTCACATCAATTTCTCTACACGCCAGTTACTTGCTCTTTTGTTAGAATTTTTTCAATTTTCTCATCATGTTTATGGACCTCACAACTCTGGCACAAGGACTATAGACTATAGTATGTGAAAACATAGTGTCTTCTCAGACCAACAAGTCAAAGAAAATTTCTTGAACAGTTAAATCATAGTTCCTGTTTATTTTTGTGCTGATAACATAACAGATCAAATTAATGAATGTGAACATGAAATTACCAATTGAAAATTTCACTTGGATTCACTATAACAATAGCTACAATGGGGAATATAAAGTGCATTCATATACAATGCCTTTATTCAGAAAAATCATTATTATCTCTCACTGCTACATTGAGCAAATCAAACTTAAGAATTACAGTGGGTAGGTATGGATCCACCTATCAAACATTTCATAACATTGTCTACGGTAGTACTCCGGAGCTGTGTGACCTCCTCCCTGTAATATATCACACAAGAAAAATCAGAATTTGCCATGTTTTTTCTGTCATATGCCACTGCAGAAATTTGAGAAATTCCAACCAGCACGTACCTTCACAGTTGCATATGTTAATTGAAATCCATTTTCATTAGTGTAATACTCTTCTGTGTATCTACACATTAAGCAGGCAGAAAACAAATAAATTAGGAACTGATTATACAGCCACAAAAAATAAAAAAAAATTCAAGTTAGAAAATAACAATCCACATACCCTGCGACTTGACCATCAACAAACCATGGTCGCCATTCATTTTCAACACTCAAGTTTAGAGCCCTTATCCATATTTCAGTGGCTGTGAATGGAACAACCATATCACGGTCACCACTGCACGAAGAGAACTCAAAATTGCATTATAATGAGTAGTAAGTAATGTAGGTTTCCAGAACCATGCACATGTAATTGAACAGAATTGTTTAAACTAATTCAATATCACAGTGCATATTGAAGATGATTACCACTCTACCAGAAGGTCTAGCTTCCTTTTACTGAGCCATCGATGAACATCAATCACACTTGAGACATCTTTTGTGTATGAGATGGTCCCATTGCACCTTTCCCAATCCTTCACTTTACCCTATTCACATAGTAAAATGCATATAGCATCTTAGACACAGTCCTATAAACTAACCCATGGGTATTAAATCATCAATGGCCCTTTATAAATCATAATATATAGATACCTTCCGAACGTGTAAGGCATCTTGAACAGTATCATCGTTTGCCCAAGTGTAAGCTAGTACATAGTTGAAAGTCTGAATAAAGAAGGCAAGTACCGTTTGATCAAACCACAATTCATACGCGAAAATTGAATAAATAAAATTGTTTAGATAACTACAAAGGGAAAATTCCAAGGGATTTTAGGATGATATAATTCACTAATCATTACCCGGCACCATAGATCTTGAATTTTTGGTGGTGAAAGCACATACTCTAGATGATTTTCACTAATTGACCTCTGACGAACTCGTTTGTAATGTTGAGGAGATGCAAATTGGCAGCTTGGTTCCAAGATGTCATTTGCAAATAAACCTTTTATACACTGCAAATATAATGAATCACTTTTTAGCTATTTTGCTTAATTTAATGTAGTTTTGGGATAAGGATATATGAGTGTCACCTTATTGTATTCAGCAAGAGCTTTGAGACATTCTGTGTTAGAGGGAGCTACATACACATAGTTCCCGTTGCAACTTGATTTCATTTTCTGGAAAAGAAAAAACACAGCAAGAAATGCAATACATTATTCAAATGATCGTAGTTCCTGAGCTCAAGCAAGTCTTGCACTGATACACAAAGTTATAAAACCAATTTAATTACTAAGTACCATGGAATCACTATTGGAAAAGTGAAAAGATATACAAGAGGAAGAATTTTGTAGAATTATACCTCATAGAGTTCATCTGATATGAGTGCCATACGGTGAGCAAATGTTATTTTTTCGTTATCATTGAGAAACTCATCTGTGGTAGGGCTACCTAGCAAATAACCCTGGAAATATTTTCAGAGAATATTAACTTAAAAATTCCATAACTCTGAGGCATTCATCAATCAAAATATTCAAAATCTTGATGAAGTTTTTTGTGTGATGTACTTTGAGATTCAAGATTGGCTTCAAGTTAGCATCATTTCCTACAGGACATGATCAAGAAAAAGAGCTTAATATTGTGTTTTATCAGATAGAAAATAAAAATGCAGGGAAAAGAAAATGAGATAATTAAGGGGGGAAAATTAGAATAGATAAATGATGGTTTTACCTTCTACAACTTTCTTTGTAACCAATGGAACAATTATGCCTGAATAAGAATCACCAGCTATAAATAGTTGGAGTGAGAGATATTGTTGATGTTCATTCAACCACTGAAACATACAAAACTTAGTAAAATTAGTAATTTTACTAACCCAGCAAACTCATTTTTACCTTCCTATTATTTTATTTATTTATTGATGTCATACCACCTCTTAGAGAGGGTATAGTGCTACCCATCCTTTGATTAGGCGATTTTTGGTGGGATCCAAATGTTAAATTTGGTGTCATTGCAAAGATCTCGAAAAATTGAAATACACAATATGTAACTGAATACACAATTTCTTATAAAATACAGAAATGACAAAGATATGAGAAATCGTGCAAAAAATATTCAACTTTTGCCAAAAAAAAATTTATAGAATAATTTAATTTTTTTAAAATATTTGCAACTACATCAAAATTATTGGATGGAGGATAGCGCTACCCCAAAAGTGATAAATGTAGCTTAGCACCTTATTTATTTTTCCCATTTTACCTTCCTGAGGAACACATAGGCTTGCTCTGCTGCTGATGAGTCCGAGCTTGGCCAACCCTCTTGAGTTGTTGAATAGGAGAAACCACTGCCCACTGGGGAATCCAAAAATATGATGCTGGCAGTCTGAAAGATGAAGCCAAAGCCAAAAATCAATGCTCAGGATGAATTTAGAATGATGGGAAACAAACAAGAATGAAGAAAATTTGCTACCTTTGTCCATGCATAGGGGTAATATGAAAATTTTGGTAATCCCCCAATGTAGTTATGAATGTCAAACTCAATTGGGCCTGCACAAAACAAATTGAGTTTTTCAATTGTGATTATTATGGATTATCAAATTGCTGAAAGTGAAAATTAAATAATAGTCACATGGCACTAAGAAATATTTTAAATATTTTATAGGAATTAAATTAAAAATTTTTATGTTTAAAATTAAATAATTTTTTTACCAATTAACTCAAAGAATCAAACAATAATTTTTAAAATCTGCACTGACCCATGCAAGGCTTTTCTTTTTGCCATATTAATTAAGCTTGTTATTGCTAAATTGTAGCAAAAGAGAAGGAATAAGATACCAATTTCATAAAGGATTCCACTGAAAGAAGTACAACCAGGGCCTCCCGTTAACCAAAGGAACAGAGGGTCCTCTTGAGGGTTCCCTTGAGACTCAATGAAATAGTAGAATAGTTCAGAATCATTCACGCTTATGTACCTGAACACAAAAAACACAATCAACATTTTGTTTTTCTCAGAATTTGAATGATCAGAAGCAATATTGCAACAGGAAGTAATAAAATTTCTTTAGTAACATATATACCCAGTTTCAAGCTTGAATGATCAGAAGCAACATTGCAATAGGAAGTAATAAAACTTCTTTATAGTAACATATATACCCAGTTTCAAGCTTGAATGGAAGTTCACCATCAAAGCCTGGCCAGTACTTGACAATTTCACCACACAAAGCTGCATTCGCTGATAGAACTAAAAGAAGAAGCATACGCAGACCCACCCATCTTAGGGTGGCAGCTTCTGCTGCTGCTGCCGTCGCCACCATAGCTGGTTCTACAGAAATGTGTATACAAATTGGAACTTTTATTGGAAGATTTTATTAATTTGAAGTATATATTATATATCTAACAGGATTCATATGTCACTCACATAAGGGATCATAGTTCCACCGGAATTTCAATCCATTGTTTGTTATGCAAGAAACAGAATGGTAGGTGAATTTGAATTTTAGAGAGGCACAGGATTATTTTATTTTATTTTATTTTTGTTGACTGCTAAGTTATCCGCCGAATAAAGTTCGTTGCTGATCCAAGTGTATTTTTTGCTATAATTTAAAATTTCGTTAATTTCACTTTCTTATAGATTTTGCTGGTGAAGTGCAGATAAGGAAACGCCTAAGTGGCAACCCTCAAACACATGCAAGGCCTTCACCAAGCAATCAAAGAGAATTGCAGACATAAACGACCTTAGTTCCACACTTCATAGACTTGAGAAGTTCAAGTAGCTATAACACTGCATTAGTATCTCTCTCTCTCTCTCTCTCTCTCTCTTTGGTAAGCCTGTATTAGTATTTCTGTATCTCTATTCTAACTCAGCTTTTGGAAATAATGAAATTTTAAGTTTTCAAAACATATATTAATTTTTCATAAAATTTAAGAAACTAATATATATTCATAATGGTGGGAGTTTTAATTTTTTGGAACATGATTTCTATGAAGATAATTTAAATTCCATGTACTTTATATAAATAGCTTTCATTGATTAGGAGGATTTCGTCAAACAAATAAAATACATTAGACGTGCCCATGTCTTTATTTGTTTATTTTTTTATCCTGCTTTTTACTCATGTCTCGAAAACTTTCCTTTGCTCAATTTGGCCCAAAAGTTTTGACGAATTCACAATGAAGCTCTTAGGAATGCTCGAAATGGGGACAACAGAAGAACAGCCCACCACACCACCATAAACAGGAAGTTCTCCAGCACAATCCTCCACACCCTTCATGTAAAATTGCCTAGTTTTATTTAGAATCATTATGGGGCTCAACATGAAGATGAAGATGCAGGGCATAAACTTACTTTTCCTGTTGCCTTTCTTTTTTACGGTTGTTATAGATACCCAATATTCGGCCCAATAGCATCCAGGGTCATTAAGCCAAAAGGCCCACCCCATCTAATCTACATATACATTTGATATCTTTCAGTCATTACCTATAAATAACTCTCATACGACATATATAAGGACTTTTTTTCACTTTAGCATTTGATATTCTATCTAGCTTGGACTGTGCTAACTTAGTCATCGGAGCTTGGGCATCACTACCCGACTCTTGACTCTCTATTACTGTGCAGTTGTTACGCGTTCAACCCAACTTGCCCACTTCCGAAGCACTAACTCAGATCAGGCATCGTCAGTTGTCATCTGCATTCTGCAACCTACAATACAAGAACAAAACGCAGTGACTTGTGAATCAGATTGAAGAAGAAATTGGAAGCACAAGATTGATGTGGTGAAAGCAAGGTAAAATGGGCATGGTATATAAATTGTGATGAATTGTTGCTGGTGAAATTGATGTACTAGTATTACATTGTGAACCCTGGCACTCTTCAAATTAATGAAAATCATTCTCACATCAATTTCTCTACACGCCAGTTACTTGCTCTTTTGTTAGAATTTTTTCAATTTTCTCATCATGTTTCGGGACCTCACAACTCTGGTACAAGGACTATAGACTATAGTACGTGAAAACATAGTGTCTTCTCAGACCAACAAGTCAAAGAAAATTTCTTGAACAGTTAAATCATAGTTCCTGTTTATTTTTGTACTGATAACATAACAGATCAAATTAATGAATCTGAACATGAAATTACCAATTGACAATTTCACTTGGATTCACTATAACAATAGCTACAATGGGGAATATAAAGTGCATTCATACAATGCCTTTATTCAGAAAAATCATCATCATCTCTCACTGCTACATTGAGCAAATCAAACTTAAGAATTACAGTGGGTAGGTATGGATCCACCTATTAAACATTTCATAACATTGTCTACGGTAGTGCACCGGAGCTGTGTGACCTCCTCCCTGTAATATATCACACAAGAAAAATCAGAATTTACCATGTTTTTTCTGTCATATGCCACTGCAGAAATTTGAGAAAATCCAACAAGCACTTACCTTCACAGTTGCATATGTTAAATGAAATCCATTTTCATTAGTGTCATACTCTTGTGTGTATCTACACATTAAGCAGGCAGAAAACAAATAAATTAGGAATTGATTATATAGCCACAAAAAGTAAAAAAATTCAATTAAGTTGAAAATAACATTCCACATACCCTGCAACTTGACCATCAACAAACCATGGTCGCCATTCATTCTCAACACTCAAGTTTAGAGCCCTTATCCATATTTCAGTAGCTGTGAATGGAACAACCATATCACGGTCACCACTGCACGAAGAGAACTTAAAATTGCACTATAATGAGTAGTAAGTAGTGTAGGTTTCCAGAACCATGCACATGTAATTGAACAGAATTGTTTAAGCCAATTCAATATCAGAGTGCAGATTGAAGATGATTACCAGTCTACCAGAAGGTCTAGCTTCCTTTTACTGAGCCATCGATGAACATCAATCACACTTGAGACATCTTCTGTGTATGAGATGGTCCCATTGCACCTTTCCCAATCCTTCACTTTACCCTATTCACATAGTAAAATGCATATAGCATCTTAGACACAGTCCTATAAACTAATCCATGGGTATTAAATCATCAATGGCCCTTTATAAATCATAATATATAGATACCTTCCGAACGTGTAAGGCATCTTGAACAGTATCATCGTTTGCCCAAGTGTAAGCTAGTACATAGTTGAAAGTCTGAATAAAGAAGGCAAGTACCGTTTGATCAAACCACAATTCATACGCGAAAATTGAATAAATAAAATTGTTTAGATAACTACAAAGGGAAAATTCCAAGGGATTTTAGGATGATATAATTCACTAATCATTACCCGGCACCATAGATCTTGAATTTTTGGTGGTGAAAGCACATACTCTAGATGATTTTCACTAATTGACCTCTGACGAACTCGTTTGTAATGCTGAGGAGATGCAAATTGGCAGCTTGGTTCCAAGATGTCATTTGCATATAAACCTTTTATACACTGCAAATATAATGAATCACTTTTTAGCTATTTTGCTTAATTTAA
>QAOA01008145.1:67468-95025 GCA_003255065.1 Cercis canadensis | reverse complement strand
CTTGATGCACTTGAAGCAAACAACACTTGGTCAGTGGTCCCTCTTCCCAAGGATAGACACACTGTTGGGTGTCGATGGCTATACAAAGTCAAGTACAAAGCTGATGGCAGCCTTGATAGGTACAAAGCTCGCTTGGTTGCCAAGGGCTACACTCAGCAGGCAGGGATTGATTTTATGGATACTTTTTCACCTGTTGCCAAGATTACTACAGTCAGATTACTACTTTCAGTTGCAGCAGTAAAGAAGTGGACCATGGTTCAGTTAGATGTGAACAATGCATTCTTAAATGGGGATTTGTTTGAGGAAGTGTATATGCAACTCCCTCTGGGCTACACAGTTAAGGGGGAGCACATGGTGTGTAAGCTCAACAAGTCTCTCTATGGTTTGAGACAGGCTTCTCGCCAGTGGTTTCACAAGTTTTCCACCACCTTAATCCAGCATGGTTTTTCTCAATCTCACAGTGACTACTCTCTCTTCACCATGGGCAGAGGTGACACACTAGTCCTACTTCTCGTTTATGTTGATGACATAATCCTTGCAGGTCCTAATCCCTCCATTGTCCTTAAAGCTCAGCAATTATTACAACGGTTGTTTAAACTCAAAGTCCTTGGAGACTTGCGATATTTTCTTGGCTTGGAAATAGCTCATTCTGCACAAGGCATTTCTCTCTCACAGAGGAAATATGTGCTGCAATTATTAGAAGACACTGGTTTCTCTGCAGCCAAACCTCTGCCACTTCCCATGGAACCCAAGTTAAAACTCAATCAAACTGATGGAGATCTCTTACCAGATCCTTCTTTGTATAGAAGGTTGATTGGTCGCCTCATGTACCTCACCATTTCTAGACCAGATATTAGTTACACTGTCAACAAGTTAAGCCAGTTCATGTCTAGTCCTCGCACTCCTCATCTGGCTTCTGTTCATCACCTTCTTCAATATCTCAAGTCAAGTCCAGGTCAAGGCTTGTTTTTTCCTTCCACATCCTCTCTCAGAATCTCAGCCTTTGCTGATGCAGATTGGGGAAGTTGTGTTGATACACGTCGTTCCACAACTGGCTACTGTGTTTTCATTGGTAATTCCCCCATCACATGGAAATCCAAGAGGCAGCCTACTGTTTCTCGATCCTCAGCAGAAGCAGAATATCGAGCACTGGCAGGGGTCACCAGTGAACTCCTGTGGCTACGCCAGCTATGCAAAATTTTTGAAATACCAGTTCCCTCAGTCATGGTTTTTTGTGATAATCAGTCTGCCATTCACTTAGCTTCCAATCCTATGTCTCATGATAGGTCAAAACATGTTGACATTGACTGCCACTTCATCCGGGAACATGTTAATTCTGGCTTCATCAAGCTTGTTCATGTCAACACTAAACACCAGATTGCTGATCTCTTAACCAAGGCAGTGCCTGCAACTCAGTTTCGCTACTTACTGTCCAAGATGGGAGTATTAGACATTTATCTCCCACCTTGAGGGGGAGTATTAGACACGTCAGCTATAGGTATTGCAGCTTGTATAGGAAGTTAGCTACATTGATAGATAACTGATTTAGTTAGTTAGTTATTTTCTGCTTCAATATGATTGGTTGAAGTTGTTATTTACACGTCAGCTATAGGTACTATATATTCTCTCTCTGATATGAGTTGTATTATTCCAATTCAGTTGAATATATTTTTACACTCTTCACATCTTCTTCATTGCTCTCTCACTAGTATCTCTGCTGTAATACATACTTGTCCAAGTGTCCAATCACAAGGTCCACAAGGTAATAATACACTTTAGGTTGAAGTTGCCGACATCTATGATACTTCTTTATGAACACTTTCTTTTGGTTGGCAGGCAACTAAGGAAAGCAGTAGGATTAGATAATCTTCTTTATACTCCAGATGCGGATTTTTCTTAGCTACATTGTTGGCGATGGTAATGTTTTGTTACCAGTATGAACTATTTCTATCCTGTCTTCTTTGGTATACTTACACTACTAGTTCATGCATGCATGCATGCTCTGTTCATATATATGCCATAGTTTTATGTCTTGAATTGCTCTCTTTGGTCACTATTTGCTAATGTTGTCTGTGTTTCATTGTTGGGAAATACTATTTAATTTTTACTGACATCAGATATTTTGTACTGTGGGGTTTTGGACATTCCCTTGCCAGAATTGCAAGATATAAAATGTGTTCGAGTTGCTTTACATCATGCTATAAAGAATGAAGTGCATGTGTGATGGTCTGTTCTTTGCCTTTGAATTCTTTTTTCAGGCTAGTATTTTTAGTTGCTTTTGTGATCTCTGTTAAAATGTTTTCTGGTTGTAATTCAAATGTTGCTTGAAGGTGGACCCTAGGTTGTTCTTATGGTTGATATGGTATCAAAATTTCAGACCTTGAATTTTGTGAATACTGACTCATCTTGAATATGTGCATATAATGAATATTATAAGTTTGATCAGTAGTGTTTTCTGGCTTTAGGTTTTATATTTCATCTCAGTAAAGTGACTTCAATGGTAATATGGTGTTTAAAGAAGATTATGAATCTGGATTAGCTTGTCTGTTTCTGAGTTCTGACATTTCAGTTTTCATATAAGTTCTGTATAACAATGTCACAATACTTCCGGGCATAAGCAGGTCCCTGGGGTTACTAATCATGGTCTGGTACCAAAACAAGTGAAAAAAGTTTTCATCCTTGGTGGATGATTCAGTGGGCTCTGAAACAGCAACAGCATTAATTATTAGTAACTATCCTGTCATCTTGAAAGAAGTAAATGACAAGTTCTTAGAGGCAGGCGTTGGTAAGGTTGAAGGTGAGAAAAGAATCTTATTTCTTGTTAATTGGTTCTTCCTACTCAAGTTTCAGCTTAACTAAATTCTTTTATTCGTTCTAGTTATGCTGTTCTCATGTAGCATTCCTCTTTATTCAGCAATTTAACAAACCTGTGTCAGGAAATGGAAAATGACTCAGGAAGGATTTGAAAAAGCTTCAAAGATGTGGTATTGACTTTGCCTTTGATTGATCATTTCATTCACATGATATTGACTCTTTCTGTTTCAACTAACAGGAGAGATATCATTTTCAGTTAGGAATAACTGTCAAAAATAGACCAAGAGGTTGGTCTTTGGTAGATTGGTTGACTACTGATATTGAGAGAAGGATTGTGAAAAGTTTGATATAGAATCTATCAACTACGATAAACATATGATGTGTTTGCTTAATTTTATATTAATACATTTTTAATTAATCATCTTAGTTTCTTTTATTCTTGTCGTCCCTCCCATCCCCCAAAGCAATACTTCTTTCCTGGATGAATCCTTCCTTGGTTCAGGCATAATAACTAGTGTGGATGAACGCCAAGGACTTCTGTTATAGTGACGTTTTTATGTAGACAAACCAATGCACTTTGTTTACAGAACCAAAGCCTCACATCTTACGACTACTTTTCTCAAGAACCAAAGCCTAATCCATGTAGATATCAAGGTGTAGAAAATTTGTTGGGTATGCTGTGTGCTACTTCAGTGTAATCATGTGGCTGTCACTCATGTCTTGAAATGCTGTCTTTGCTCTCTATTTGCTAATGTTGTCTACCATTGTTTGGCAATACTACTTAATTTTTACAGACATTGATATTTTGTACTATGGGGTTTTGGACATCCCCTTTCCAGAATTGCAAGATATAAGAAGTCTTAAGAGTTACTTACTTTACATCATGCTACAAAGAATGAAGTGTGTATGCCACGATCTTGTTCTTTGCCTTTGAATTCTTTTTTCATGCTACTTTTTTTAATTGCTTTTGCTTAAGCAGTCATATTGATAGCAATTTCATTTTTATGAATGCTTAACCTTTATCACCAGTTTTCTAACTGTCCATCTCATCCTTGCAGATCTATACACATGCTGACAAAATTGAGAAAAATGACTGATGCTGTACATTGCATTCAGAGGAGGCAGGCTGTCTGTCTGCATCTTCTCCTCGTTTTAGTTTCTTGTTACTTGTGTTTCAGATACCAGAAGAGAAAAACCTTGGTCATAGTTTGATTCATGTCTGTCACTTTGTCCAAGAAATAGATGGTACTTGAATGCAAATACTATCTTATCTGGCAAATTTTTTTTTGATCTATTGATGACTATTACATTGCAATAATATCTTCTACTCCTTGTACAGCAAATTAAAAATTTTGGGGAACCATCTTTTTATTGGTCATCCATGGAGGTATATTAGCTGAAGTTAAAGGTGTGCATACGGAGGATATTCCAAGTTGCGGATGTAGGAGTTCCATAAGGTATGTTTTGCTTTTGGTCTTTGCTTACATTTTTGGAAGGCAATATCTGGTTTTTGGTTTGTCTAAAAGAAAAAAAAAAAAAAAAAAAAAAAAAAAAAAAAAAAAAAAAAAAAAAAGCAAAGGTATTTTAGTTTTGGGCTTGAGAACTGATCCAAGTATAAGTTCCACGGCATTAAAAACATGACCCAGGTGCCCATGGGAAGGTCCCATAACCACACCACACTGTACCAGGTGTTTGTGTTGGACCTCCAATGAAATCTAAAGTCGGTTTTGCAGGAAAACTAAAACGAGAAAATCCAAGTCATTGGTTGGCGTAGAACTTTATTAGGAGCGATTCATTCATTAATTAATTGGAAAATGGAAGTTTGAAATCAGAAGCATGACTTTACATTACTTGCACCCGGTCCCACCCACCATGCCTCCACTCCACGGCTCTCTCACAAGGAATCTCACTGCGTTACGCATAATCTATTTTCTAAACTACCTCACTCATTAATTAACTTACATAGTACCACAGAATCTCCAAACTAACCTTAATTAATCAACATTACAGCTATGAAAGAAAGAAAGAAAGAAACAAAACAAAATTTGAAATCCTTTGTTGAAGTTGATTGATGATAGTCGATAGATGGAGTTTTTGAAGTGAAGCTGAAACTGAAAAAGCAAGGCTATAGTATATACATAGATATTGATCTGACTAATATATTATTACTATTTGTATTGAGAGAAATGGAAGGGATTAATTGGGATTGTTGGATAGAAGAAAAGAAAAAAAGGAAAGAGTAATATTGATATTGATTGATGCTTGTTAAGAGATGGTGCGCTTGCCAGGGGGATCAGCAAGCTTCAAGGTCTTGTCGATGAGTTTGCGAGCTTTTCTGCTGCGGATCTCCACCTTCACGCTCGCACTCTTATCCATCTTTATATACGGCTTCTTCGTCTTTGATCTTTTCAGCGACCGCACCTTGGACTTTATCGACTCCACCAGGCTCTCCAACTGGTTCACCATTTGATTCTTTTCGCTTCCTCTTCTTCTTCTTCTTCTTCTACTTTTTCCTAGGAACTCACCATTTCAGTTGGCTTTTCGTTTTCATAAATGCGAGCGAGTGTGGGAGGGAGAATAGAGAGAGAATGCTTTGCTATGCCTCAGGAGTCGCTCGCTTCGTTTTCAGTACTAGATTTCTCCAAGTATTCAACCCTTGTGCATTTTATTGATGGACTTGTCAACAAATGGCCTCCCGTTGGGTAGATAACTACCAATTTTGCCACTCGCCGTTTTTCTTTGACTTTCCCCCTATCCTTGCGCTAAATCATGCTCCATCACTCGATCTCTCTCTTTTGACCAAAACCCAAATACAACTTGATGCACCTTGTCCCACGTGTTCACATTCCTTCTGAGATGGACGCATTTTTCATCGATTTACCGAATGGTTGGGGTAAGCTACCTGGAAATTTGGATGGGTTTAAAATTTAAATGAAATTTAGTATAATTTTAATGTTATCATAAAAAATTTTAAAAATAAAGTTATTTAATATATGTCATCATAATTAATTCTTCATAAAATATATAAATAACCCAATACAAGAAAAACAACGGAAAATCAATTGAATTTAAATATATTTTGACACTTTTTTTTTTTTTTTTTTTTTTTTTTTTATGTTAAGTGTTTTTAATTTTTTTGAGATCTTAAATCATTGGGTGGTTGGGTAGTCAATATTCAATTCAACCAACATTGTCTTTTCCTTCTTAGCCGAATTAATTTTGGTGCATTTTAGTCATCAAATTTTATTGGACCGACGTGATGCATGTAACACTCTTCAAAGATAAGAACTATCATCATTAAACAATGAGGACCAACTGATCTCACCAAAATGCGCAGGGGCAATTCAGAATTTTCACTACTCATCAGCAATTAAATGTGGCACACTTTTCGGCGTATTAAAAATTAAAAATGGTTGATTCTACTCATTGGCCAAAAAAAGTTTTGTATTAAAATATTCAATAATGACTAGTAATTATAAAATTATTGTAATGAAAAATATACAAATAAATAGAAAAATAAGTAGTATGATGCAAATAACATGACTTCTTTGATTTATTGATATTGTAAAAAAAAAAATTTATGTGTTGTCATATAAATTAAAAAAGGTTTAAATTAATTATTTTTTCAATAAAATATTTTGAATTAGTTTGATATTTTGATATTTGTTTATTTAATAATAATATATAAAATTTTACACCAAGAACAGATAGAATCTAAACTCTTTTAATATTTCATAACAATTAATATAAAAAGCACTCTACTTAAAGAAAGAATTCTTATATTAAAACACGTTTGCTTCAAGGCATGATTTTTAATTCTCCATGATGTGGCTTCATGATATAAAAAGCACTCTACTTAATTCTCAATGTTGACTATGCGATCTACAGTAAACTTTTTTTTTGTACAGTAACCGTTTAAGTCATATTTATTAGGGAAATGATTTATATATATTTAGATGTAAGGTAAGGTGTAGAAAATTTAAATTAGTTATAAAAAATCTAAGTGAGTTCACTTTAGTATCGATGTAGTTAAAATTTAATTAAGTCTAACTAAATTAAATACTATCATGTCTAGTTTATAAAAAAATAAATATATAAATTCACAAGATTAGAAATAGCATTATTATATATATGACAATGATCATACAAATCCACAAGAGCCACGCAGCATTTTTCATTAATGGAGAAAGCCATTTTGTAGATTCCATTATCTTTGTAGATTATAGAACTTTTTTTTTTTAAAAAAAAAACTTCATTATTCTATATCATAAGTAGTTAATACTACATGTTGAATTGATGATTGGGATAATTTATACTATTCATTTTACTTTGTTCTTCAGGGTATTCTAATTGGGTCTATTCAATCAAAGGTTATCAATATCTTTTGCCATTTAAGCCAACATCTATTCATACAAGTTTATGACCTTAATGTCAACGTTTTATAGAAAGCAGAAAAAAGTGGATACCTAAAATTGATGGGTTGAATATTAAGCCACTACTTTGAGGTTAGGTTTCACTGATACAGGTTCCCATTCAACACAGTATACTTAAAATTCAAGAGGTATTTTCCAGTTGAAAAGTAGTATTTGCAAGTCTAATGTAAATGTGTAAAAAGTAGTATTTCCCATTCAACGCAGGTTTGATTAAAATTTTAGTTCAATTTAGTGATATACAGCGCAGAGGCAAAGAATCAAATAAACAAAGTTAGGCAGTGGGCAATTTGGACAATAATCAAGCTAAGGATATCAATTCTGTGGTTGCGAACAAATAATAAATAATTACAAAACTCTGAATAAAATTGAGCGATGTTGAGGTTATAAAAACAAATTTTTAGTTTGTAAGCTTTCTTCGACATAAATATCAAATAAAATTGGTGTACCTAGTACCTACATAAGAAGGAACCTCCCCAAGTAACACCCATCCTCGTACGTTACCTAGAAATCCATTCAGAAAGTGTATCTTTCACACTCATACTCAACCTGAGAATTCATTTTTGTTTCTTACGCTCTTTTCAGTTTTCAGATGACATTTCAAACATCGATATGGTGGAATCAGCTTATTTTCTTTCTTTCTCTCTTTCTTTATTGTGTTTTTATTTTATTTTTTTTATCAGAAGGGAAGCAGAGCATTAAAGCAAAGTTCATGCTTGAAGTAAGATAATATATATATATATATATATATAAAATAAAAGAACAGTGGAGGGAGTAGAAATATAAGGAAAAACTTGTAGACATACGACAAAAATATTTCAAAAGCCATTTGCATCATGAGTACCCTATTTTCATTCTAAACTTTTAGTGTCGGAAGATATATGGTAAGTATTGTGTTTAGTATGATGATAGTAGATTACACAATATAATTTAAATCCAGTAATTTAATATATTCAAAGGGTGTATATAATTTAATTTCTCTAATAAAATTCTATAATTCAATATTATACTATTTAATTCTATAAATCAGATTGATACATTCTTTAGAAGAAGGCATTATATTCAGTTACCAAACACTTATTTGCAAAGTTTTAGAAAGAAATCAACAACAAACTAGTGAACTAATCACACATACACTATCAATGTTAAGTATTTGTAATTGCACCATCTCAGCCTTTCTAATAATAATGCATAACATGCCTATTGATAGCATAGGCTCTGATTGTTGGATACAAGAGCAATAGATGTGTCTTCATATCAATTTGATCTTCCTCAAAGCAACAAGGCTTATCTTCATCAATTCTCCCTATCTTTCCCAGTCCAACACCATAACTCCTTTTCATTCCATTATACGCCATAACTGGTTGCCTTCTCCCCTGTATATCAACCCTCATTTTCTTCTCCACAGTTCTGTTTGACACTATTCTCAGAAGCTCTTTCTGTTGTTCATCTTCATCATCATCACTTGCCTTTGACGCATTCACACTGAAGCGCTTAGACACGCGTGAACTCGGAACTGCAGGATAGCTCCCCACACCACCATAACCAAGCCCTCCAGCACAATCCTCCACGCCCTTCATGTAAAGTTGCCTTGCTTGTTTTAGAATCCTTATGGGGGTTAACAAGTTGATGACGTTCATAAACCTATTTTTCTTCTTTGCTTTCTTCCTCGTAGTTACTGTCGGCATTCTGCAACTGTAATAGCAGAACACTAAGTGACTACTGAATTGGATTCGTAAAGAACTCCGAACACACAAGGTTGATGTGATGAAAGCAAGGTTCAATGGTTGTGGCATATAAAGAGTTCCTTTTTCTCCTTGTTGGTTGATTTGGAGTTTGGACTTGTCGCTTGGAGCTAAGCTTAAAATTTAACACAGGACGGCAAGTTGAAAGGTTATGTGGACCTAGTCAAAGCTGGGAACAAAGACGTGAAGTGAAAATTATTCCGATACAAACAAAATTAAAAGGCCAATCATAGTGTAAGCCGAAGTTTAAACAACGAATATTGCATAACCGTACACATTTGATCATTTTTAATATGAAGCCTTCAAAAGGGTAAATGCAACAGATCCATGGAAGCCGACTTGCCAACATTCTTTCAGGTGTTTCCATTTCTTGACGAGGGCAACGCTTACGATTGGTTATTGGAGCACAAAGCTTACTGCATTTTCCTCATTTTTCTTTAAGCTTAATTATAATTTTGGTCTTCCTATTTTAATAACTTAAATTTTTTGGTCCTCCTTCTTTAAAAATGAACTATTAAGTTCCTCTATATTTATAAAATATACAATTTTAATTCTTTTGTCTTTAAATCAAAATTCTTAGGTTTATTTCAGAGTATAAAGTTCTTTAATTCATAATATCACTGTTCAGATTAAAGAGTTACGTTTTATGAACCTTCCTACTAAATTTCAGTTCGATCTAACGGTAAATAAGTCTAAATCTTCTAGTTAGATGAAAACTTATGATTTTGATATTAGGCTGAATCCTACCGTTAAATCGAGCTGAAATTTAATAAGAAAGTTCACAAGACGTAATAGTTTTTCAATCTGAACAGTGAGATTATAAATCAAAGAACTTTACACTTTTAAATAAACCTAAGAATCTTGACTTAAAGACAAAATAACCAAAATTATTCATTTTATGAATATAAAAGAACTCAATAGTTCATTCTTAAATAAGGAAACCAAAAAATTTAAATTGTTAAAATAGGAGAACCAAAATTGCAATTAGGTCTTTTCTTTATCATAAGATTATATCAAAGATCTAAGACCAAGTCTACTGCGAGAAATTCAATAAGGAGCAAGAACAGAACAGTGGAAGGGGTGGAACTATACGGGAAACTTGTTGACATACGACAAAATATTCCAAAACCAAAAGCCATGTGCGCAGTGTCATCTAAAATTATTCTAATTAAGCATGAACAGGGTACATAAAAGGTTCCCTCGTGATAAATAGAATTGAAGTAGAAAAGACGTGATGCAGAAACACAGCCACGGCTCAACAATGGATTCTCTGGCTGAATGACATGTGCAAAGATATTGACTTCGATCTTGCTCAGCCACTGCGGAAAATCTCAACTGAGCTTCGGAGATTGAGTTGTATTAAGAGATCTTTCCAGGAGAGAGCTTCACGAAAACTTCTCACCTGCATTATAATGAAGAATATACAGTAACATAAACGCTGCTCTCAGATCACTTATGCTACTTCTAATTCATATTCAAAACCCCACAGCAAAAATGGAACAGTTACTTAGCATATGCCTCCAAATATGATCTAATTATTCTCCTTCATGGCACTGATGGAGTTACCCCTAATTGGTCAGCTTTTTAAAAGTAGACCTGTAGTGAATCCTCCCAGTGAAAGAAAACAAAGATCTATAAAACATTTAACACATTTATTTGATTCTACAACTTAAAAGGAGAACTCATCTTCAACCAAAATGTGCGCTTATACTAAAGATAAATTAATCTACAAGATGAATACAAGAAAAAGAACCTTAACTCTGTCTAGAAGAAGATAATCATGCATGAACTACCTGCAGTAATGAGTCAACAGACAGATCTTCGTTGGGAGTCAGACCATAGCGTAACAGTTGCCAAAAGAGCTATTGTTGCAGTTTCAACCCGTAGACGATGTGGCCCAAGACCAACAGCAGTAGCACCTGCTTCCATAATCATACTCACTTCTTTCTCAGTAAAGTCTGAAAAACTCCAAAGTAACATAAACCAGCAATTAATTGACTGTTTCTCTCTAGCAGAAAATAGATATAATTTTCTTCTCCTAGGAGATATACGGTTATGTAAAACAAAAAAGTGCAATTGATCTACATTAAGCATATTAACCTCCTTCTGGTCCAATTATGATTAAACCACCGTTAGTTTCCTTTGTTAATGATGTCAACACACCAAGAACAGGAGAGGCCTTTGCTGCTGCAATGAGTGAAAGCTTTGATTGTGCAATCTAGAAGGCACCAAATAGGTCAAGTAAGTTATGAATAGATAGTAGAGAAACAGAGTTCAAATGCCATAAGAGTCTTTAATCATATATGTCAATATGTAGTCATATATATTAAACTAAAACGCTAAGAACACAAGGTAGGAAACACATCCCTTATTTAACTTGGAAAACGCAACAAAAAATGGTAAGTAAGCAGTGTACTGAAATAAGCTGGAGGTTACCACAAAGCACTGGTTAAAATTTTTCTCCAAGAACAGGAAGAATAAACGCTCAGATTTCAGGATATTAAAAAAATGAGAACTTACTAGATGCAAAAGGGCATCAATCTCTAATGGAGGTTTGAGGACCATTTCATGCAGCCGTTGACCTATGAAAGAGGCAATAATGCAAGGATCACTTACCAAAAGAAAATAGGTCATAACAAGGTGGGGAGGAAGTTTAACCCCAGATGCAACTGAAAAATTATATTAGTTACATTGTTTGGATGCTGCTAAAATGACACGTTCCAATCTATCCATGCGACTTTCTGAGATTGACGGAGAACGCTCAGTCAATAAAGGAGTTACACTATTGGCTCCAAGTTCCTATGACAGTTAAACATGAATAAAAGAATAATAACCATAACATATAGAAGTTTTTTAAGTCTAACCAGATGAAATCTCAATATACTACTGAAATATACCGTGCACTTCTCTACAAGCCAGTCAGCACGACCACCCTTGAGAGTACCTAAACAGGAATGGCTCTAAACATGTGAAAAAATAGGTTGGGAAAACGTAAGTCTTCAAAACAATGCAACCAATTTATAACTCGTTTAACTAAAAATTACAATAACTTACCAAAACCAGCAAATACATGCCATTGTGTACTCTGTGGAGGTATTAACTTTGGATCATTCAATGCAACAACATCAAGTCCAGTGCGGTCAATGCTCTGTATGCACCCTTCAACCAGACCTCCCTTCCCATTGAAGAGCTCTACCCTTGCACAGCACAATATGAACCGTCAAGAAAATTTTCCTCAGATCACAATTTAGTGCAGAATATTAAAGATTATATTCTCCATCCAAATTAAAGCAAAAGATCTAAAGGAATAATAATAAATAGAAGGAAATGGGGGCCGATGCCATAAGACTGACTAAACAGTAATATATAGGAGAAATTATTAGCCAAAAGCAAACTCCACTGCCCTCCCCCTTTTGAGTAATAATCTAGGAACAGGTACTTTGATAAGATTTACAGACACAACATGTTCCACAGTAGTATAATAACTTTACTGTTAAACACTAAATGCCTTTCTACTTCTTTGTCATCACTGTTACAAATTCTGATATCTATTCTAGATAATTCAACTTGATAGAATGAAAACCATTTGTCAAGGTCAAGACTAATTGGTATATGTCAAGCTATCCTATAACTCATGGTGATAATAATTAAGATTACCTATCATTGTTACTCAACCTCAGCACTTTTGTCATATGCCAGAATTCATCACCTTGTACACGAACAACGTTACCCTGCAATGTTACAGACACAAATCAAATAAATAGATGCAAAAAAACAGGGTTTTTTTTTTTTTTTNTTTTTTTTTTTTTTTTTTCTTTTTATGCTTTATAAATGTTGCCTAACACCCAGACTAAACCCCTGACCAGAAAGGCTATCGCACTGTCTTTGCCGAACAAGAAGAACAACAAAAGAGGCATTGTCTTATGAAACTAAACGATACAACAAAAAAATAAAAATAAAAATCTTAGAAGATACCCCAATCAAAAAGTTGAACAAATGAATTTAGGAGCTTCATAAATTGGAGCTAGAGCATGAAATATAAAACTGTCCCTTTGTAGAAACCCAGAAAGGAAGAGAGATATTGCCTTGGAAGGAGGTAGAATCTCGGAGTAGAAGCGTGGGAGGCCACCACGTGACTGGTCCACGTGATCGGAGGATGAGAATGCTCTGACCCTCAAGCTTCTGAGCCATGAGCTATTCACAAGTTCTGCAAAACGGGGTCTTACCGCTGTTAGGGTTTGCATTTGCAGCAACAACGACTTCCAAGGAGAGAGGCACAGAGCGAGGATATTGCCAAAATACTTCCCATTAGTGACTAGTGAGTGGAAACCTATTGTGAAAGTGAAAACGACAGGGCAAGTGACGCTCCCCCATACGAAAACGGTAGCCTTACTGACGTTTCGGAAAAATCGACAATGGAGTGACGATTCATCATGAAAGCGCCAAGACAACTTTTTCTGAGGACACAGATGCCTGGTTGTAAACACAAGTCGTCCTGCTGATTTCATTACGGCGTCAATAAAACCGTAGCTAGCTGAAATCGTCCAGATAAGTGACGCTTTATTCAAGGCTGAAATCGTCAGGGGAACTGAAGTTTCTAAGCGAAAGAGCCAAGATTGACGCTTTATTGTGCAATATTCCGTAAAAACTCTAGTTTTTTGGTGCTTTCACTATGAGAAGTCAGTGATCCTGGTATGACGGTTTAATCCTGTAACCGTCAGCAGAACTGGCGCTTTCATCCTGAAAGCCTCAGGAAAATTAACGTTTTCTCTGTAAGCTACTACATACCAGTGTCGAATAAAAGCAAAAAACAAAAACTGATGAGAGTGGGGGAAAAAACAAGGAACATGTTTCAAAATTTTTGGGAATTAATTTTAAAAAGTGCATGATTTAACCCATTTTGGAGTTGAGCCTGAAATTTTCTTCTATCTAACCCCACCTGAACATCTCAAGAACAAAATAACAAAAGCAGAAACACAATCAACTCTTACTGCAGTTCAACCTCACAAAATGCAAATGGAAGTGAAAGAAAGATGTCTGAGACAGAGGATGATAGAATGGAAAGAGTAATTAGAAAGTTATCATTAATTTACATTAGGTCTATGCTAAGCAAAAGGTTACACTTTAGTACCAAAGGAGCAAATTTACAAACATCTTTCAAGCATTTTCATCCAAAATTCCGATCTTCGCCCTTCTCTTCCTCAATCTACATCACTTTGACACAAACCAAAAAAGTTATAAACTAGGATAATCAAAGAGGCAAATTTACAAACACCCATGAAGCATTTTTCATCCAGAATCCTGATTATCACCCTTGTCTTCCTCATCATCATCGTCGTTGCCATCTTTACCATCTCCTTCAAACCCACCTCCCAAATCGCAGATTCTTTTCCAGAGATCCTCAGAAAGTGGAACAACCGAGAGCCTAGGCTGTCTGAAGAGAGCAAAATCCTTCAAACCTTTATCCCCTTTCATCTCCTTCAAGTCCACTGGCTTCCTCATCTCCCCAATTGCTTTCACATCGACAGCACCTTCACCATCACCAACATCCTCCGTGTACCATTGGCGCACAACGGTTACAACGCCGACGACACGGCGGGCCTTGGCGCCGGAGTGGTAGAAGAAGCAGAGATCATTGAGTGTCATGGACTTGAGGTATTTCTGGGCTTGCTTGTTCTTGACACCATCCCATTTGCTTATGCCTCCGTTGGCTGCTTGATCCTCCCATGACCACTCTCCTGGTTCTGTTTTCAAAAGAAAAAACTGTTTTCCCTTCCCCATATGATATCGTCTCCTCGCTTTTCCTTCTCTCTCTGGTTTTTCTACTCTTCCAAGGTTATTTCTTTTTCGGCGGGAAATAGCGATATTTCGCGCCAATCAGGTGGATTTCCTGGGCCATAGCCCAATCCAGAAACACAGTCCAGGAACAAAGTCATATATTTTTGGGCTTTATTCAATTGGGCTTAAAGCCCAACTTAACCCCACAAATGTTTGGTTTGTTCATTTGGGGTTGGGCTTGTCTTTTTATTTCGTCTTGTGCCCCTTGTTTTTGGGCCTTGGTGCGTTCTTGTTTAACACTTAAGACCCAAAAAAAAACCAGTAAACAACGATGAAAATAAAATTGCACGGTAATATTTTGGAAAATTTTCGGCTAGAACTTACTTAATACAAATAATTTCAGATTAATTTATAGAAATAATTATTTTATTTTCAGAAGCATTTGGATACATGTGGCTATTTTTAAAAGAATAAAAAAAATCTAACCAAATTGAGTCAAATAGCTACATATTATTTTGGAGAGAAATCTAAGAATACTACTCTCATAAATACTTTTATTAGCTCATGCTTAAACGGAAATGTTCCAATTTTCACTTTTTTTTTAGCGAACAATTTTTACTTTTTTATATTGGAAGGATATTGAGTTAAGTTCATTCATAAAAAAGTAAAATTCCTGAAATAAAGTTAAGACTATGGTGTAAATTGTGAAAAAAGATGTACGATTTGTATTTTTTTTTTTTAAATAAAAACTTATGTTATTTTTTTTTTGCAAATTTTATTCACTTTTTTTTTTATAAAGATTAATAAATTTTTTCAAGAAAAAAAGTTTCAATTGAAGTGTAAGTTTTTCTAAATAAAAAAAAAAGTATAAGTTTTTCAACAGGTACGAATACGATTTTAAAAAAAATAAATTTTTGAAAAATAAGTTACCCAACTTTGCAAATGATTTACAAAATTTCACTTAGAAAATTACAAATAGCAGCCGTGTGCATCATTTTACATAACACATTATAGTACAATCCTAAAACTCATCTTTGTTGACAAAGTGTAAACAGTAATATAATTAGGGGAATAACCACAAGTAATCCCAGGCCAGTAACTGGTTTAAGAACCTTCCAATGATAGAAATTCAGCAGCACATTCCGTACGGTGCAGAATCACAGGGGGGGGCTGGATTTCAACAAAATACAAGTCCATAGAGAAGCTTCTTTTGTTAGGTTTATTTTAAAATTCTCTAACGACCAATCCACACACACACACACAAAAGGGAGGGGGGGACTTGGTCATGGTGATCCACATATTCAGCAAAAGAGAAAAGTAGCATTGATCGTAATCAAATATCAAGGTGTCAAAATCATGCTCGTAGGCCAACTTAGCTATCATTTTTACCAACAATGCAGTAGAAGAGTCTATAATGAACAAGATTCAAGTACTCATGAGTCATTAGCGCCTCTATCTTTTGTGGTCAAAAACTTGGTGCCAGCTAGGGTCCATATAAAAGGCTATTGCTTCGTGGATGTGATTCTTGGGTTTATGATATTAAAGTCAATCCCTTTTAATAAAGACAACTTTGAGCCTTCATTCAATCTTTAATTCCCTGAAAAAGAATTTGTGAAATTTTTTACATAAAACATGCTTATTGTAAACTATACCAACAATAGAAAATTCCACCCTTCAAAATATTTTACTTTCTGAGAATTTCAGTATATGAGATGCATATATAAAATCTAAATTAAATGTTAAGAAAAAACAAGATGAATCCCATACGCTCATCTCAAAATTGAGTAATCTATACACTAATGGGTGTAAAATTCTGCATCCAATGGGCTAATATGAAGAACTCTTTCTGCTTATTGTTGGTTGAAACATGAGCAAGTTCTAAAGAGGTGTGTGATAATGTTGGGTAGACATATAGTAACGGCAACAACAACTTGGTATTTCCCATATATATAAAACGCTTTCGTGCTGACATGTACCAAAATTTAAAAAATTGTCTTGAGCTGAGATTAGATGTATTGGAGCTAAAGTTTGATAGCATGTGAGAAGATTAAAAGATTGTGTTTTAAACTTCTTTCATAATGAATCTCTCTAATACCATTTTTGCCCCAAACTGTTTGTTCTTGAGTGTTGGAGTACAAAGTGATCTACTTCAGATGCCACTAATAACATAACTTTCAATTCAAGTAATGAATGGATGGCTTGCACAGATTTTGCAGCTGAACCAGAAAAAATGAGAATGGATTGGTGAAAAGGATAGAGCCTTTATCATTTTAGACAAGAAAATTGGTTCCTGCGGTTTTAGAGGAATCTCTTCACTAGGAAAACAAAATGACAAAGAAATTTTCCTTTCTTTTTTTGAATATTAAAACTTGTTTTCAATTGATCACTCACAATAATAAAATAGACATAAAAAGAAAGAAACTGCCAAAAATATTATTACCAGTCAAACTTGATTAGATTGAGACTTCATATGAGAAGTTTCTTGTCAAGATGAAACTTGAGTTACTAGAAACCACCCAAGAAATTTCTAGTTCTAGATTGTCAACTTAAAGAAATGATGTTGATGTCTTCCTGTTGATATCAGCAACTAGACAAAAAGAGCGAACAAAGGCGGGGAAATTAGGTATGTTTCATCATGTGGGTTGCCAAAAGAGTATGATTCTGTATTTGTGTTTCATTGGACAAGGCAGTTTAGGTATAAAAATATACAGAAATAGAGAGACACAGATTACTGCGACAACTTATGGACAAATTCCACACGCTTTAATTTATCTAGAAGAAGTAATTACTTAATTTTTGAGTCAAGATAGAAGTTTGGAAAGGGATAATGAGATGAATATAATTAAAAAAGATTTAATTAGAATCATCACAGCATGGTCATTTACACAAATAACTCGAAGGTCTTTAGTTTTAAGTTTTACTCTTGTCTCCCTCTACCCTCTAAAGTTATTATTCTCTTTGGAGATCAAAGCCACTTTCGGTCCATTGTGTTGGTTTTATGCCAAACAAGTTGGAAACTTTAAAGCTGATACTTAGCTTCATCATGAAATATTCCATTGTATTTGATATCACAAATCAAATGGTCAACATAAAAGAGATGCAATCAGGAAAAAAAATTCTCTCAAGCGTCTAAGTATGCCACACAAATAATTTGACAGAGAAAGACTACAATTCAGGGTAAATAATAAATAAATATATAAATTTATGTCTACCAACATCTATATACAATGGTTTAAAATACAAAATCAAAAGAAATCCATCTATCAATACATAAAAAACTCCTGTCTGCAACTGCAAAAAGTGAAAAACAGATGACTAAAATGCCTCTGAACTTACAAAAATGATGTATGGAAGCTACTGCTTCTACATAATATTACAACGGGTAACACATAAACTGGATTTGATGATAAAACTAGCAACGGATCTCAAGGCTTGTGCTTCTGTGTGTAGATATAGTCTACATGAGCTGCAAGTGTTCTTCTCATCAAGCATTCTTCTTCTCCAATGCCTTCACAACTTTCCTCCACGTTGACCTTGTCAACTTCCGAAACCTTGAGGAACATTAAAGGTCAAGATTCATAATTGAAAAAGTACCATTTGTGCAACATAATTGCAGTGATTTTGAAGAGAATGTGATATAAATCAATGAAACTAACTCACCTCAGATTGAGTCACTTTTGGAATAACAGTTGAAGAAGCCGCGGGGCCGGGCCGGGCTGCGTGTGTTAGAGTGAAGAGGAGGAGGAAGAAGAAGGCTACCATGCAAAGGTTGGCGCTGACCTTAGACGACATTTTCATGTTCATGCTGTGTTTTCTAGAACTGGTAGATAGTATGATATGAGACACAGAGGTAAAGGGACTCTGTGGAATCAGTTTATATAGGCTTGAAGGGGGCAGAAATGGAACTTCACTCTTTGGATTCTCAATTGTAAAAATGAGATTATATTCTGTAAGCAAATCAATTAATAAATAAGCTTTTGTCTATACACAAGTAGAAGAATGTACAAGATCAGACAATTATTTAGTTGCAGATAGGCATGACTTTTCGCTTGGTACTATCATTGAAAATTAAGTGAATCTGTTCAAAGTCAATTGTTGTGATGCTAATTTGGCCACATGGGACTATTCTAGAAACGTGTTGTTCTCATCAATTCTATAATATGTAATTTGACAAAAGATTAAATTAGCACTTGACAGAGCAAAGAAGCAAAGTAGGAATGAATAACCCCATTCCAGTGGCATTATATTTTAATAACATAAATTAATGTTTATTAATTATTGAAGTCAAAATCCAGATGAAAGAGTGAGAATCTATGGGAAAACACAAGAAAAAAGAGCCTGGCTGATTATGAACTTCATCTATCATTTAGTTGTTATATTTAATTTAATATTTTCAGCAATTATCTTAGTTACATCCTGCACTTAGTTCAAGTCCACGAATAGCATTACCTAAACTATGCCTAATAGGGGTTTCATTGAAATCCAAATACTGAATTGAGGGTTGAAGTTTCATTCTCTGCATTGTCAAATCATCATAATGTTCACCAAACATATTTTCCAATGCGATCCAAAAAGCAAGAAGCTTGGACTTTCTAATCGCTTTGGATTTGTCAAAAGATTCTTCATTGGTTCTCACCAAAAGTATCCTTAAGTGCATAGAAACAGCATTTGTTGTGAAGTGGTCCTGGGTATTAACTATTAAGATACATGACTTTTACTATTGGCGTGTGTCATGGCTAGCTTCCTCTCTATTATTCTTTGCCATTACCATTTCCTTTAAGAAAAAAAAAAGGATTGCTTAATGGCTCTAAGGCTTCATTCGCCTTCTCTGACTAACAATCATGAAATGCATCCAATTTTTGAAGCAAATCTATAATGCGTAGTTAATTATAATGCTTTCTGAGTTGCTCAAGAAATGATGATATGTGGCATGCTTAAAGGGTAAGCCCATAGTCGCACGAGGCGCCGCTGATGGACCTATGGCGTGGGGATTGTGTATGAGCCTTAAATTGATGGGTTTTGGATAATCGTGATTATCTTTTCTTCAATAAGTGAAGGGCAACATTAAAAGCTTCAAGCAGTGAAAGGGCTAGAAATGGTGGAGAGTTCTTTTCGCATTGATTAAATGGTTGCTTGGTGGGGTTGGATGCTTAAATGGAGAAAGAGAAAAGTAAGAATCCAAAAGCATGACATTTGGAGTTGAAAAAAGCTTTTCATTTATTATTCAGATTTTCAACTACTTGCAACTGTAGACCCAATCTAGCTCTGTATCTTCACTTCACGAGTTTTTTCTTAAAAAGCTTTACCATTTTTATAATTATGATTGCAGTTGGAGTTTGTTGCTTGCCAAAGAAGGTGGACGGTGGCTCATTTAGAACATGATATTTCAAGGTTTAGGGTGTCTGATATTTTTGGATTTAAGCTGTGCTTGCTAAGAAAAGTAGAAAATAGAGAGAAGAGAAAAAAAAATGAGAATGCTTTGATTTTTACAGTTTCTCAATTTTCTTGGACTAAGCAAATGTAATGTAAGTTACATTCTTAAATTTTCTGCTTTTGCACTTTTCAGTTGAACCAAGCACACCATTAACATTAGTTATTGCAATTAAGGTTGTAACACTCTCCCTTCCTAAACTCTCTTCAACCTCCCCTGTCTATAAATAACTAGAGAGTTGTCTAATTAACTGGACTTTGTGAGAAAGATTCAGATAGATGATGCTTTAGAATGTCTATGGCTGAAATTAGAAAGGTTTAATCATGAAAATGCTTCGTATGTGGAACCCCTCCACGAGACATGCAAAACCCAGTGCATTAAATTCAGAGTTAGATGCCAAAGTCCAAACTGTGTTAGCCGCACAAGTCTTCGAATTTATATTAATGAGCTGCTTTTGTGGCCAATACATAGCTGTCTAAAGCCTCTATGCCATTTATGACTAGCGTATGAGACCCGTCAGTGATTCACATCCTTGATTGTTCTTGTTCATGAATCCTCAACCTCTAATAGGCCAAGGAAGAGGATCACATTGAACCACGAGGACATTGTCAACATGTTACATGCCTCTTTTCCCATTTCGAAGAAGCACGTCACTGCTCGCATAATAATAATATTCCTTTTTTGCTATACGACAGCAAATAGGCAGTGATTTCGTTGCCATAGCCTCATATTACAAAGGAAAGAAACTGTAGACAGTTATATATTAATATGTGTTTGTCATCTCAGAACTACTCCCAGAAATGGCTTCCTGATCCTGAGAATACATTCTCACTGCCAAAATTTTGAAAAGGGAACAAAAAGGAGGGTGGTGGGGAAAGAAGAGAGAAATCAAACAGGTACTTATTAATTGCTGAAGTGAACGATTTGACCCTCACATTCCAGAAAGCTACCTGCTACTCTTAACTTCAATAATCCTTAACCTTAGAGTTAATACTCTGCCCTTGTTGAATTGAATAACACTGCTCAAGACAAAAGTTTATTGGCAATAAATTTTGGTGCTTGGTCTATCCATTTAGTGACATAACCTCAAGGTACCAAATTCAAGCCATATATAACCTATAAACGGAAAATATATGGTAAAGTTAAAAAAAAATAAGAGATAATTATTGTTAAGTCACACAAATCACAAAGACTTATAGGAGGGTAACAAGTGAAAATGAGTTTCCAAAATTTTACCTTCTGACCAATGGTCATCCTTTGTTTCTTATGGTCATTGCATATAACTTAATTTTTAAGAGTCACCCCCTGAGCCTTAGATTTCTTGGACATAACCATTTCCTGTTAAACAATTGCGTAAGTTCCTTATCTTATCCCCAATAGTCACATGGTCGTACCCTTTTGCTTTTTCTGGAGATTTCTGTGTTGGAACATCGTCATTTCTATATGTCCATGGAATTACTATGTATCCCATTTAGCATGCAGTGCTATAAACAGCATTTTGTTGTGTTGGTACTTATTGCCTAACTGTGCTGTGATTTGATCTTAGGTTAGAGTAACTATAAATGATCATAGGTTAATAGTAAAACTCGTGGCAAACAACTCATCATTAGTATGTTTTCATCCAAGTTGCAGTAATTTTTGTCCCTTGTGAATCTGTGATCCACTTCCTACCTACGTTTTGCATCCCTTTATTGTTACGAATCAGAATTAGTTCAGACACACGTTTAGTGGTAATGAAGCAGCTTTGGTGAAGAGAAGTGCAGCAAGAATTATTATAAAGATCAGTTAATGACACCAGAAAAAACATAAAACGGAAGAGAATAGGAGTAAACAGAAACATACAAGAATTTACATGGTTTGGTCTGTAGACCTACGTCTATGGCAGAGATGGTGCAGCATACTCGAGATATGAAAATTGAAAAATGCTTATCACGACATTAATGTATGTCACACTATCTTATACTGATTGAGATGGTGTTATTTGAGCTATAAATAACGAATCTAATTAAATTCAGATGCTATTATGTGTGTACTCTACAAGATGATGTGATAATTACTAATTTCTAAATAGTAGTTTTCATTAAACTTAGAGAAAATATGAGAATCATTACTCAAACATGTTATAATATTGTAACAAAAAAAAAACCTGTTTATAACATAATCTTATAAGTTAATGTCAGAGTCTATCTTCTAGTGTCACATTCTACTTGTTTGAGTTCTTCTGGTTGGACACTCTTTTACTTCACACCAGCGCACTTGCCTAGTAAAGCTTTAATATCACAGTTCAAATTAACTACACACCCTTGGGGTGTGCACCCAAATACATGAAAAGTGGTCGGGGGAGATCCTGCAAATAAAGATCATGTTATCTTATTTATGATGAAAGGTACTTGCCAAAAAAACATTGAAGGAAAGAGTGTAAGAAATGAACACAGAATTAGAGGTGAGAATAGGCTGATAAGGTTCTGGCAAGACAATGAGTGTGTGTACCGTAAAACAGCTCATTTTGAAAGGATAATGAATGGTGATTGTTCAGCTTCAGATGTCACATGCACACAGATGCAGCTGAGCTAAATGCTGAGACGTAATCTCCCTGCAGGCAAGGACAATAGCATTTTCATAAGGCTAACGCAAAACGGTACCTCCTGCAGGGAAAAGGTTACCAAAGGCGATTTCAAGAATATAACTTTTTTTAGGCCAACGCTAAGCTAGTTTTTTGTTTTTTTGGTAGCGCTACACTCTCTTGGATAAATTTGAGTGGAACTCATTCAATAATTTTAGTATTATTGTGAAAATTCAAAAAGTTGAATCACCTAGTATGTACTAGTACACATAGTTCTTTATAAAATACAAGAATGACACAATATAAGAAAACGTACTAAAAAATAACATTTTTAAGTTTACTTTTTTACACATTTTTTTTATATCGTGTCATTCTTATATTTTATAAGAAATTCTTTGTTCTAACACATATTAGGTGACTTAATTTTTCGAGATCTTCGCAATGACACTAAAATTACACTATAAATCTCACTCGAGCTCACCCAACTAAAAAAAGTATAATGTTACCACCTCAAGATAGATGATATTTAGCCTTAACTTCAAATAAAATAAATAAAAGCTGAAATTTGTTGACGTGAGCTTTGCTTATACAGACTCAGCAATGTACCTCAGAAACTTTTTCCCCAATAATAATTGCTCACCACGAAGAATATATAACAAATCAAGAAAGGGCCTGCAATATGCCCCTTTTTAGTTTTCAAATAATTAACTTTGCCCGCCTTTGAAGGCTAGGGTCTTCCTTTTTTTTTCTTTTTTTTTTTGGGGGGGTGGGGGTTAAAATGGCTAAGGGTGGCTCCATTAACAAGTCAAGAAAATATTTATATTGTATTGGATGCCTAAAGATGATGTCCCCATGGTTATATGATTCTTGCTTTAGCCAAAGCAATAAAGTAATATGGATATTTGCTAATGCAAGAACCACCCACATGATCAATTTAGCTAACTGTAATCCCAAAAAAAAAAAAATTAATTTTAGATAAGAAAATGGAGAGGGACGTGACAGAGGGATAAAGGGTCTCCTTCATCTACAAATTTGGAGTCAAAAAGCTTGACATAACATACAAAAGAGAAAAGGGAAAGCCATTAGAATGTTACGTTATGCTAGAAGGAACCAAAGCAATTGAGAGTTAGCATAAAATAAACATGTTGGTACCACTAATCAATTATAAGGTTGCCAAGGTTTGGCTTTCTGTTTCCTTAGTCATTTACAATATTTGCTGTACACGAGTGGCTCTTCCCCACTCCACCAACCCTTTACTTTTACTCTTCTTCTTGCGCTCTTCCCTCTATCCACATCAAATTCATTTGAACCTCAACTCTACTATAAATCCATTATCCAAGACAAAAATGTTCTATTAGCTTCCACTTACTCCTCTTTCTTCAAACAAAGTCTCAGTTCCACAAATTATACACGTTTTCTCCTAAGATGGATGCATCCAAGCCAGTATCTGCAAAACAGCTAAAAGAACACCTCCAAGAGCAACAAGAGCCATTTTCATTGAACAGTTACCTCTCAGAAAGAAGGTACATGTTGAAGAACTTGCGCACTGATAATAGTAGCAACATTCACCACCTTTCTTCAGCAAAGAATCCCAAGTGGTTGCTCAAATATGATTTACACAAGATAAGAAAAAGGTTCATACTTGCTAGAGGGACCCTAAGATCACTACTTCACAAGTTCATTCCCACCAGTGGCAATCCAGAATTCTCAAAGTGGGAGACAACTTCAGAAACCCAGACAAGTCAACAAACAAATAACGTTGAAGGCCAGGTTTTGGCTTATGAGCATCACAGCTCAACTCTTCTGAACATGCTTCAGACATTCACCCTTCCCAGACTGAGAAGTCTAGAGGTACGAAGAGATTCTTTTATGAAACCATAACAGCAAAAAAGAGCACAAATTTATTATTCACATGCTGTTGGTGTTTACATGCAGCATTACTTCATTATTAGGCTTTGAATTAAGCAAAGCTCACTCATTAAGCTAACAGGTTGATACAGATATAAAGCCTCACTGCATAATCAGGAAAAAGAAGAAGCATAGCACCACGGAATCGGAATTACAAGAGCCATCACCCAACGAAGGTTTGATATTTTCACTAAAATTAGGAGAAGGAAAAAAGAACCATGCATCTATTAGTTTTAATTAGTAGTGTTTTATTTTAATGTAACAGTGTGTCACTTCAAAAGTGCCATTTCCACTTTGTCCCAGAAATCTGTTGGAGACCCCATGTTCTCAGCCTATCTAAGAAAGCTATTGGAGAACTCTCATATGCTGAAATTGACGCATGTTGGACATGACAAACTACAAGAAATGTCTGGGACAGTTTCTTTACGCCAAAGGAACAAAAGGATCCAACACAAGAGGAAGCAGCTACTGTTTCGCTGCATAGAAAAAGCCAGAGACACACATGCAGAATCCTCTATCACATCAGAAGACTGGAGAAATTTCCAGAAACTACATAGTGAGATTCACATGGAGATAGGAGATGCTATCATGGATGACATTGTGAAAGAAATTACCCTCTTATTTTTAGATTAAACAGATGGTGTTCACAGAAAACATACTCTTTTCTGAGGCTTGGTTTTCAGAACTCAGCTAGTTAACAATCTACAACATTGAACTGCACAACAAGCATCCCTTTTAACCAACCTGAATTATAAAGGATCATGTTGATAGCCTAATTGAGTTTGAGTTTCGTTCTCGGGATAATTACCAAGCCAGGTAGCTTGGAAAATATATATTTGCCGGTAGGAAATTATTAACCTGGGGTAAACTCATTAACCATATATGATGCGGTAAATCAGCTCAAGAAGTGGTTAATAATTCTTTGCCGGTAAATATTCCAACCAGGCTATCTCACTTGGTAATTATCCATTTATTCTTCAGCATTGAGTCGAAAAACTGAAGTTTATTTCATGATCACCATGGTTCACTCCAATACACAAATAAATATTGAACAAACGTTAACAATTAGGATCAAAACTCCGAAAATGCAGTACACATAATTGATTGCTGGCAGCAGTGACATAAGATGCAAGTCAAAAAATTTAACTATAAGGAGTATCGTTGACCTCCACTGATAGCTAGGAGACATGAGAATATAGTTTTCGGCTGAATTTAGCGACCTTCACTGTACTTTAGGAATGCAAATTACTTTGCACTGGCTTGGTACCCAAAGAAAAAGGAATAGTTGAAGGTACTATAGAAGAGAAGGAAAATAAAATAATTTGGTAGTGGTACCAAGTAACATGCCTATAAATGCAAGTTGCAGTAAATGGGGCTTCCCATGTCAAAACTTAACCTTTCCTCCTAGAAGCTAATCTTCGCATTAAAACATTAGACTAGAACGACAGTTCTCTCGAAAATTTATATTTTTCTGATTTTTGAAGTAAATAATACAACATGACTACCATCTTTCCCCATCCTCACCGAATTCCCCATCTTCAAGCTCTCCATAATCACCATCCCTGTGAGAATCACTGCGGTGGTCTCTCTTGTGTCTTTTGTGCCGGTCTTCGCCATCAGATTCATGACCAGATGCATGCTGCACCATTTTATACCAAAAAAGAGAGAAAAAATTAACCAGTGAACAAAAATACAGAAACTGACAACAAAGAATCACAATCATTTGTCAACAACCAAGTAGTAAATCTGCTTACGCGTCTGGATTTCTTGCGGTCAGTACTATGTCCACGAGATTTCTTAGTCCTCTCTTTGTCTGTTTCATGAGAAATATGGTCAGGACTTTGATGCTGCTTCCGTTGTTTTCTGTTATCATCTTCTGATCTTCTATTTCCTTTAGAGGATTGAATATCCGTTGTGTCCACATTGTCACTCTCTACTTTATCCTTCTTATGAGTCTCCTCTTTCTCTCTTTCACGTCCTCCGTCTTTTTCCCTTCTTTGCTTCACTTTCCTTCTCTCCCTTTCCTCTCGCTCCTTTTCCTTTTTGGCCTGCAGAAAAGGACTTCAGAACTTAATAGCTACATAGTTATGCCTTTTCTTCTCACAAATAACATAAACACACGAAGCTATATCAGTTATAAAGCTTCAAAACTACTCCATGCCTGACATAAGAGAAGAATTTTTCACTAGTCAAGAAAGTGAATTTCAATTAGTGAGGTTTTACAATAATTGAAGAAAATATTCTAACAAATTCATATCATATTATTATATGCACTTAGTATTCCCTCATAATTATAACTCATGTCCCTTCTATATGGTTGAACCTATATTGCACCAAGCCTGCATTAATATGTCTTCATCCACACCTTAATAACCTAACAATACCAGTATGGTAATAATGGATCAAAATGCTGACCAAGAATTAAGCACAAAAGATGGTTTCCTCCATGATATATTCCATAATGCATTCAGCAAGATGTCCAGAGAGACGAGCATTTATGTTTGACTGGCAAAAGGAAATTTTCGAATACAGATACTTGACAATATAGCATATACACAATATCATGGACTTTGTTTATGAGAACTGATATTTGCAGTCATCAGAGCTAGACAGCAGGAACCAGCAAACACGTGATTCACAAGGAATTTACACTTTCTTTATTCCTTCCCTTTTTTTCTGGTAAGGACTAAGAAGATTTTGCACTTAATATCAAAGATATAAATCCAATGAAAAAAATTTATACCCTTTCCTCTTTCCGCTTTCGCTCGCTCTCCTTTGCCTCTTCTTTGAGTTGTGTAACGTACTCCTCAAATATTTCCTTGCAAGTGCTCTCATCTCCGATAGATCTAGAGAAAGCATATGCACCCAAAAAAAAAAAAAAAAAAAAA
>QAOA01008145.1:47746-63114 GCA_003255065.1 Cercis canadensis | reverse complement strand
AAAAAAAAAAAAAAAAAAATGAATGTATGTTGACAATTCCCTCCTACATTATAATGCATAACACTTAATTTAGATGCTTAAGTTTATTATGATTCAGACCTGAACTCTTGACTATCTTGAATAAGTGGTTCATAGTCCTCCCACTTTGAAGATGCAGTAATATCCTGCCAAAAGTAAGCAAAGCAATATTATAAACATGATTCTTTACTGCTCAACTATTACAATATGACAGCATGTATAAGTTGACATCAACTATACTGAACCTTGATAGAATACAGTAGATGATAAAAATCATCTGCAAGACGTTTACGCTTCTTAGCTTCTTTCTCCTCCTTCTCTCTCGCCCGTTCTAGTAGCTCATCAAACACTACCTACAAGGTGGTAGAGCATCACACCAAAATGTTGTGGGCAGAAGGCACACCACAAAGCACATATTGCCAACCAGAGTTATTAGAACAATTGATTCTCAGAAACAACATACCTTCACCTTATACCATTTGAGCCACTCAGCACAATTGACTCAAAAGACAATAGTGAGGACAGCCACTTACCATGGTAAACAAATTATATTTGTAACAGTCTAACTTTGACATGATGAGAGAATAACATTAACACAGAACTAAAAAGGTCTAATGTGAAGCAATATGTCACACTAAATTATTAAGGATGATGTTATTTCACATATTTATCCATCAGAGGAAAAAACCATCCAAGTTCCCACATATCTAAAGTATCATCTTCCATAGAATTCAGGCTTTTTTGGCCATAATAGCTTATGCCAGAACAATTCTCTGAATAAATTTTAGACATTGGAAAGACATTGGGGGCACAATTTCTCAACTCACAACACATAGCTCACTACAAACACTCTGTGGTTCCAATTATCAGAAGGAAAAGTTTTCCTATTTCCTTTTCCATTAGCTGCCATATTGAGTGAGAAAATTCTTCTTTGAGATATCTTGGGTCAAGAGAAAGTGGTTTGATTCCAAGTGAATCGTTTAAGCTTTTTATAAAGCCCTCTAGCCTTTCTTATAGTTGGCAAAGATAAAAGAGAGGCTGGTGAACCACAAGAAGCTATGATTTAGATAGTTTGCTCTGGATAGAAGCCTCAAATATGAATCAAATCTGTTTTTCAACTTGGAATATATCCTATAAACACATCATAGGGCCTTATAGAGTCAAAGTCATATAAGATGTATGAAATATATAGAATGTCCACAATAAGCATGAGCAGAAGAACCCAAAACAAGTTCTAGTGTAACTCAAGAAAACAAGTTACAGAAGAAAAGTTTGAAACAACAAAGCATTCTAATGATACAAAACAAATTTGCAACAAGTACCCCAGAATATACAGCAACTCAATATTTAGGTGGGTAATAACAGAATACAAAAATTAAAATATACCACTGGCAGTGTGTATCTACCTTTAGGTTGACATCTGATATAGGTGGAGAGCTGATATCTTTTGATAGAGCTGTTTTAAAATCTTCTAATGTCCATGCTGATGACAATGTGATCTGAGAATTATGATAACATTATATACATCAGAATAAAATGACAAGCAGAAAATATAAAAGATTGATACATCATACCTTTCCTAACTTCACTGCATCTTTTATTCGAGTCTTGTCTTCATGATACTGTAATATAAATAAGAAGGCAGATTGGCATTTTTTGTTAAAGCGACTTTTTTCAGTTGTAAATATTGAAGAAATGTTAAAGCATCAAAAAATAACTTCAAGAAAAATTTGATCAAACAAAATGTTGCAATCAAGTACTTGAGCTTGCAACAGGACCAAAACTATGGAACTTAAGCATTTGAGAACAGTTACAGGGAAAAAAAAAATTAAAGGATACATGAAGGTTTGGCATTTGGAATGCAACCTTAGTCATGAACATAGTAAACAAAGTACAAAATCAACCTGAAAGACAATTTAGTATACTTACTTGTTTGTCTAGCTCTTCAACAACATCTTCAAACAAGTCTTTTGTAGTTGGACCTGAGGTGTTTGATGCCACTGCCAGATAAGCAGGCAAATCTTTCACCTACAAGACCACCCAAAACAATATCATCTTGATCAAATAGTGAAAGATAACAAATCACAGAAATAAGAAACAACTTAGATAACAATTTTATTTAAGAGAAAAATTAATGCTTTCTTAAAAAGGAAAAAAAAAAAAAAATATGAGGACCATAGAGTTTGGAAGTTAACCTTCATGTAATAATCACGCCAGTGAGTTTTTGCTGTAAGAGTTCCTGCAGTGATATGTTCTTCCATCAATTTGCGGAACTCATCACGGTTTTTACGTTCTATCTTTCTCAGTTCTTCCTGTTTCAATTGAAAATTGAGGTCAGAAAGTTATGCAATAAAAAGACGAGGGAGGGGGCAGAGCATAATCAACCACTCAGAAAACCCAAGATAAAAGCACCTTCTGTATCTTCTTCTGCTCTTCCTCTTCCTTTTCTAAATCTCGTAAATAGTCCTAAAAGACAATGTATAAATTAGATTTACAGTCAAATTTATTTGTTCAATTGTTGAATAAAAAAATTACTTGGAATATCTCCATGCGGTCGAATTTCTCAAGACGAGAACATCTTTCATCAGCCTCTAGGCGGTCCTGAACTTTTCGCCACTGAGTGCTAGCCTGTAAAGAAGTTGATGGATCAGTATAATTTCAAATATTGCAGAAATCTGCATAAATAAATTGGACCTTAACCAAAAAAAAAAAAATTACCTTAATAAAGTCACAAGATTCTAAAAATTTCCTGTATTCCATTACATTCTGCTTCCTTTCCTCCTGAGCCCTTGCTCGCTCCTGACCAAAATCCCACAAGTAAATGAACACTGAAAGCATTTCAACAGATTGACTAATCTATTAGACTACTCATGGAACAAATAACTTTATTCACACTCCTTATTTCCGATTGTTTATGGTAGCTGAGCCCATTTCGATGAAAACGGGTTACACAGAAGTGGCCATGAAGGAGGGGGAAAAAAGACATGGATGGAAATTTATGTAATTTGTACAGTGTACAGAGGCTACTATGATTAAATTAATTAATCAGTTGAAGCAAGAAATGTACCAAGTGAGATAAATGAACATGCTCAGGTTGTAAAGGAGCATCTCATGTTTGTTACTGAAAACAATCTGTTTTTACATCAATAATCAAGACTTGTAACTCATAATGGATACCTTGGTTTTCTTTCCCAAACTCTACATATTAATACCCTAGTTTTCCTACTCTACCAGACTTCACCTTTACACCCATAACATAAATTAGCTCAAGCTGAGAGAACTAACAGATATAAAACTCTAGCAACTTGCCTTTAAACCAAAACTAGCAATGGCTTGGACCCAACATCATCAACTTTTGATGACCCATCCCATATGCCCACAAAATAACCTCAATAGTTCTTAAAACCATACATGGGGTTATGTTTGCAGTGATCATAACGGTGCCATGTCATGTGTTTTGGTATTATCTTGGATGTTATAAATTTAATAATAAGAAAGAATGACAGGAAAACAACCCAAAATATGCACATAAATTTTATAAATGGTTAAGAAGTTGAGGTACTAGAAGCCACCTTGTTCATAAGTTCCTCAATGAAGTTATCAAACAGATCCCTCCTATCTCTATCTCGTTCAACAGCCTTGAAACGTTCATCATTTTCAAAGATAGACACTGCTTTGCTGAGTGATTATCCAAAAAAAAAAATCCGATTGCATAGAAAATTATCACAAAACTGACATTTATATATGGAAATATCAACTGAAAATTTAAGGTGGAGAGGAAAGGCAAGAAAAAAATCAAATTTGTATATCTATGAAATGAAGAAAAACCTCCATCTTGTGGATGAGGTCAACTCCTTGGACTCCTGGAAAAGTAGTTTATAAAGTAGAAAAAATAATTAAATCAAAGGAAGCAAAATACTGCATAGCTGCAAAGAAATGTGGAAACATATATGACATACTTCTAACATTATTTTGAATTCCTCCCGTGCCTTTTTCTGTTTCATGCGCTTTTCCTCAGCTTCCTGCTTTTTTCTCTGATTCAAGAACTGAAAAATAAAAAATTAGTGATGTTAGCATCTTATGAATATGGAAACTATTGGTGCAGCACATTCTCAGTGATACAGATTTGGAATATTAGCAACATGGAGGGCAATGCAGAGCAGATTTGCAAAGAAAAAAAAAATTGATGTCAACATCTTATCAAAGAAGGGTTGTAGAAAGCTTTCTTGCAGGGGAGGAGATCCATGTCATCTATGTCAACATAGATTATAAAGTAGTATGTTTTATTTCCAAAGCACTCAACTAAAACAATTTTTACAAAATGATATGACTAACAGCATTCCATATATAGCTTATTATTAAAAATGATTAATGAATTCATTAGTAATAATATTACAATTTGATTTCATCCAGGTTTCTTTTACAGTTACCATATCCCTTGATCCATTATCCTGCATCTACTCTCACAACAACTAACTCATAATTACAAAATGCAATTATCTTCCAATATTTTTTACCTTCTGAATTATCTAAGCTATTTCTCAATACTAGAAATTTCAAAATAATAAAAGTAGCAGTAATAATGATAATGGCAACAACAACAATAACAATAATAGATAGGGTGTACAAAATATAAATAAGGGCCTCTTTATAGCTGCCTCACAGATAACTCACATACCATCATCTGATGATAGACATGAAATACCAGAAAAAACAGCAAATATATTATTACTCACTCCAAAATTATATCCATCTAAAGGATTACCTCATTGAAAGCTTGTTTCCGTTCTCCAAGTGTTTTTAAGGCGCCATATCTTTTGTCATTAATTATTACTCGCATGGCCTGAAACATAGGAATATCAATGTGAAACAAATCAAATAAAGAGCAGAAACATTTGATGAATATAAAATTATTTACAGATAAGTGCCAGTAAATTATATCAATATGATCCACTCTACCCGATCCCATGTCCAGTCGGATCCAACATTTGCAGACTCCAAGAGTGCTTTGAATGCGTTTTTAGCCTCCTGATAAGGAAAGAGATCATGTTGAATGGTCAATACCCAGCAAGGCAACAAGATAAATAGATAGGAAGTATATATATATATATAGAAAAAGAGAGAGAGAGAGAGAGAGTATGTCGGTGTGTTAAAATATTGAATTTATAGTCTCATACCATCTTATTAGCATAGACTGAGTGTTCTGGCTCAACTGCCTTTGTTTCTGAAGCAGCACCATTAGTTTTCTCCCCTGATGTCTCGTTCTTAACATCCTGCAGAATTTCAGATTACTCAGCTTGCCAACAAGCATATGCAGAACTCATCACAGATCCATTAAAACTACAATGAAAAAGCATACTTCCTTATCTTGTGCCAGAACTCCATCTGCAGAACCTAGAGCATCTTGAGCTGTAAAGTTGTTGGCATCATTCCTACAATTTTTACCACAAACAAAACATAATGCCATGCCACAATAATAATTAAAAAAAAAAAAAACTTAAAAACAGGTATAATACATTGGTGTTGGAGAAGTATCAACATCAATAACTGCAGTTCCCTCACTTTCCACATCAGCATCCAATGGTGTAACCGTGTTTACAGGTGCCTCAGCTTCATTTGCATTAGTCCCAGTTGTAGGGGTCACAGCAGGAGACACAGATGTTTCAGAAGTAATCTCAGGTTGTAGATTACTTGCAGATGTAGTAACAACAGGAGCAACTGAAACAGGACTTAATGGCTCTCCTTGACCAGTGAAAGATGAATTATCTGAACCAGATGGTGCTTCAACCACAGAGGGAGAGACCAAAGGTTGAGCATGAGAACTCATTAAAGCATTGGGTTGTGAACCACTGACAATTGGATTTTCGACTTGCTGACGGGCCACCTTTAAGCATAAAATTTTCAGAAAAGAATGTGTTTTAGAAAAGTAAGAGAAAGAAAACAACTCGGAAAAAAAAATAAGAATGGCATTGTTTTAGAGTCAGAAAACCTTTAGTTCCTCAGGGATTGACCATTTTGATTCCTTGGTGACCTTGTTGTGGTAGTACCTACAGAATATTCATAAGATGATAGAAAAAGTCAGCAATGAACATTGAAAACAGAAAATTAAATGAATAGGTCTAGGGAACCAATACTCACTTTCTTCCATCAGGACTTATATACTCTTTCCAATTAGTTGATGCATCTGCCCTCTGATAGAATGGCAAGAATGGAATAAGTGGAGACTCTATCTCATAAGAGAAATCCTTCCAAAAGAAGAATGTTCTCTATCTCATATTTGAAATTCCAAAGCAAAAATATGAAAGAAAGAAAATCAAATGCATAAAATAATAGGGCAAGGTAAAGGAACAATCGCTCTAACAAGCCAACTCACATCAAGCACTAAGAAACCTGGCCTATTTAAATACCCGTCCTGTCATTTTCCTCATTACCAAGCACGAAAGCTAAGGGATATTTTTGTAAACTTATCCTTCCCATTTCCCTGGTCCCCTTTTGACTTCTGAGTTTGGAAACTTCAGGGGACCAAAACGTATTGACTATTTGAGGAAAATGGTCATCTAAAGGTGCAATTTCAGAGATCATATATTGCATAGACAATGGCTTCTGAACATAAGTCTTGATTTACCATTCTCTGTTTAGGAGAAACTTTCAAACTGTTGCAACATTGCTGGTTTAAGTTATGTTCTGAGTAGCCAGCTTCCATATGGTCATAGAAAATCCAACTGAATCAAACAATATCACCAGCATCCATGTCAAGTCCATTTTGCTACCCACAATTCTCCCCACAGAACAGCAAACTTTGTAGACAGGAGATTCAATGGACTTATAGGTAGTAAGCACCAGAATATCTGACAGTCCATGAAATTAAACAGATCTAACCAAAGTCCATAAATAGGTGAGACTGTAAATTTCTTTCACATGCATCCTTTACCAAACATCAATTCTAACATCCTATTAGCCCAGACATATTCACACAACAGTGAAGGGCGCACAACAAAAAATAGAAGGCAAGCCAAAAGACTTCTGATATGATTGAAAACCCAGATTTTATGGTACAGTTGGTCAAAAAATTAATAACCACATTCTAAGGTTACATTTATTCCAATCAAAGTTAGATACCTGAAGCTAATAATTTTCAAAAAAGCATGTCAAGATTTAGAATTAAGTATAAGGCACATTTATCAAGTGCACATGACAAGCTATCATACTCACTGATAAGTCATGAGCAAATTCCAAACAAAGGAAAATAGCAATCAAGGTAGTAATACAATGATAGAATTTACTAACATTCAAGCAATATAGTAGGTAGAGCAAGCAGCAAAGACCCACAGCATATCCTACCTCTCAATAGAGTAGCACGGCATGTACCTGTAAGCATCTTTAAAGCTATGGGAGTCACACGTGTAGAATTCGAAAAAGTAACATTGAAAGATACAAACTTCTAAAAAGGCATTGAAAAGACCATCAAGTTTGAACTGCTTGGCATGATACTAATAGATGGCAATCATCATCTACTCAAATGCAGATGAAGCATAACGGAAGACAGTAATTATCTCCAGTAGAATTGACAAGAACGAAAACAGAGACATGAACACACACACACTAGGAGACAGACCAATTTCTTTTTGTAACATAAACCTACAACGAAATATAACTTCTCTACAGAATATTAAATGCAACCATAAGTTAGAAGTCAACAAATGTTAATTTCTAAAGCCCTTCCTGTAAAGCAAGAAGAAAGAAATGCCAAGCAGTGAAGATTTTGCTGTTATTACAAAATGGTGAAAATAATTTTAGCAACACCATCTTCTGTCATTCTTTTTGTCTTATGGAACAGGAGTTTTATCCATATATTAAAAGAAATATTACATAAAATAGAGAAAATTCTTCTAGAGCATCATCCAGAGAAAAAGACCAAAAAGAAGGGGCTAATATCAGACAGTCCACCCGCAATTGTGACAACACTGACCTTACAATAAAAGTCAAGATTGACAGTTGCCTACCTGAGAGAATACCCTTGCAGTAATGAGCGAGCTAATGGAGCAGATTATTTTCACCAGACTTGGACAAATAGAAAGCATATAAAAATGAAACTTGAATATGTTGAACCCAGTCAATATTAATATTGTATTAAATCAAAATATATATGCACATGTTCCAGCTTCCACTAAAAACAAACAAAAAAATTCCAGTGGTATGACTAATTAGTCATACAACATGAAAGCAAAAATAGTTCTATGACTCACCTCAATTGGTGTCATCAATTCATAAGGCTTCTCCCAGCTAGATACTTTAGTCTTCTTATTGTAGTAAAATCTGAAAATTCATGTGAAAATTATACAATGAGTGTTTTAATAAAAACTTCTCCATTATAACCGAATACCCTCACTTGTACAAAACATTTACAATCCAAAACATAAAATAAGCATCAAGAACATTTATTGAAACTATGAGGTAACATCAAGCAAGAGAAACAAGATTGCTAGATCATTCTCTCTCTCTCTCTCTCTCTCTCTCTCTCTCTCTGTATTGATAAAATATTCTGTATATATGGCTGTGGCCCTTTTTAGATGATTCAATGAGTTAATCTTTTACTTGTTAGAAAAGAAAATTAAGCAGGAGAAAGAAGTAACAGTAGCAATTAGAGTAAGAGTAATGTCATTATAAGACAATCTATTGACTCTATAACAAGCTGAATATCCAGTTCACTTAAATTCAAATATAAAGCACTAGATGAAACTAGTACCTTATTTTAGTTTCTGATAAATAACTATGTAATTAAGAATGATCCTTTTGAAGGAAAACCCACTACACCCAAAGTATACTGGAAGCCCATGATAGGTGGCAGAAGAAACCAGTAAAATACAAAGATTTCAGACAGCAGCATGAAAACAGGCCCAAAATTCTTGAAATGGTATTTTGAACACAAGGATTAGCATATTGACAATACTCGTTTTAATGGTGAACTCTCTTCCACTCAGACATACTATTCTTTCCAACCATGAATACCACATCAACAAATATACTGGATATCAGCACCGCATCTTTTATAATTCATTCACTTGCCTCGCTAACAAATAATTATCTTTTTGACTTAAGCATGCATCCCTCAACTAACAAAAAAATATGATAAATTTAAAAATGAAATATCAAAAGTTGGCAACCTGGGATTGCAAATAAACATTTAAATCATTTACCTTCTTCCATTAGCAGAAGCATGCTCAATCCAATCTGTTGAGCCATCCTTAGTGGGGTTAAGCTGGACACTTGTTGCCTGAAGTTAGTAAAGAAATTTGGACATAATCAATATATCCATACAAACTAAGATGAAGCAATTCCAGCAATGAGAAAGAATAAGCACAAAAAGAAAAAAAAAAGGTGAAGTTGAGAATAAGTAAGACACATACTGGAGGCACGACAGTTGTAATTGAAGGTTGTTCGCCACTGCTCTGAAAATCTGTACCAGAGGCAGCATTCTGGCACATTCTAAGCTGCTCTCCAGAAGAAACAATGGGAGCATGGATTTGAGAAACAGGCTGGTATTGGCTAGTGGCACTAAAATTAGTCTGTCCTTGACCATAAGTAGATGAAACGAACTGCAGAAATGAAATCCTTGAATTAGTACTTATAGTCTTATATATAGAAGTATTATCCATCACAAATACACACCATAATAACTTTACCGTATATGATGAAGTCATGGGTATTCCTGGGCCAACTAATCCGGGTGCGTAGCCATTTGGAGTCTGAGAATCAGGCTGAGGCATCATTGATTCAGATGAGATGTGCATGTTTTGCCGAGCAATCGGTAAAGGAATTGCCTGTGGTGGAAATGGTAACTGCTGACCAGGTCTTGGAGGCAACTGTTGAATTGGTTGAGAGAATTGGGGCTGCTGACTTTGAGAAGGCATTCCAACATTCATCAGGGGAACACCAGGGCCAACAGGTTGATAATGTTGAGAAGGCATGGAAATGAACTGCTGTGACTGCTGAGGAGGAACTACTGGACGGAACTGCAGCACAAATAGGTTTATTTAGATTGGTGACAATCTGGTGAAGAGTTGATCCAACCACAATTAGAACTTTAGAAACAAATGCATTACCTGAACAGGCATGGGTGGAACAAAATTGCGTGGAGGATCCACCGAACCAGCAATGGGAGGCCGAAGAGGCTTTCAAAACAGGAAAGAAGAATCCATTAACAAACAAAAAGCATGGATTAAGATTATCTAATTTTAAGACAACCTAAAACTAAAAGCCCCTCCCACATGGATCCCAATGAGTAAATCTTACATAAACAGATGGGTTTTAACCAGCTTTATGGAACAACTAAAATATCAGTCAAACAGAATGAAAGATACAGATGCAGCAGCTGCAACGAAAAGCAGGGATGAGGGAACAAGATTAGAGATCCTAGCAAACAAATTGATTAAACCAATCTGACAGGTAAATATCATCAAGCAAATGAAGTTAAGGTTAATACAGAAACTTGAGTCCAGCAACATTACAAAGCATCCATTCAGTCCAGAGGTTCAACTAGTATACCAACATATGAAGCATTTCATAAGAAATGCAATCTTATAATCACGGCGAAGTTTTCTAGATATGGTACCTGTAAACCCGGAAATTGAGGATTATTGGACATCTTAGCAGAGCAGCAACCTTTACAAACTACTGCAACCAACAAGAGTTATTAGTATCTTGTAGCCCCCAAGATAACATTTTAAAACTGCAACAAAGATTATTACATTTGATAAAAGTTACACTGCAGATACCAAATATCACAAGCAAAAAGAGAGCAAAAATATCACAATAAAAGGGGGCAGTCCTTTGGTTACAATCAACATTCCCTGGAAAAGTAGTGAGTTTCAACTCAAAATACAACACTGAAAGGAGTATGGTTCAGTTAATTAAAAGTCTTGATATTATTGACACTGAGGTAGACCTCTCCAGCTGCAAGAATCCTTTAACTGAATCATTAAAGATTTAAAATTTCAATCAGTCTTCTTCAGCTTTGTAGTGCCAAAAATTTCTGAAAAAGGTCCCTCCAAAGCAATTCACAAATGCAGAGGGAAGAAGAAAGAAGAAAGTGTCGTTTGTCAGCTCAATGAAACCACTAAACAGACTCTTCTACAGGACAACAACCAACGTCATTCTGAAGAAAAAATCATTGTAGAGAGAAAGTTATTTGCTGGGTCTACTAATACGAGAGATAATCAAAACCGTGTATTGGCAATAATCATAAGCAGGACTTAAACTACAAAATCTTCGAACGTTATGATCAGCAAGCAAGAAATTATGAGTGCATCACTTATTTTATGTGGGTATCCCTCGGTTGAAAAAATGCTGGAACTGGGTAACAGTCTAGAGAGTTAGAAAACAAAGAAAAAACAATGTAGCTGAAACAGTTCTAGTTCTACCATCATTCTGCTCCAGAGAAATAGACTCGATCATTAAAAATTAACCCAATAGCTCTATCAAAAAGCCCCAAAAATTTAATCTTTCACATTCCCTAAAAACAAATTCATTGTTGGCACCCAGAAACGGGAATGCCAAGCAATGAAATTTCAGCTCAATAACGTTTACAAGTGATGCAACTGGTAATTGAGAATTCAATTGTATACATGATTCTCTAGAGACATGAAGATATGGGTGAAACATACCAATTGTAAAGGTCTTTTGAAGGGAAAAGGAAACTGCAAAGTGGTCGAGTTTAGTCTGAATATCCGCGAGTTTCTGGATTCACTGTTGAAACCGAAACTGAAAGGGGGAATTACTGATAGGGAGACAGGGAGAAGCCTTTTTATAACTCACACCTTGTTTTCTCCTTTGTTGTAACTTGAAACCGAGCTGGCCTTGAATTTTCGAACTCTGATGCTTGTATTCTTTTTTTTTTTCTTTTCTTTTCATTTTTTTTCCCTAAATCTGTTGTAGGTTTTGTTTTCGGATTCTCTCTTTTTTAATTAAAAAAAATTATAAGGAATCAGTTCATACTTGTTATGGACAGACGATAGCTGTAAAATATCCTCAGTGTTATATAATATATATATATATATATATATATGGTTCATGGTTGTTGAAAAGTGTGATTTGAGAAAAAAAAAACTAGTACTTTCAAAATAATTTATTTATTGTTTTAGTTTTCAAATTACATTTACACATTTTAATTTCAGCTGGTTAATTTATAATATCAAAAATAAACGATAATGTTCATAGACAATTTGGAATAAAATGTGCAAATTTACAGCTGTTTTTCCTCTTTTTATTATGATGAAGTAGATAGTTGGATATTTTATATGAGATGAAAATTGCAACCTTTTAATAAAGTGAACAAAGATAATATGCAGTCTTTTAAATTTGAATCCTAATTATCAATTTTAATAAATTTAGTGTGGATTTTATTTATAGCTATAAATAAAATATGAAGGTGATTAGAGTTATGAAGGTGATTAGAGCTATAAATTTTAAGAGGACTAAGAAATTGTTTGATAGAGTTATGAAGGTAAAATTAAAAATTAAAAAAAAAAAGAAAAAATATGAAGGTGATTAGAACAATCACATTGTCAAAAAAACCACTAAAATACTCACTAAAGTACAAGCGACCGTTTTTTCAGTTATAAACAAACGTGATGCGTTAAAAAAAAAAAATTGCGAGAATAGAGTTTTTGATGATGTGCTATTAGACTTAGAAATTATTGACCGAATGACCTTTTTTAGCGATACATGATGTGCAAGGGTTAAAAGTCCAAACATAGAAAATTGTTACATATTTTAATTGAATAAATTGTTAGTTACAAAGAAGGTAAAATGAAAAAAAATAAAAATGATGAAGGTAATTGCAACAATCACATTGCCAAAATAACCACTAAAAGACTCCTTAAAGTACAAGGGACCATTTTTCAGTTTTAAACAAGTGCAATGCCTTAGAGAAAAAAATGGTGGGAATAGAGCTCTTGATGATGTGCCATTAGACTTAGAGATTTTTGGCGTGAATGACCTTTTTTAGCAATACATGATGTGTAAGGGTTAAAAGTCCAAACATAAAATATTGTTACATATTATAATTGAAGAAATTTGTAGTTACAAATAAGGTAAAATGAAAAATTACAAGAAAAAAAAAAAGATGAAGGTAATTACAACAATCATATTGCTGAAAAAACCACTAAAAGACTCACTAAAGTATAAGCAACCGTTTTTTTAGTTATAAACAAGCGCGACGCACTAGCAAAAAAAAAATGGTGGGAATAGAGTTCTTGACGATGTGCCATTAAACTTAGAGATTATTGGTGCGAATGATTGTTTTTTAACAATACATGATGTGCAAGTGTTAAAATTCCAAACATAGAAAATTATTATGTTTTATAATCGAAGAAATTTTTAGTTAGAAAGAAGGTAAAATGAAAAAATTTAAAAAGAAAAAAGGATGAAGGTAATTACAACAATTACATTGCCGAAAAATCTACTAAAAGACTCACTAAAGTATAAGTGACCGTTTTTTTAGTTTTAAACAAGCGCGATGTACTAGAAAAAAATGATGGAAATAAAGCTCTTGACGATGTGCCATTAAACTTAGAGATTATTCTCATGAATGACTTTTTTTTAGCGATACATGATATGCTAGGGTTAAAAGTCTAAACATAGAAAATTGTTACATATTATAATTGAAGAAATTTGTAGTTACAAAGAAGTACGATGAGCTAAAAAAAGAAAGAAAAATATATAGTGGAAATAGAACTTTTAACAAAGTACTCTTAGAGTCACAAGTGATTAGCGCCAATGATCATTTTCCTCACACTACATGATGTGCAGGAGCTAAAAATCCAATCATAAGAAATTGCTACATATTAGAAGGGATACTTTCAATATGATTCTGTTGTGCCAAATACTTATATTTTTGTTCTAATAGTTAACAGAATTGAAGAAATTCTCCATAATTTTTTTCAAAAAAAAATCACGAATGTAGTGTCTTTTGTTTTTGTTACCATTGTTTGTTGTCATTCATATATTCTTTGTCTGTCCATTTAATTAGAAAAGAAAATCACTGCTTGAAGAGCAATTAACTTTTTAATAAGAAATTACAGTCATGGCAAAAAAAAAAAAATTGTAGATACTCTCATTAACAAACCCATCAAGATCAGAAGCCCATTTAGCTAAGGGTCCAAACCACAAAAGTCAACATTTATATATTACCATAATACCCTCCAGCTCTCCTCAATAAACAATCATTTGTAACATGTATAAAGACTTTTGACTGTTTTCTCATTTATTACACCAGTTAGCTCGAATCACTCTAACTTAATCAACGAAGCCCAAACATCTTAACCTGGCCCCTAGATCATTTATGTTACTTGTACAATTCAAGTTTCTACCTCATCGTACTTGACCTCAAAATATCCCTGACCTACAACTCAACATAGATATCATTAGAAATCACAGTAATACAATCCCAAAATGTTCAAGCTTAGGATAAAACTCTTATAAAATATGTTATATATATATAATAAAACACATGCATATTTATGGTAATCTTTTTAATTAGAGCATTAATATTTGTGAGGAACAACAAGACCGAATTTCTTACCGAATAAAATACATTATCATTGCTTAACTGACATGAAGCTAGCTCTGGCCAACTCCATCTTTTCAAGTCAACTCAGCTCGCGACATTTTCACCATATATCAACAGATTCAATAATACAACTTGCTAATGATTTCAAAATACATAGCATTATTCAATACAAAAATATCAACATCTAACACATGGGACAAATGGGCTTCAACAACAGGTCATGTAAAGTCAACATAAAAAAAAAAAAAAAAGAATTCAAAAGTAGTATCTTCTTTTTATCGTTCTAAAATTTAGGATATGATACTATCATACTAATAAATACATTTTGAATATTTGTCGGAAAATTGTATCTTTACCCAATAATGAAAAGGAAAATAAACTATTTTGTGGATAAAGAAAAAAATTCTAAACTCAAGGTCAAAGCTTAACTCATGATGCTTTTCATTTCCACCAAAATACCATTTGAGTATAAAAAGAAAAATTGAATATATATATATATATATATATATATTATATATAAATTTTATATTATTGTGTTGCATAAAAGCACAAAGTGCTGGAAAAAAAAAAAAAGGAAAATATGAGAACTCTTAGTTTCTATAACAAGAGAAAGTATTAATAGACACATTGGCTATATAACCTTTACATTCAAAGCTTGGCTCCTTCAATTAATTTGTATCAAATTATTCTTTAAGACTATTAAAATCCATAATTTTAGATTCCTTTATACTTGTCACATCTCTATTGATTATGTATATTCATCTTTTTTTTTTTTTTTTTT
>QAOA01008145.1:1178-47707 GCA_003255065.1 Cercis canadensis | reverse complement strand
AAAAAAAAAAAAAAAAAAGGCACTGTGAGGATTCAGTATGTGACTAGCTCCGGATAGTTTTCCCTTTAGTTCATTATTAGTAATGGACAACATTATTGAATTTGCATATTGAACAAAAGATTCTCATTATTTAGCATATGTTCAGTTCTGGCTAGTGGCTAATTCTCTCTTTTCAGGAAGACTCAACATGCAACATTATTCAATACAAAAATATACATATCTAATTGATGGAATGACTAGTTTTTAGTAGAATTAGAGAATAAATAAACACTCAAGAATCAATAGTTTGAAAGCTTTGTCTAAGATGGAGCTTGCTCAAGTGGAGCGTGTTCATTATCTTGCTTCTTCAATTCAAATTATCTCTTATTACAAATGCAGTTATTATTTATTTATAAATATATATAAATAAACTTTGAAAGCTTGTCTCCCTCTAATCGTTTGTGTCAATTTTTGCTTTAAACTTGTTCAAATCTAAATTATTAGCATGAAGAGTATGGATGACAATTTGATCCATACCTAGTGGAGTCCTATTATTTTTACCTCAGTATGGATATGAGACAAAAAAAAATAAGTATGAAAATGAAAATATGAATTTAAATAAATAATTTTATGGTGCCAAGAATGATGAAGACAATACCTATACCGTCCCATCTCATATTGTATATATATTACATAAAAAAAAAATTCTAATTCCCAAAATTATAGTTGTATGAGTCAATGTGATGACACATGACACAAACACGCATTGAATAGAGTGAAAATANAATGAAAATATGAATTTAAATAAATAATTTTATGGTGCCAAGAATGATGAAGACAATACCTATACCGTCCCATCTCATATTGTATATATATTACATAAAAAAAAAATTCTAATTCCCAAAATTATAGTTGTATGAGTCAATGTGATGACACATGACACAAACACGCATTGAATAGGTTGAAAATAGAGCTGTTGAAAAGTCTCTGACTAAAGATGGAGCATGAAGATGTCATTCGAGCACGGAAACGGAGAGTGCCTACTCCGGCCCATCCCGCCCATTGCCATCCCTAATTTATTGAAGAGGCTCGCGAAGCATCTCGTTGTTTTATTTTTATTTTTTTCTTCTCAAATCTTTCTGTATCCGTCCACTATGTATTGTTCATCCGCTATTATCCATTTTCTCGATCAAATCTCAATCCACACGCCAATTGGAGGGAGCTCAGGCACCACAAAAATTTTGGCTCGTAGAATTTCTGTGGGGTCTTTACCCTTTTGTCACTAACCTTACTACCTAGTCCACCTGTAAACTTCTCCAACCTTCTGGACTTTGCCAACATGCTAAAGTACTATTCTTTTTTAATTGAGCCACCATGATCCACTGTCTCTCACTTAGCTCGAGCTCCCTTCTTCAACGTAACATCTCCAATGGCAACCCTTTCTGTCATTTCACATTCTTCCATTTCTTCTTCATTGAATTCTAATGTCAAGAATAGGAGGAGCAAGACCAACTTAGTGAACCACGTTATTTTGCCACTCAACAATAACCCACATGACCAAAGGTGCCACCTTTCGTTTTCTTTTTCCTCCAAACACTGCCCACTGAAACCTCTCAAATCCTCTCTCAAAGACCAGCAAGAAAGCGAGTCCTCTTCCTCCTCTTCTACTACGGTTGCCGTGGCTCCTGAGAATCCAAGTGATGAAAACAGAACCCCAAGTAGTGAGCTTTCGACAAAAGAAGATGGATTGGGCAACGAGAAAGATTTTGAGGAGAAGGAGAAACAACAAGAAGTGGATTGGAAGACGGATGAGGAGTTCAAGAAGTTCATGGGAAATCCTTCTATTGAAGCAGCGATAAAGCTGGAGAAGAAAAGGGCTGATAGGAAGCTGAAGGAGCTTAACAGAGAAAACACAGATAACCCAATTGTGGGCTTTTTTAATAGGATTGTACGTGATAGTTTGACAAAGGAAAAGGAGAGGTTGGAGAAGGCAGAGCAAACTTTCAAAGCTCTTGATCTTAACAAGGTAATGATTTCTAGTAGGAATATATTTTGGTTGTATCCTTGATCCTATTAACAAATATTTGATATCTATTTTTGCCTACATGCTGCCAATGTATTGAATTCCGTCTGATGCTATTTTACTCAAACTTCAAAAAGTTAAAGAACTTTTGGAATTTTATATTTAGAAATTGATGGCCTCTGTAGAAAGGACATATATGTTAAATTTTAAAGAGTTATGTTGGCAACTACAGAATGTAGTTTGGTTATAGTATTGCCTATTTGAGAGCATCTACTAATTGCTCAATGAAGGAGGCATACATGTGTTAATTCGAGTTCAAAATCAAACATGTCCATGATGTTCCTGATTTGCTATGACAGTTGAAGAGCTGCTTTAGCTTTGATACTTTTTTTGCGACTGATGTTCGAAGATTTGGAGATGGTGGCATTTTCATAGGGAATTTGAGGAGACCCATTGATGAGGTCATTCCCAAGTTGGAGAAAAAACTATCTGAAGCAGCAGGTCAGGAGGTTGTATTATGGTTCATGGAAGAACAAACAAATGACATCACGAAACAGGTACTTGACCATGAACTCATGTCAGAGATTGCAGTCTATATTAAATTGAGCATCTTGTGTAAGTCATTTGCTTTGTGCATCTAGTGCTTGAAATACTGTTTGCCAACTATATGATTGTTCAAGTTCAAAACCTCACACTCAGTTGTGAACTTCTAAAACATGTTCCCTCGAGATTGAAGTTCAGACATGTTTCAAATTGCAAAATCAAGAGCTTGTTTGTTCAGGACTGCATCAGTTTAATCTCCATATTAAGCAATGAAAGGTTCCAGTTAAATCTTGTCCTGGCATTGTTAGCTAAAAAAAATTCTCCCCCTCCCCCCCAAAAAATAAAATTGATTAGATGTATTTAACATGATGCTCCTTTATTTTTTTTATTTGTTATATTTAAAGCAAATTCATATTTTTAAGACATGTCATGCTACATGTGCTGCTGCTAAAGCTTCATGTGAATTCAGGCTTGTGTGGTGCAACCCAAATCAGAAATGGATCTCCAATTTGAGTTCACTAAGCTGAGCACTCCTTTGGGTTATCTTAGTGCAGTAGCATTATGTGTTACTACCTTTGGAACCATTGCTCTGATGAGTGGCTTCTTCCTTAAACCTGATGCTACACTTGATGACTACATAGCTGATGTTGTGCCTCTATTTGGCGGGTTCTTATCTATTCTCGGAGTTTCTGAGGTAAGTTATTTGTAGTTGTACATCAAATTTGATAGTTTATCCCTTATTATGTTCTGAATCTGATGTTTATGTTTTTCGTCACTAGTAATAAGCTCTATTCTGAGAAGTAAACATTTGGTTTATCTGTCTGACTCTCATGCTATATTAAAAAGGTAAATACTGCAGATTCTTGAGTTAAGAGACAACAAATGGATGAAATTATGTTGGAAATTTGTAGATAATTTGGCCACTTCTCAGCAAGCTAAACTGTTTGATTTGTATTCAGTGGAATTCTGGTTACACAAACATGGTTTGAAATTATTGAATAGAATCCCATAGATAATGCTAATAATTTTGTGTATTTTGTAATATTCGAATTCATGTATACTGTAAGATTTTAGTAAATTATTTCAGAAAGATCTCTGTGGGTGCTGTTTTTACGTCTTTCTTATATACTAGCAGGATCATCCTTTTTGACAAGCAATTTATTCTTGGCTGTATTCTGCTCTTTATGCAGATAGCCACAAGAGTTACTGCAGCTCGTTATGGTGTCAAACTCAGCCCCTCTTTCCTGGTACCATCTAATTGGACAGGGTGCTTAGGAGTGATGAATAACTATGAATCCCTCCTTCCCAACAAAAAAGCTCTTGTTGATATACCTGTTGCACGTACAGCTAGCGCATATTTGACTTCATTAGTGCTTGCTGTTGCTGCTTTTGTGGCTGATGGTAGCTTTAATGGAGGTGACAATGCATTGTAAGTTCTGTGTAACCGCTGTCAAAAAACATTACTCTTCTCCACAGAGTTTACTTTGTCCAAAAAAGAAAAATGAAACATGATTAAGAATTATGATGTAAATAGGTCAATTACAAAGATATGCTCGAAGCATAAACCTTTCATATTAGCAAAAACCTCTGTTAACAGGGCCTTTGATGTGAGATTAAATGGTGAAGAATTAGATGATCATATAATGTGTGACAGATTATATGATGAAAAGGGCATATAATTGAGGTTTAAATGGAATAAAGCTACACCTACACTGAAATAAGTTGGGGTGTACCAGTGGTTAGACTCGCATCACATTTGCTATACAGGTTCTATGCACTACAACAGTTGTAGGGCAAATGAACTCAATGGATATCGTTTCACTTGATTAACAATGTACTGCTTATCTATTTGCAGGTATATAAGGCCTCAATTTTTCTATAACAATCCCTTGCTTTCTTTTATACAATACGTTATTGGACCGTATACGGATGATCTTGGAAATGTGTTGCCCTATGCCGTGGAAGGTGTTGGAGTTCCTGTTGATCCCCTTGCTTTTGCTGGACTGTTAGGTGGGTTTCTCATGACTTATTTCTTGCTTCCATTTTTAGGAGAAAAATGACCCAACATGCAGGCCTGTACATATGTTTTGCAACCAAGAATCGAATCATGTCTAGATGTTCAGAAGCTTAGTTTCTTGACTAACGGAAGCTGATACTTGATTTATTAAGGCATTTCTTGGGCATGCGTATGGTTAATCTTAATGAGTTATCAGTCTTAACCTTTAGGGCAGCTAGTAATTATTTTTACAAGTTTTTTCCTTCTCAGAACTCTTTTTTAGCCTTCTGAGAATGATCAAATCAGTTCCTACATTCTGTATATTGTGTGGGAAATTTTCTAAAGTTTGATGCTTTTGCAGGGATGGTGGTGACTTCTTTGAACTTGTTGCCTTGTGGAAGACTAGAAGGAGGCCGCATTGCACAAGCTATGTTTGGCAGAAGCACTGCTGCATTGTTATCATTTGCCACTTCATTATTGCTTGGAATTGGTGGCCTGAGTGGTAGTGTCCTGTGTTTGGCATGGGGATTATTTGCAACCTTCTTTAGGGGTGGAGAAGAAATACCTGCAAAAGATGAGATCACCCCTCTAGGGGAAAACAGATATGCTTGGGGTATTGTCCTTGGCCTTATTTGTTTCCTCACACTTTTCCCTAATGGTGGCGGAACATTCTCTAGTCCATTCTTCAGTAATCCATTTTTTAGGGGTGATTTGTAAATAGTCTGTTTAATTATTTAAGTGACATCTTTCTATAGATGTCTTTTTTATATATATATATATTAGTTCGATTTAACTGAGACTTAATTCAAAATATTAAAATTAAAAGTTTTTATCTAACATATAAATTTATTAACTATTAGATTGAGTTAAAATTTTGTAGGAAAGTTTATAAGATAGAATTCTTTAATTTGAAATGTGAATTTATGAATTAGAAAATTTTACATCTTAAAATAAATTTAAGAAATTTTAGTTTTAAGATAAAATGACTAAAATTATATATTTTATAAATATATTATTATTTTTAAATAAAATAGACTAAAAAGTTTAAATTGTGAAAATATAAAAATTATAATTACAATTAAGTATTCTTTTAAAAAATATTTAAAATAAATTGGATAAAATATATACAAAAAATCGGCTAATTTTTTGGGCCATGGGCCCATGGTTCATTATCTTTTATTAACACATCGTACAAAAAAATAGCAAAATTGTTGTTTTTTAATTTTTAATTTGCAAAGGTTTTATTTACGGAGGTTTCTTATATACTTTTAGTATTTATGTAATATGTAGAGCTGTCAAACGGGGCGGGGCGGGCCGGCCCGCCCCGGCCCGCCTCAACCCGCCACCTAAACGGGGCGGGGCGGGCTAGCCCGCCTAAATTGCGGGCTGAGAAAACCTCAACCCAACCCAACCCACTGTGGGTTGTGGGTTAGGCGGGCCAGCCCGCCAAAAAAAAAAAAAAATAAATTAGTGACTAATAACAATTTAAATCAATGTTAAACACTAAATCAATGATAAATAATTTTTCATCACGTAATTCAAATTATTTAAGAGGACCAAAATTAATTAAATAGTCTAACAAAGTAATAAACAATCATTAAAAAATAAGTCCAAGAAGATTAATACCAACATGACAACATAATTTTTATAATAAAGATTAGAAATTTAAAAAAAAAAAAAAAAAAATTGGCGGGCCAGCCCGCCCCGCCACCAACCCACAACCCAAACGGGGCGGGCTCAGAAACCCGCTTCTAAACGGGCCAGCAAAACCTTAACCCAACCCAACCCTTTTGCATGGCGGGGCGGGCCAACCCAACGGGCCCAACCCATTTTGACACCTCTAGTAATATGTCATACTATATAAGAATAACTAATAAATGAATGACATGTGTATAAATTAATTATTTTTAAATTTATTTAAAAAATTAAATAAATTATATTTTATATATAATAAAATATAAAAATTATGAATATTTATCATGTCAGTGTAATATGACATATTTACGTAGTATCATAGAATTTTCGTTTATTTATTTATTTATTTTATTTTTATTCCTCATTTTATCACCGCCTGAGGTGGGGGTCGGTGAAGCATCTAAATTTATACGTGAAACGTTCAATTGATAGCCCCGGTTTCTCTTCAATTCAGTTTGCGATCTTTACCAAGCAATTGCATTTCGCTGCATCATGAAGCTGAGACTCAGATCTCTCGAATCCAAAGAAACCCTAAAGTTTGTAGTTCCCAATTCGTGTTCTTTGCTGGAACTCAAAGAGACCCTTTCTCAGGCAACCTCATTCCGTTCTTCTTCTCTGCATCTTTCGCTTAACAGGAAGGACGAAATTCAAGCTTCGTCTCCAGACGAATCCCTGCACTCCATTGGCATCGCCACTGGTGACCTTATTTTCTACACTCTCGACCCCAACGCTTTCTCCCTTGAAACCCTTGTCCACAAGCCTGGACCCTCGCAGATCGAACCCGCCAATCCAATCGCACAGGAAAGTATGGAATTCCCCGAGGGCGTTCAAAAGTCTCAGACGTTGGAAAATTTGAATCAAAATTCAACCGTACCAGTAGGATCAGTGGGGACGGTTGAGATTGAAATGGGCGATGCTCTTCCAGAAGCAGAAGAGGCCGCCATGGCTGAAAAGGAGGGACTTTCTGGAGCGGAGAGTACGGATATGATTGATGGGTCTGCTGAGGTGGTGAACAAGACGAAGAATTCTGAACCTTCTTTCGTGAGGAGGGTGTTCAGAGAAGCGCTTGGCAATGATGTTACTGATCAAAAGCTCTTGGTCATTGCGGTTCATGCCGTTATTTTGGAATCTGGATTTGTTCGGTTGGATAAGGTTTCAGGTATGGCGGTTGGTTGTTCTTATCTTCTGGATGAGTGGCCTTCAACGGCTTCGACGATAACACTAAGGTATACTCTGCCTGAAATTCTAACTAATGGTTCTGGTGCGACCGATTCTGTGGTCTTGAAATTTCAGAGTTTGGGACAATTTGTAAATGTTTATGGGTCCTTGTCTGATGGAGGCTCTGGCTTGCATAGGGTATGTTTAGATAAATGTAAATTTGCCCGGGCATTAGAATTGATGCTGCTAAAGTCTGAATCTAAGGATAGTATGAATGATAGAAATGAGAACCGTGAGAATGAAGTTTTCAAATTGTGGAAGATGGTGAAAGATGGGCTTGCACTGCCACTCTTAATTGATCTTTGTGACAAGGCTGGGTTGGGTCCTCCACCATGTTTTATGCGCCTTCCCACAGAACTCAAACTCAAGATTTTGGAATGTCTTCCTGGTGTTGATGTTGCCAAAGTGGCTTGCGTGTGTTCAGAATTGAGGTATATGTCCTCGAGTAACGACTTGTGGAAACAGAAATTTGTGGAGGAGTTTGGACAAGGGAGTAGAGGAAGAGGAATTAATTGCTTTAAGGATTTGTTTGTTGTATCCTGGAAGAGAAAGAAGGAATTGGAACATCCTACAGTTATTGCTCGACCAGTTCGTAGGATGAGATACTTCCCACTGAGAAGAGAACCCCCTAATCCATTTGCTCTACCTTCAACTTCAATGATGGGTGGAGATTATGAACGTTACCCAGTATTTGGTGTCACTTCTCATTTCAGACAACCTGGTATGCTGTTCCCTGGATTTTCACCTCGGCGGAGTTTCTCTCCCTCATGTGATCTGGGAGGATTCAATAAGTAGTCATTCTTCAGCATGGATTTTTACCTTTGCTGGGACCAAATCTTCAGTAATGGTTCAGATATTTTCTACTTGTTTTTGTGAAAGGAGAGGCCGTGCTAGAGGGAGCTCAAACACAAACAGCCCTTTTTGTTAGCTCTCAAACATGAGCTATGAACTCCCTTCTTTTGGTATTATCTGTAATAAAGCCTTATGGTTCAAGTATAAGTAAGTTGTCACTTGTCATTGTATAGTTGTTTCAATCTTGGTGCACATTCCTACTATGCCTATGTATACGATAATCTGTTTTTGTATAGCTGAAAATCGTTGGCTTCATCTTCTCCAAGATCTAATGTAATCACATGCAACGTAGTCTCTGTAGTTATTCTTTCAAAACTGTGGTTTCTGTAGTATGAATCCTGCCAAAGCTTGGACCATGGTCGGTGATTAAAAATGTTAAAAAGTTTAAAACTTTATATGCCTAACTTGATAAACCTGTATATAAGCTTATTGACAGTAACTTGATGAACCATTAACTGCATGCACTACATAATTACCCTCTACTTTCCTGTAAGTTAATAAAAATCCTTTTGAGAATGGTATTCTCCTGGACTAGAACAGAGTACCGGGCACTGCGTTACTTTCTATGCCTTGCCTCAAGCTTTACTACTCTGCTGATTGCTTTTGGGTTTTCCCTGCATTTGGCTGAAACAAAGAGAAAAAGAAAACAACTGAATGGGTAATACAATGAAAGTTGGACTATAAGCCAGAAGTGTATGATGCTATGCTATAAGGTTTCCTGGAACTATCAACCAAATAGTTAAAACATAAATTCCTAATCTCATTCTAAGTACCTTATATCATTATTACATGTAACTGGTTCTATATAATAATGATAGAAAATTAAAACAAGAATATTTCATTCTTATCAGTAATTATGATCTGCTTGTTGAGCAACCATTGGGCTACTATGATTGGCCCTTTTTTTTTTTTTCATGTTAAATAACAAAGAAGAAAATAATTGAAGTTGTTTCCAATGGTTGAACTTTTCAGAGCTGTTCTAAACCAGGTTTTAACTAAGGTTCAGGATGAGTTAAGTTCAACCAGAAAATGGTTAAAAAGCAGATGCTTGATATGAGGAATTGAGGATGAGATAGGCCTATAGATTCTATCTCTTCAAATTTTGCATTAATTTTATTTTTTTTGTTTGTAGATAAGAGAGTTAACACTTATATTAGAGGGAATCCAACTACAAATAATACATAATTACTTTTTAATATCTAGAAGTAGAATACCCATACCTAGTGTGCAGCCTGTATCACTAAAAGTACATTGACTCCATAGAGCTTACTGGATTTTGATCCTTGATATTTTTATGCAATGCTTTAATGTTGTGAGTTATTTTGGTAACTTTCATGAATTGTGTACCACTTTCTTTATCTTTGAAATGAAGACTTTGAAGGAGGATAGCATTTCCTTTTTACTGTTTGACGATCAAACGAAAGAACTATCATAAATCCAAGATTTATCACTGTAATATTCCTATATAATTTACAACTTTGAGAGAAATTCAAGTAAGTTTCTGTTTATCTCTTTTCCAGGAAGGTAGTGCAATACGCATTACCACAATTTCAATTTCTTGTCATAAATCAAGTTCGGAAAGTATTACCTTAGAATTATTTCCGAGAAAACTTACTTACACCTTAAGAATTTGCCGCTTTAAGAAGAATCTCATCTTCAGAGGCCAAAACATAAACAGCAAAAACTGCTTTCGGAATTCCAATTTCCAAAACCAGTATTTTGCTTGAGTGGTGGCCTCACAATGAGTCTTCTCTGTGAATCCGAAATGGAAAATCTGCAGTACCTCACATGTTATCCTTGCCATTCCGATTATATGGGTCATTCATTTCGCTTTGTCTTCTCTGTGAATCCGAAATGGAAAATCCCAGTACCTCACATGTTATCCTTGCCATTCCGGGCAGATGAGTCATTCATTTCACCAAGGACTACAAAAAAGTGGGACTGGAACCCGTGTCTTTATAAACCCTTTCTTCTTGTGATTAGGTGACTAATGTAAACTAGGGAGTAGTGGATTACCCTTACTTCTTCAAAATCTTCTTCCCGCGGCTAAGCTGTGAAAGAATGGTAATTTTTTCAGTTTATTGTTTCTGCAAATTGGTTTTTAGTTAGGATTTTCATCTGATGTACCTGGTCGCTGTTCTATGTGGTTTCTAACTATCTATGTGTTTTTTGCTTTACGATTTTAATAACCTGAATAAAGTAACTGCTGTTCTTGTGGATGGTGAATTGCTAAGCGTAAAAACTGCTTCTTTTTTTTCCAAGCCTTTCTTTAAGACAAAGCACCTGCGCCTGAAGCTGATCCCACTCCAGATTTTTCTGAATTAACTTGTCTGAAAGTTTTTAAAGTCAAAATGATGTTCTTAACCTCTTATACAGTTGAATTCTGTTTTGCAAGAAGGCATTTTCTTCTTGTAATTTGCATACAGTGTCAACATAGTTCTGCAGATCCTGGCCTTAACAGCTTAGTTCTTCAATGGTGACAGAATGGGAATCTAGGATTAGGATATCAATCATTTGACTAGTTCCATCTCCAGATCAGTCTGTAGACTGCGAATGCGAGTGTCTAAAGAACTATAGTTCTACATATAATCTTGCAACATGTAATTTTCCTTATTAAAGACATCCAGGCCTAAAACTATAATTTTTTGTTCGAGGTTTCGAGTACTATGTTGTTTTCTGTCTAATTTTTTCACCTCATTTCTCAGTGAATTTTTTCTCATCCCTCAAGCGTCACATTGTAGTTAACTCTTCATTATTCAGTTTCAGCTCATTCTCAAGTCTGCAAGATGAAGTTCCCGACATCCAATTAACTATCTGCAACTCTTTGTTTTGTCGATCAAGAACAGAAATATGACAGAAACAAAATTCAGAAGGCACTTTATTTGCTATGAGATCCCCAATTGTTTTATCATATTCACCTTCAGGAACTTAAATCTTATCTAATAGTCTTCCCTTTGTCTCATTAACGTTACCAAAATCTCCCTTCATTTGAACTAGCACCTCTTCCATGAAAAATTCGGCATGAGATTTAAATCGATCTACTTTTTCTGTAAGTGTTTTCTCTTGATCAGAATGGGAAACGAATGTTGTGTCATGTGTGCTACTCCAATTCCCTCATCAAAACAGCAAGTTAGGATCCCATATTACTAGTCCTTTGCAAGATCATCTTCTAAGGACCATTGAAACCTTTGTTTTGATCTATCCATTCACCTTTTAATTAATAATTTCACATTTGTTAGACAGCTGGTTTTGCTGCTAGTAATGGTATGAAAGTGATTTTTGTGTCGTCTACTGGTACCTGTCTTGCTGTTTTTCCATATAGGTAAAGGGTGTCTTTTGGCATTTTACTTTCTTGATCAATTTATTTTGATGTCCTTGGGTTCTGAGTGACAGAAGGGCTGCTAAATTCTTCCAGCTTGCTCTAATTGGCTATTGACATTGATGGATAATCAGATGAATACCCCAGCCAAGGAATACCCCGAGTTCTTCAAAATCTTCCTCCCGGAGAAGAGCTCTAAAAGAATGGTAATTTATTGGTTATAGTTTCTGCAATCCAGTTTTTGAGTTGGGAATTTTGTTTAATGTATTCTTTTACTTTTCCTGCTGTTTTCAATGTGGTTTGTTACTTTTTTTGGTTTACGTTTTAAATAACATGAATAAAGTAACAGTTGGAATATCTACTGTCTCATGGTTGATGGGTTGCTTTTCCTGGATTTGATTGCTGAAGCAAAGGAAATTCCTGGTCTTAAAGTTATNCTTTTGCTTTTCCTGCTGTTTTCAATGTGGTTTGTTACTTTTTTTGGTTTACGTTTTAAATAACATGAATAAAGTAACAGTTGGAATATCTACTGTCTCATGGTTGATGGGTTGCTTTTCCTGGATTTGATTGCTGAAGCAAAGGAAATTCCTGGTCTTAAAAGTTATTCCTTGGTCTTTACATGTTATGCTTGTGCAATATGATCTAAAGCTTGATGAAGTGTGCATAATTTTATTTTCTTTTTGCAGCTTATCCCAGATGCTTTTGTTGCAAGGTTACTTGGAAGAAAGCTACCTGAGAAAGCCATCCTTAGAGGTCATAGTGGGAGAGTTTGGCATGTCTATGTGCGTAACATTCAGGGTCATATATATTTTGATGATGGGTGGAAGCAGTTCGTGAAAGCCAATTCTTTAGAGGCTGTAGACTTTCTTGTTTTTAAATATGGTGGAGGTAATATATTTAAGGTGAAAATCTATGACAAATCATGTTGTGAAAAGAAAATGAAAAAGGAGGAGGAAAAACGTGATGATGAGGATTGTGTGATGCTGGAGATGGAGGAAGAGGAAGAAGAAGAAGAAGAAGAAAAGGAAAAGGAAAAGGAAAAGGAGGAGGAGGAAAAAGAAGAAGAGGAGGAAGAGGAGGATAACGAAGATTTTGATGACAGAAATGTGGAAGAGGAGGATGATGAAGAAGAAGATTTTGAAGATGTGTACGTGAAAGAGGAGGAGAAGGAGAAGGAGGGAAGTGGAAACATGAAGAATCCACAGCGTCGCAAAGGTCGCAGGAGTAAGTTATTGATTTCATACTGATTTGTTCCCCTTTCAGACTGAATACGCGTGAGTCAGATTCTGATTACTTTGCTGTCCGAGGGACTGCAGGAAATCTTTCCTACAATGCTGAAGATTATGGAATTGATGCAAAAATCTATGTTCAGCCAAAGAATCCATACTTTGTCACAACACCGAGGAGATCAACGAGGAAGAACGAGCTGGTTAGAATTCCTTTATCTGCTCTGTCCCAGTTCTAATCCTTTATAACTCTCCACACACACACACACGCGTATATTATATATTGGTTCTTTAGAGGGTAGAGCTTTGCTAGTGAGTAATTCCTTTTGTTCAACTTCAAGCCTAGTTGGAGCAATTGCTGTGTGTCCATACTAAAAATGTAAATTGAGTAATGTTGCATGCTGTGATTCTAGTCTATACCTGAGAGTTTTAATCACTCTTTTGTTATTGCAGCATATTCCAAGTATCATAGAAGACTATATGCTGAGCTTGCCAGGAGAGATAACTCTCCGGGGTCCAATTTATGATACACATGGAAAAGTTAGAACATGGCAGGATCGCCGACTTTGCATAAGTGGGTGGAGGGCCTTTTGTCATTTGAACAAGATCAGTGGAAATGATATATGCATCTGTGAGTTTATGCTGAAAACTAAGATGATGACGGTGCATGTTGTTCGGGGGCTGCTCTGAAGTTGCTGTTTGGACTTCGGATTTCTTAGTCATGACACTGTTTGACAACCTTAATTTACAAACTACATATCATGACTCAAACGAGCCAAGTTCATCATAGCTCAAGCTTCCCTCATTTGCCTCATTAGCTTAGCTTATCAAGCCGTTATTAAACCAAGTTGTAAGGCAGATTAGCATATTTCCTGCACTATTAATTTAACAAAATATAAACCTCTTTTATTATATCATAGCTTATTGTTGCCTTTTTTTTTTTTTTTTTTTTTTTTTTTTTTTTNCTCCTTTTATTTAACTTCTAACATAACATAACCCTCTTTTAATGGTAGATCTATCATCTATGTTATCCTATCGAAAAAAGAAAAAAGAAAAGGTAGATCTATGTTATTTATTTTCATAACATGAAGCAATCTTCTTGTAATCATCAAACTTCAGAGGAGTTATATTTGTAATTTACTCAAAGTTGGAAAAGAAATTTCAACCAAAAAAACGACATAATATGAGATAAAACGACATTCATGCAACGCTGATTCTTGCTTGTAGACTGCGGTTTTAACTATTAAGTTGAAGTCTTTCTTGTACTATACCAAGGAGTCGCTTCCATGGCCGGCTGCAGGGGTATTTGGTACTAGTCTTTCAGCAGACAGCCGAGAAAGATAACATTAAGTTTGCAATCATCGGCATGTTATTCTCAGTCACAGCTCAACCTTCTCCTTCCTTTCGCATCTTTCACTCAACGATTCCTCCGCCCAAATTCACCCTCCGGTTTCGTGTTTTCCGTACGACAATTCCTCCTCAGTGGGCTTCAAGATCACGTATCTCCAATTATTCTCAGGTCTTAGATAGCTGTTGAGATTTGATTTTCTATGATTTTCGATTTCGGTTTTAATTGCGCGTTGAATTGATTTCAGGATGGCAGTAATTTGGTAAATGATCCTCGCAGATGGAGACGTGCAATCAGCTCAGCACGCGGTAACGACGATGAAGATGACGACGGCGAGGAAGAAGATGACGATGAAGATAGGAGCTTCGATCTTTTGGTTAGGTTTGTTCACAATGTTTTCAAAAAGGCATCAAAGAGAGCTAGAAGGGCAGTTCGATCCGTTCTTCCTGTCTCCATCTCCACCAAGCTGGTAAAACTCATTCTTCGCCCCAGTCCCAATTCTATTTATTTGTTTATTTATAGATTTACTTATTGCATTCTTTGTAAGTAAAGTATTTTTCTTTTTAAACTCTATCACTTCTTAAAATGGATGTTAATGTAACATTTAATTCGAGACCACAGTCACCCTGAGTCTAATTTCTTCAAAACAGCCCTCTCCTTACCCTCATTCTCATCCTTCAAGCTGTGATAGGGAATATACATGCATCTACAGTTCCTCAATAGAGTAGGAGTTATACTTGCTGTGAGTAACCCACATAAATTGGAGAATGGATTTCTCTAAGTCATAATATATTATGTAAATTGGATATCTTCTCTTATTTGGCAATCTGGTGCAGTTAAAAATGGGACAACTCAAGATTTAAGAGTATGGTCCTCCATTTACTCTCTTCAATGATAAACTTTGAAAACTTTCAGTTCTAGCTTAGTGATATGAAGCTGGAATTTATGATTAAGCAAGCTACTTTAGAGAAAATGTGGGTTAAAAATCTCATTTAATGCAGGTGGGATTTTCTGTAAATGGAGTCCTAATACTGGCATTCTTGTGGGTTTTGAAGGCATTTCTTGAGGTATGATTTTCATTCATTTGAGATGGGTATGTTATTTGTTAACATCATTACTGAATGTCATTTCTAGTATTTTATGTGAACTAATACATTTTCTGCTTTTAAAAAAATATTCCGTAGGGTATACATGTTTATTTTTTAGTATTAAATATTGCTTTTAGAGGCGTTCTTGATAATAGTATAGCTTATACCTAGTATGTTGACATTTTATAAGATAGCAGTTTGTGATTCTCACCTGTTATGGGCTATCTTTATTTTACATAAGAGGTGTTGTTACTTGGTGTTAACTTTCAAATCCATTAAGGCTGGTATCCCATCCTTCATTTCCAAGATTTTATGACTGCTTCCATTTTTTAGTTTGGTGAAACTATCCATGTCAAGGATGATGTTTTCTTTGGTTTTAGTTAATCTATAATTTAAAAATGGTGAGTATTTTGTTGACTAACAAACTGAAATAGAGCTTAAAATCCTATTTAGGACTCTGTCATGAACTAAGGTGGTGGTGTTGATAAGCTACTAAAACACTCAACATTTGCATCTTGATATCTTGTAGATCTGTGATCTGCAAGTCATTAGAATGTGATTGAGGAATGCTATCCCCACAGAGTAACAAGTTTAAATTGAATGTAGAATTTATTCTTTAATTGGGGTTCTACATGAGAGATATATTAATGTATCTTTTCATGATAATCCAAGGCCTCAGTAGGCATTTCTGGGTCATTTCCAAGCTTTTCATGTACCAGTTACAATCTTTTCGATTTAATGTCATTTCGGATAGTTAGGAACTATATCATTTCTTCCATTTGATTGTGTATAGAATTTGCATCCTTATGTTGCACCATTTTTCTGTTGTCTCTTGAAAATTACTTAGTTGCAGATATTTTACAAATAAAGTATTCTGCTATCTAACTGAGAACATACTCTATCAAAATATAGCTCCTATTGATTTTAAGCTAAAATCTATTTTGGGGAGTCTGCCTTGGTTTCTTGAATGACCAATGGTAAAAAAATTATCCACACTCTATTCCAGTCAGGAGAGAAAGAAATGCTATCAATGTCAGAAAATTAAGTCTGTGCAATGGTCATCCAAAAAGGAGACACACGATGAAACAATATCTCTGCTCTAGGATTTTCTTGATGAAGATGATGCACTTAATCTGATTATCTGCATTGGGAGCAATCTAAGTGCAGAGTGCTTGACTTTGCCAAAGCTATTGTCACAGGATATTGTTGCTTGCCTTTGTCAACATTTGTTTCTTTTGGCTCAATGTCAAGCTAGGATACCTATGGTTCTATGTTATCTGTGAGAAATTGTTGTCTGAAATGTGGTTCAAGTCTATGCATGGGGGATATTTGTTAAAGTGGACTTATTAATTTTGTATTACTATTCCTGGTAGGGAATGAAAAATGAATATATTTCTTACTTGTTCTGAACATTTAGTTGCTTTGGGATTTTGGTTTAGTTCCTGCAGCATCTATCCACAAATTTCTATTACATTAGTTGTTGTTGCCTTAAACATTTTGGTACCGATACATTTAATCATTCAATGCAGGTGGTATGCACGCTTGGAAGTGTAGTGTTTGTAAGCATCCTATTAATCCGTGGGATATGGTCTGGTGTTACTTATTTACAAGAAAGCCGAAATCAGAGAGTGAATGGACTTGACGACGATCGCCACGCATGGAACAGTGTGCAGCCTGTGACTTGAATGTCCGTGCTGAAGACATGTGCTGCCAAGTCGCAATTAAGTATGGTGGCTTCCCTTAGAGAAGAGGGAAGTCAAAACTAAGGAAGATTAGAAACAATTATGCAGTGATGGAAGTGCCATTGCTGCAATTCTGACTTTTACTATGAATAATGAATGTGGGAAGCTCCAGAACAAGATTCTTTTGCAACATTTACAGTGTATAGTGTTAGTGATGATTAAAAGCAGGAAACATCTAAGGGGCCAATTTCGCTATGTTACTTGTATGTTTACATATGATAAATTTCCCCCCCTTTTTTTTGTGTGCTAAGAACAAGTACATTCATATCTTATGAAAAATAAGTTTACCATATTTCCTGGTTGGCGATGCATTTGTACAGTGCATGTTGTTGTAATGATGCCAAACCCTGCTTTACTGTATACATTTTTCTATTTATCTTCAAAAATCAAATTTCATTTCACTCAGCATTAGTTAATTCAATTTTAAACAATTTAAATATGAATCAAATTATGCGAAGGTATTTTATTTTATATAATCAAATTGTATATACATATTTAAATTTAATTTAATTGAATTTTTATCGGTTTAACTAAAATTTAATATCCAATCAAGCCTAGGCAGCAAGCATAATGAATGGCTTAATTTATAAATGCCAAAAAATAAATAAACCCAAAATCAATCTTCCACCGAATAATGGCCATGTGGCTTTGGGCTTTAGGTATAGTCATATGGGAAGTGTACAAAGATGGGTTTGCCAAACAGCCTGCGGCAAAATACGTTTGGTTCATTCGGGCGGCAAGAAATAAATTTTAAAAATCAAAAAAGGGAGGTAACCGTGGTTAACGAGTTAGTTACACCAACGCCAACACGATAAAGCCAACTCAATTCTCTGCTGGCCGTTCGCCTCTTAACCAACCTTGGTTAAAGCAGAGTACAATCCCAAATATCTCTCATCCCCTACTATAAATAACACCCATATATAACAGCAAGCCTCTTATCTCAGAGTTTCAGAAGGAGGCGTCTTGATAAACGCCTTCATTCTTTTAGTGTTCTTTCTCAGATTTTTGAATTTGAATTAGCATTTTCTTTCCTTCCTCCGCTCTAAGAAAATGAGAGAGTGCATCTCGATCCACATCGGTCAGGCCGGTATTCAGGTCGGAAATTCCTGCTGGGAGCTCTACTGCCTTGAGCATGGCATCGGGGTGAGTATCTTCATCTGCGAATGCATACTCTTGAATGCTTAGATCTATGTTTCTTCTGCTCTGCTGGTGTCTTTTTGCTTCAGATCTGCTTCTTCTATTTTCAGTTTCGTGATTTTTGTCTATCATCTGTTGAAAACTGTTGATTTAATAGATTTGTGATTGACAAACTCATTTCCGTGTTGGAATCATTTATGTGATTAATTTTTTTCAATTAATTAGATTTTCTAGCTTATCTGCATTGTGTTGAAAGTTTTTTGGTATTTTTACCAGATCTGTTCATGTGTTCTTGTATATGATCTCATTTTCGGTTTTTAGCATTTCTATAGCCGGTTTATCGTGCGCCATTACTAGATCTATTGTTGTTGCCATCTGATTTGAACATAGATGTTATCGATGGAAAATGTAACGTGTTTAATGCTTTGTACACATTATATGTTTGTTATTGTCATGAGCAATTGAGATATCAGGGAAGAAAGTATTGAGTATGCTTGCGATTAGTTCCATATTTGTAGCGAATTGATGTAAGTGTATGGAAGTGAAGTGGTTCGAGTAGATTTTTTGGAAATATTTTCCTGTTTGTGCGATTCTGGATCTAGTTTTTCCCCCGAGATTTATTTATTCACGTTCCATCGTTTCTGCTCATGCTTATTTGTCCTGTGTGATTGATGTGTTACTGAAATGTTGGATTTGTACACAGCCTGATGGTCAAATGCCAAGTGACAAGACCGTTGGAGGAGGTGATGATGCTTTCAACACCTTTTTCAGTGAGACTGGTGCTGGAAAGCATGTCCCTCGTGCTGTTTTTGTTGATCTTGAGCCCACCGTCATTGATGAGGTGAGGACTGGAACATACCGCCAGCTTTTCCACCCTGAGCAGCTGATCAGTGGCAAAGAAGATGCTGCCAACAACTTTGCCCGTGGTCATTATACCAGTAAGTGATAATATTAGAGAGTTCTGTGGTTCAGTGTTTTCATAGTTGTGTTGGTATCTGATGTTATAAATGTTATGTTCCTTTTTGCTCAGTTGGGAAAGAGATCGTTGATCTGTGCTTGGACCGCATCAGAAAGCTTGCTGACAACTGCACTGGTCTCCAAGGGTTCTTAGTTTTCAATGCCGTTGGTGGAGGCACTGGTTCTGGTCTTGGATCCCTTCTTTTGGAGAGGCTGTCTGTTGATTATGGGAAGAAGTCAAAGCTTGGATTCACTGTCTACCCTTCTCCTCAGGTGTCTACATCCGTTGTTGAGCCCTACAACAGTGTCCTCTCCACTCACTCCCTTTTGGAGCACACTGATGTGGCTGTACTATTGGACAATGAGGCTATCTATGACATATGCAGGCGCTCCCTTGACATTGAGCGACCCACATACACCAACCTGAACCGCCTTGTTTCTCAGGTAAATTTCATTAAATATATGTATCTTGGTGTTGGCTTAAATTGTTAGCATAAGCTAGAAATTGGATTTTAGATTCTGATGATGAGTTATTAATAGTTTATTTCAAAAGGTTCTATTAGATCTGATGAATTTTAGTATGGATTAACATCTTTTTCTGTTTGGGTTGCAGGTCATTTCTTCCTTGACTGCTTCTCTGAGGTTCGATGGTGCCCTGAATGTAGATGTCACTGAATTCCAGACCAACTTGGTCCCATATCCTAGAATCCACTTTATGCTTTCCTCATATGCTCCAGTCATCTCCGCTGAGAAGGCTTACCATGAACAACTTTCAGTTGCTGAAATCACCAACAGTGCTTTTGAGCCTTCATCTATGATGGCCAAGTGTGACCCACGCCATGGCAAGTACATGGCATGCTGTCTGATGTACCGTGGTGACGTTGTGCCCAAGGATGTCAATGCTGCTGTTGCCACCATCAAGACTAAGCGCACCATTCAGTTTGTTGACTGGTGCCCTACTGGTTTTAAGTGCGGTATCAACTACCAACCACCGACTGTTGTTCCAGGTGGTGACCTTGCTAAAGTGCAGAGGGCAGTTTGCATGATTTCAAACTCTACCAGTGTTGCTGAGGTGTTCTCCCGCATTGACCACAAGTTTGACCTCATGTATGCCAAGCGAGCTTTTGTCCACTGGTATGTGGGTGAGGGTATGGAAGAGGGAGAATTTTCTGAAGCACGTGAGGATCTTGCTGCCCTTGAAAAGGACTACGAAGAAGTGGGTGCAGAGTCTGCTGAGGGTGAGGAGGAGGATGGAGATGAATACTAGAATCTATTTCGGGTTCTGATCACTCATGCTTTCTTCTGTTCTGTATGTTTGCTCGTGTGAAGGATCTGTTGCCTTTGTGGTATGCTTCTTATGGAAGCATTAATTTGATGCTTATCACCCCTAAAAGCTTGTTATGAATTTGGACATAATTTCTTATCACATGCTATCTGTATTCTATCGTCATTATAATATGGGCTTAAATTTCTCATCACATGCTATCATTATTCTATTATCTGTAGTTTTTAATGAGCTTCTATCGGTTAGTAGCTAGTTTTGCAACACTGAACTTGATAGCACCAACAGTGATAGCATCAAATAGCGAGTGTTTTTATTATAATGCTGTAGTAGTGACGATGAATGGCAACTGAACGATTTCGAAAGTTTTATATACTTGGTATGGGCTTGTGGACTAATGCAGAACTATAGCAAGGCCACTTCGGTACTTTTGAGTTTTGGGGTTGCTTTATGGGATTTGCTTTTTTTTCTTTTATTTTATTTTTCCTCTACTGGTCATAAAAACTCGTAAGAGTTTACACGGTAAATACTAAATAGCTAATTCAATTATATATATACACCTAGAAAATATCATTAAATGGCAAAGTATTATACCATATTCGATCTCAATAGTGGACCTGCAAAATAAATTGATTAATAGTCAAGTATAGAAAAAATAAATGCATTAATATATAAAATCCATGCAAGAGTCTTAAATACTCAACACACAAACTTCATAATCCATTGCTTTACAATAAACGAATAAAATGAAAATATCAAGTTGTGTGAGCTACCATTGAAGACAACCTGAAAATAATAAAAAGAGAATGCTTGGAGTCTTGGACCATGATGCACTACATCGACGTTTGAAAAAAAATATAGAAGCTGGAGTCTTGGACCATGATACAGTGAGAGTACTAAATTCAAAAAAGAAAAAAAAAGGTGCTGTAAATTTGAAAAATTAATAAAACAATATACAAATAGATTAACAAAAATTGCAACTTGCATGCATTGAAACTCTAAATGATAATTGTCCATCTTGAAAAAAAAAAGCTAAACTCAAGGGAAAAAAAGAAAAGGTATTCCTAATTAATACAAGAGAAAATTTTGGCTATAATTAATAGGTATAATAAGTTAGGATTATATAAATAAATGATATCACTATTTATTTGATTAAAATGTTGCTTAATTAGATGATGGGTAATTTTGTCTATATAATAAGATTTTATAAAATAAGGTATGTAATTAGTAATAGTAGATGTGGAAATAATAATTTCACACTATTATTAATTATCAAGAAACAAGGCATACTATTATTTATTAAATTATTTTGTGTTTATACATATGTTCAGCCATTAAGGTTTAGTTAGAGTCAATTAAGTTAAAAGTAATAACTAGAGCCTACTTTGAAAGGAGAAACTAAAAGCATTTTTTTTTTTAAAAAAAAAATGCAAACTTATTCATTTTGTATAAAATTCGAACAAATTTATATATATTTTTTCCCCATTAACCAATTCAATTTAACTTTGAATGGGCATACTGGTTACTATCAATGTTTGTTCTTTTGGTGATTCTTGGAACATCACAGGAAAATAGGAATAAGAGGGAAAAAATTAGGCAATACTAAAGTGGGAGATAGGATAAAATTGAGTAATTCGGTTCACACATATTTTAGGATAAGATTGAGAACCAACTTTTAGAGAAAATAATTAATTCCATATCTGCAATGATACAATGCATACAATTGACACTTCAAACATAACTAAAAGGTCAATTTTCTAGTTAAGACTTACCAATTAAAAGTTATGATTATAGATTAACACACTGTATTCAAAAGTTTTAGGGTCAATTGTTTTTTTTCTCTTTCTTTAAAAAAATTTATCATGTAAACTTTCTAAATTTTTCAAAGAAGCTATATATGAATTATAATATTTACTTTATTTGGTATAATTAGAAATTAATAAGTTAAACTACTCAATTGGTAAACTGAGTTTTGTGTAGGGCAATTTGAAATTGAAGTGGGAATTAGTCCAACATAAAAAATGTGATGACTAACTTGTAAAAAACCAAAATAAATCGTTAAAAGGAGAAAGAATGGAAACGAGACTAGAGGGAAAACAAAATAAATGAAAGGAGGGGATTAAGGAAGATTTCCCTCTCTCTTGTTTAGATGAGTAAGGGAAGGGAGAGAGAGGGAGTTCATTCCTTTCAAAAATATCTTAATTTGGGGAACTAGAAAATGAGCTTTGGAGGGGTTTGAGAGGATTAGCTCCAAACCCTCCATTTCCCTTCTACTTTTTAAGTAAACTCCCAAACAAAGAGAAGGTTGGGAGTAAACCCCTCATTTCCTCTCCTTTCTCACCCCATCAAAACTTCCAAGCACAACCTTAAGAGCTCAAAACTTCCAAGAACAAAACATTTATTGCAACCTGGTCAAACTATAACTGGTTAGGATAATAGGATATCATACATCATAAGATTCACGCATAAGAACGGAGACAATATTGTGAGTTGTCCTCGTAATCGTCTTCAATTTTCTTTCTTCATTCAGTCTTTGACGATAATAAAAGGAGAGGATAAAGGATGAACCAATGTGTACTAGCTTTTATGCAGAATACACTAGCTCTTTCTAAGCCACTATTCTTTTGCATACCAAAGTCCTCAAGAACTTTGACAGTTTCTCTCCTTAGGACACTTTCTTTTTATCCTTTTCAAAAATCATTTCCTGAGATTAGTGGTAAAGAAACAGAGAGAGATGGCTATGGAATTGCAAAGAAACAGATCTACCTCAATAGAAGATGGTGGATGTGAATCTAAGTATGATGACGATGGTCGCATAAAAAGGACAGGTACATACCTATTTTACTTCAAAATTTGACATTGGGTTATTTTTTTCCACATGTTCACGATTTAACGTTTGCCATTGCATGTGGTGAAGGAACTTGGGTGACCGCAAGTGCACACATAGTAACGGCAGTGATTGGTTCTGGGGTGCTATCTCTGGCATGGTCTTTTGCTCAGTTGGGTTGGATTGCAGGGCCTATTGTTCTCGTCATCTTCTCTATGATCACTCTCTTTACTTCCTTTTTACTCGCTGATTGTTATAGATTCCCTGACTCTGTTCATGGTAGAAGAAACTACACTTATATTCAGATGGTCAAGGATAATCTGGGTAATTAGAAATACGGAGCTTTTCTTGACCTTTCATGTGTGTGTTTGAGTGCTGAAATTTACAGAATAGCGGGAAAAAAAAAAGAAGGAAGCATTATTCTAAGAATCTATACCAGCTTTGAGTGCGAAAGTAACTGTTTCTAATGCCTCTCTCGATTTGTCTCAACAGGAGGAATTAAATACCAGTTTTGTGGATTGGCTCAGTATCTAGATCTTGTAGGAATATCCATTGGATACACTATCACTGCATCAATTAGTATGGTGTAAGATCTCAATAAATTCCATTGGATATTTATTTTATTTATTTTTTGTATTGCTATGGTAATGCTTTTGTATTCTATTGTTGATAATTAAGGGCATGTTTGTTACAATAAATCTGTGTTTGTTAAGCAGGGCCATCAAGAGATCTAATTGCTTCCGTAAGTATGGGCATGAAGTTGGGTGTCATTCATCAAACAACCCTTTCATGATCATCTTTGGGATAGTACAGATTTTGTTAAGCCAAATCCCGGACTTTGATAAGCTTTCATTTCTCTCTGTTGTTGCTGCTGTTATGTCCTTTGGTTATTCCTTCATAGGCATTGGACTCTCCATAGCCAAAGTTGCAGGTTAGACATTTACTGCATTTACTTCCACATAATTTTTATAAAAAAATGGGATTTAGCTCATAATGTCTCAAGGAAATGAATGAATATATTATCATTTTCATTGAGTTTCTGATGCTTAAACAACATCTAACTATATATACTTAATTTAAATAATTGGTTTTGGAACTTGAAGGAGGAAACCTTCCCAAGACAAGCCTAACAGGGACTACTATTGGAGTGGAAGTGACAAGCAAGGAGAAGCTGTGGAACACCTTCCAAGCACTTGGAGACATAGCTTTTGCATATGCCTTCTCTATGGTGATGGTTGAGATACAGGCAAGTTAACGTTCTAATTGCTTTCTACCTATGAATCTTTTATTTCTTTCTCAATCTTGTTATGATATTGAGAACAACTAAGAATAGCTGAACTATTATTTCATTCTGTTACCAACTTATCAGGATACATTAAAATCAAGTCCCCCAGAAAACCAAACCATGAAAAAGGCCAACGTTGTTGGAGTTGCGGTTACCACACTGTTTTATTTGTCGTGTGGACTTTTGGGCTATGCTGCATTTGGGAACAAGGCACCAGGAAACTTCTTGACAGGATTTGGATTTTATGAACCATTTTGGCTCATTGACATTGCTAACATCTTCATTATTATTCATCTGGTGGGGGCTTATCAGGTAATTTTCTGATATACCTAGCAATCAAACTTAAGACTAAGGGCTAAGGGCTAAGTCAATATGAGCTTAAATGCTAATTTCTTATCAAGAATCACATTTACATTATTGCAAGGGGTTGTAAAAGAAAGAATTTTAGTACGAATAATGAAGAGTGTTGTTTATTAGGTAGAGAACTTAAATTTCCAATTTGTTTGTACAGGTATTTTGTCAACCCGTTTTTGGGCTTGTGGAAAATTGGTGTAAGAAATCTTGGCCGGAAAGCAATTTCATGACAAAAGAATATTCAATCACCATTCCACTGTTTGGCATTTGCAGAGCGAATCCCTTTCGGGTCATTTGGAGGACATGTTATGTAGTATTTACCACCGTGCTTGCTATGCTATTCCCCTTCTTCAACAGCATTCTGGGTTTACTTGGAGCAGCTGCATTCTGGCCTTTGACTGTGTACTTTCCTATAGAGATGTACATTTTACAAGCTTCAATACCCAAATTTTCTCCAACATGGATGGGGCTGAAATTGCTAAATTGGGTTTGCTTGATTGTATCTCTCGTTGCTGCAGCTGGATCAATTGAAGGGATTATCTCAGACTTCAGAACCTACCAGCCTTTCAAGTCTGTTTCTTGATGTCATTATCCCCATTTTTGTGGGTTTCTTAATTCATAGAATCTAGAGATAGGAGGTCTCTAAGAAAACACCCATGTTGTTGAATTTTTAGTACTTCATGAAAGAGGTATCGAGATCAAATTTCATTAGGTGTGGGTGAGATAAGATTTTTAGAAAGGATAAATTAATGTAGCTTTTATTAGACTTAAAAAAAAATTAAAAAATAAGATGATTAATTCATATATATATATGTCTTGATTTATTTTTAATTCTTTCCCCTGCTTATTTGATTGCCTAACGTGGCTGAAGAGAAATAAATTTGAAGAAAAGAAAGTAGCAGGAAAAAGTATACAAATTAAACATCAATCTAGACTTTATGATATTGGTATAATAGTGCATGAAAACATATCTAGAATACATTATATCTAAGTTTATTTTTAAATCATTTTTTTTCAAAATTATTCCTTCCATTTTCACCCCCTATTGGAAGGCTTTCAATAAAATTCTTAACTAAACAAATATCTGTAATGTCTAATGATTGGTTTGAGTAAGATTAGGATATTAAGGTGTGCAATGGCCTTCCGGTTTCCGACCGTAATGTTCAATGTTCCCACTCACCCTGTCCCCAACCTGGGAATTGTACTATGCTAAAAAAAACAAAGCAATAATTCTTATTAAAAAATAGCAATAATAAAAAGGAAAATATGTTCAGCCATTTAAGTAGAAAAAATTTGATATAACCTTTTCAAAATTTAAATATGAATGTTAGATGAAATTAATTTTTAGAATTTTTTTTCAAATTAACCAAATCAGTTTGAGTACTGAATAGGCATACTAACTACAAATAACTAACTGCAATTTCATGCAACGCACGAACAGATAACAAAATAGAGAAAGTAGACCTATGAAGAGAGAGAAAAAAAAAACAGGAAGATGGAGAAGAGATAGTGAGTAGCATAGATACAGATAATCTTACTTGCAGAAAAAATAATTTTTTATTAGTTTAATATAGTAATGTATGCTCTTTATGCGATTCATGGAAGAACACAAGAAGTAGAAATAAGAGGAAGAAAATTAATTAACACTAAAGTGGGGAGATTTTAGTTTTACGTGAAAGTTCTTAGTAGGAAAAGATGAAGAAAGTTTGAAAAAGTAGAAAAGGGCATTATTACTTTGCTTTGAAGAAATAATTTTTATGTCTGTTACTTAATTTTTCTTAAGATTTTGTTAGTACTCAGTGTTTGGATCGTCCTAAGGTAGATTTTTCTCTTTTTCCCCAAACTCGGAACTCCCAAGGTAGACTTGAGCTTTGCAATTTATTGGAGATTGGAGGGTTGTTGAACATCATTATAACATATAATTGTATTTAAGAAAAGATAAGATTGATTGTGTTTGGATGCAAGTTTAATTATCTTATAATCAATTTTTTACTTATCTTTTCGTATAGCGTAAATCATTCTATCTACTTCTTCGTGTGATGCAATTTAGTTTTTTCGTGACATGTGCACTATTGTTTTGAGTGAAGAAACTTCACATAGATTATTTCAAAATTAATTTTCTCTTACCAAATTCTTTTCAAACTCAATTCTTTTAGCTCATTGATCTTGATATTACAATTTGACAATTTATTTACACAATTATTATATTTTTTTAATTTATTTACCTAAATATTATAATTTTAAAAAAATTAAAAACTTAAAAACAAATAAAACTTGCACATTGAGACACACGAGACACGCCAATTGCCAGTTGGTGTATCTTCACTGAACACGCCAACTGACAGCCAACGTGTCAAATTATAATATCATCAACTCTCTCTGCAAAAATTAATTCTTAGAGAAACTAATCTAGTATTTAGGATAATATTGAGAAACAACTTTTGGACAAAATAATTAATTCCACCTCCAAAGTGATACAATGCATACAATTGACATTTAAAACATAACAGAAACATCAATTTTCAAATTAAGACTTATCCAATACAAGGTTCTGAATCCTGAGTATAGATTCACCCAATCTTTTCTAAAAGTTTCAGGGTCAATTTTTTTTCCCTTTTTCCTAAAAAATACATTAAAAGCTTTCTATTTATTTAAAAAATAATAATAATAGGATTTCAAATATTTTACTTTTCTGGTATTTATTAGAAGTTAAAATTCTGGATACATTTCCCTCTACCCTGCATACCATACTAGCTTTGACGATATTGTTAGTTGTCCTCGTAATCGTCTTAAAGTTTCTTTCTTCAGTCTTTGACGACAATAAAAGGAGAGGGTCAAGCATGAACCAATGTGTACTAGCTTTTATGCAGTTGTCACTAGCTGTATTTAAGCCACCACCATTTTTTGGCATATCAAAGTTGTCGAAGAACTTTGACAGTTTCTCTTCTTAGTCCTCTATCCTTTCCAAAAAATCATTTCTTGCTGTATAGTTTCATCTCCAAATTCAGTGGTAAAGAAACAGAGAGATGGCTATGGAATTGCAGAGAAACAGAACCGTCTCAATAGAAGAAGGTGGCTATGACTCTAAGTACGATGATGATGGTCGCATAAAAAGGACAGGTGCGTACCTATTTTTCTTCAAAACTTAAAATATTGGGTCAATTTTTAAGATTTATTTCACATGTTCATGATTTAACGTTTGCCATTGCATGTGGTGAAGGAACTTGGGTGACTGCAAGTGCACACATAGTAACGGCTGTGATTGGTTCTGGTGTGCTATCTCTGGCATGGGCTATGGCTCAGTTGGGTTGGATTGCAGGAATTGTTGCTCTCATCATCTTCTCTATGATCACTCTCTTTACTGCCTCTTTACTCGCTGACTGTTACAGGTCCCCTGACCCTGTTCATGGAAAAAGAAACCACACCTATATGCAGATGGTCAAGAATAATCTGGGTAATTAGAAATATACAGGTTTTCTAGGCATTTCGCGTATGTGTGTTTGAATGCTGAAATATACTGAATACCGGAAAAAATGTATTTTTTTGATACATGACGGCATGTAGATTTGAACATGTAATCTCGTGTTTTAAAAATGATATTTTTATTTGAAGTAATTATTTCTGATCGTTCTCTCCATACATCTTTACAGGAGGAATGAAATACAAATTATGTGGATTAGCGCAATATGTAAATCTTATAGGAATATCTATTGGATATACTATCACTGCATCCATTAGTATGGTGTAAGATCTCAATAAATTTCATTGGATATTTATTTTTTATTTTTTGCATTGCTATACATCAAAATGACCATTAGGCCTCAAGGTAGTGGTAATGCTTTTGTATTTTATTGTTGATAGTTAAGGGCATGTTTCTTACAAAAAAATCTGTGTTTGTTAAGCAGGGCCTTCAAGAGATCTAATTGCTTCCATAAGAATGGCCATGATGTGGGGTGTCATTCATCAAACAACCCTTTCATGATAATCTTTGGGATAATACAGATTTTAATAAGCCAAATCCCAGACTTCCATGAGCTTTCATTTCTCTCTATTCTTGCTGCTGTTATGTCCTTTGGCTATGCCCTCATAGGCGTTGGTCTCTCCATAGCAAAAATTGCAGGTTAGACATTTACTAGCACATAAATTTTTAAAAACTGGGATGTAGCTCATAATGTGTCTAAAGAGAAAGGAAAATAAAAGAATGAATCTATATTATGATCATTTTCTTATTCAATGAGATTCTGCTACTTAAATAGCATCTAACTACTCTGCAACTTGGAACTTGAAGGAGGAAACCTTCCCAAGACAGGTCTAGCAGGAACTACCATTGGAGTGGATGTGACAAGAATGGAAAAGCTATGGAACACCTTCCAAGCACTTGGAAATATAGCTTTTGCATATGCCTTCTCTATGGTGATTGTTGAGATACAGGCAAGCTAAACTAGCCAAATTTTGTTATTTATTTATTTCACATTCTCTTGATATTCTTAACATTAATGTTTTTCTCATTGCTTTCTAGCTATGAATCTTTTTATTTCTTTCTCAAGCTTCTTATGATATTGAGAACAATTAAGATAGCTGAAGCTGAAATATTATTTCATTATGTTACCAGGATACATTAAAATCAAGTCCCCCAGAAAACAAAAGCATGAAAAAGGCAGACATTGTTGGAGTCTCAGTTACCACACTGTTTTATATGTCGTGTGGAGTTTTGGGCTACGCTGCATTTGGGAACAAGGCACCAGGAAACTTCTTGACAGGATTTGGATTTTATGAACCATTTTGGATTATTGACATTGCTAACATCTTCATTATTATTCATTTGATGGGCGCTTACCAAGTAATTTCTTTTTTTTTTTTTGGTAAATTTCTATATACAACTAATAGAGAGCACTTTTCTTGAGAGTAGAGTTATCTAAGAAAATGTTACTCGCTCTCTCACCTCTCCTATTTTTTCTATTTTTTTTTTCACTCTTCACAGGCAACTATCTTATCATGTTGTTTCTATTTTTTTCTCTCTTTTGAAGGCAGCTTTTTCTGTTCTTAATATCCCCCCGTGCAACGCACGGGGCTGGAACTAGTCTAAGAATTAAACACAAGACCTCTATCTAGACCCTATCCAAAGCTAAGCCAAGTTGAGGATTAAATGCTACTTTTTTTTTTATTAAGAATCATGTGTTCATTATTCCAATTTGTGTGTACAGGTATTTTGCCAACCCATTTTTGGGCTCGTGGAGAATTGGTGTAGGAAGCTTTGGCCTGAAAGCAATTTAATGACAAAAGAATATCCAATCACCATTCCACCGATTGGAATTTACAGAGTGAATTTCTTACGGATCATATGGAGGACATGGTTTGTAGTATTTACTACCGTGATTGCAATGATAATTCCTTTCTTCAACAGCATTCTGGGTTTACTTGGTGCAATTTCATTTTGGCCCTTGACTGTATACTTTCCTATAGAGATGTACATTTCACGGACTAAAATGGCCAAGTTTTCTCCAACTTGGATAGGGCTGCAAATGCTAAGTGGGGTTTGCTTGATTGTAACTCTTGTTGCTGCTGCTGGTTCCATTCAAGGAATTGTCATGGACCTGGAAACCTTCAAGCCTTTCAAGTCTATTTCTTGATGTCATGTTCCCCATTTCTCAAGGCAAATCTAGGGAGAGGCTCATTGCTAGAACCCTACATGTTTTTTTTTTTTTTTTTTTTTTTTTTTTTTTTTTTTTTNTTTTTTTTTTTTTTTTTTTTTTCAATGTTTGCATATCGAGATACTAAAAGTTTAGATGTAACATTGAGAAACTGAATAGATAAATAAGTAAAGGTAGTCAATCAAAATTTTGAAAGGCTAATAGTATAAGAATATAACTTTAATTACTCTTGTGCGGATTGGCTGGCCAACCTCGGGTTCACCATTGATAGGGATTTTGAGGTCCTCTTGGTCCCTCCCCATGCTTTGAATATTTTGCCCTCTGTTGTTCTTGTGTAGTTTGTTTTTGTCTGGGCTCTACCCCGTGTAATTTACTAAAAAAAAAAGTATAACTTAAATAAATTTTTATTGCTGCCAATTAATTTTACTTATTACCAGTGTATAATTATTGAGATATAATAGGCAAGCTTTTAATTGCAAATTAGCTATATTTATTATTTTAAGAGAATATTCAAAAAAGATTATATGTAATAATCATAATCATTAATTATTATTTTTGTGGTAAATAATCATTAATTATTTTCAAAGACTAAAAAATATACATCTCATGTCAATGAGTCAATAACCTGGGAGTCTAGTTATACTTTTTTTAGTCATAGAAATTATACAATAAGTTTTATTCTCATTATATATTCTTTTTATCTTTTTTCAACATATTACCTTTTATCATCCTATGCAACACACACACACACACACACACACACACACACACACACACACACACACACACACACACACACACACACACATATATATATATATATATATATGATGGTAATAGATGAAAGTTGCCTCCTGTAACAAAACATTTATTGCAACCTGGTCAAGTTTGTAACTGGCTAAATATACCATAAATTCATGCATACCAGAAAAAAACAATATTGTAAGTTGACAATCCTCTTAAACGTCTACAATTTCTTCCTTCAGTCTTTGTCGATTTGAAGAAAAGAGGGTGAATGATAAATCTCAATGTTCACTGGCTTTTATGCAGTAGTCACTAGCTGTGTTTAAGCCACCGTTTTTTTGCATACCAAAGTCTTCAAGAACTTTGACAGTTTCTCCTTAGTACACTAATTTTTAATCCTTCTCAAAAATCATTTCTTGATAATTTTATCTCAAAGATCAGTGATAAAGAGAGAGATGGCCATGGGATTGCAAAGGAAAAGAGCCCTCTCAATAGAAGAGGGTGGGTTTGACTCAAAGCATGATGATGATGGTCGCATTAAAAGGACAGGTAGGTACAATTTGTACTTGAGAAAAATTAACATTGCATCAATTTTTAAGATTTATTTCACATGTTGAGGATTTAACGTTTGCCATTGCTTGTGGTGAAGGAACTTGGGTGACTGCAAGTGCACACATAGTAACGGCTGTGATTGGTTCTGGTGTGCTATCTCTGGCATGGGCTATGGCTCAATTGGGTTGGATTGCAGGGCCTATTGCTTTGGCCATCTTCTCTATGATCACCCTCTTTACTTCCTCTTTACTCGCTGACTGTTATAGGTCCCCTGACCCTGTTCATGGAAAAAGAAACTACACCTATATTCAGATTGTCAAGAACAATCTGGGTAATTATAAAAATAGACTCTTTCTAGACATTTTGTGGGTGTGTTTGAATGTTTAATATATACAGAATAATGGAAAAAAATAAACTTTTTTATTTATTTATTATTTTTGTTTATGATGAACGTGGATTGGAACTGGGTCCCCTCTTTGAAAATATTCATTTTCATTTGAAGTTACTGGTTCTAATATCTTTCTCCGTAGGAGGAATCAAGCACAAACTCTGCGGATTGTCACAGTATGGAAATCTCGTAGGAGCATCCATTGGATACACTATCACTGCATCTATTAGTATGGTGTAAGACTCCAACAAATCCCATTGGATTTTATTTAAGAGTTCTTTGGTTATTTATGAAGTCCTTATATTTATTTTCATGAAGATGAAAATCATCAATACATATTTTTAAGTTTTATAATCGCTCAAAGGAAGACCTCTTTCAAATTATTTAAGCGTCTTATTATTAGACTATACACGGTGACTTTTTCGTCTATATAAATTTATTTTGCCACACTGGGGTTTGAAACAATGACTATCAGGCCACAAGGTCGTGGTAATGCTTTTGTAGCCTATGGTTGATAGTTGAACACATGTTTCTTACAACAATTGTGTATATTTATTTCGACACAATCACAGTGGGTAATACTTGTTTCTTATTGTTGATAGTTAAACACATTTCTTATACTAACTGTGTTTTGTTAACCAGGGCCATCAAAAGATCTAATTGCTTTCATAAGTATGGCCATGATGTGGGGTGTCANCAGGACAAAAGGAGATACATAAAACTCCCATTTCATACCCCTTCAACATCAAGCTCGGGTATACATCCGACCTTGGTCATTCATCTTTTCAAGTGGTCCCACTTGACCAATCTCTCTCCTTTGAACCAAAACCAGGCATCGTCATTTGGCGCCGTCTGTGGGGAACTTTTCTTGTTTCCTCCCTTTTCCCCGAGAAACAAATTCATTGAACGATCCTGTTTTGTGCAAAATGGACCCGACCACCGAGCTTGGAAACCCTCTCTCCAACTCGGAAACCACTCCTTCACCCACGAGACCCCCATTTCAACCAGGCACTACCCGAAGGCAGCCACCCCCACCTCCTCGCCACACTTCTCATAGCCCGGAACCTCCTTGCATAAACGCAGATCAAAACTCAGACAAAGCCACTCTCTCCTTTTTGCTCCGCGAAATCCAAACCCTCAAACAAGAACGGATGGCAGACAAAGCAGAGATAGCAGAATTAAAGCAGCGGGTTCAAAAAGCCGACTCTTGGGTCGAAACTTCAACCCACGGAAACTCTCCTCTTCGCCTTCAAGACACTCTTCAAGGCAGACACCACAAGACTCCGCATACTGAGGAGATCGAAGAAAACCAATCTTCCTTCCAGTCCCTCGTCCGAGAAGCACCTCTACAAACTTCCGCTCAGAGCCAACCATCACAAGCTTTGGAGAAAAAGAGACGAGCTGCCAAGCATCCTTTCACAAAAGAAATCATGGTTTTCCCTCTGCCCCAGAATTTCAAACCACCGCACCTCGACTCCTATGATGGTTCTACAGATCCTAGAGAGCATTTGGAAAATTATAACTCGGTCATGCTTCTGGCAGGATCAGCAGAAGAAATCATGTGCCGAGCCTTTCCTACCACTCTGCGCCGAGCAGCACTTCAGTGGTTCTCAAGCCTCCCGCCGTATAGTATCTCAACTTTCGATCAACTCGCCGAGCTCTTCCAGGCTCGCTTCTCTACCAGCATGACTCACCAAAGATCCTCCGCCGTTCTAGCCACACTGAAGCAAGGGGAGAATGAGTCCCTGAAAGAATACATGGATAGGTACAATAAACTCTCCCTGCAAGTCCACGACCTCACTGAAGCAGTGGCTATGCATGCTATCCAAGCAGGCCTCCGACCTGGGCGCCTACTCGAAAATCTCTGAAGCAGTGGCTATGCATGCCATCCAAGCAGGTCTCCGACCTGGGCACCTACTCGAAAATCTCACCTTTGACCCACCGGCAAACCTATCCAACCTTCTGTTGAAGGTGGCCAAGCATATCAACCTCGAAGAAATACTTGGCCAAAATGCAATAAACAAATCTCCTCGAGACAAGAAAATCCAGGACGACAAAAAACCCAAAAGAGACAGATCCCCCACCCGACCTCGGTTCGACAGCTACACACCTTTGAATCAAAGTCGGGCCCGCGTCCTCGAGGAAATCTGTCATACCAAGTTAGCTCAGCTCCCACCCCCTAAAAAGACGGTTGGAGCCGAGAAAGACAAATACTGTGCCTTTCACCGAGGACGCGGTCATGATACCAACGACTGCCGACACCTGCAGAATGTCATAGAGGACCTCATTCAGAAAGGTTATCTGCAAAAATATCGTGCCGAGGTTCCCCTCCCCAGCCAAAGACCCCACAGGGAACATCGACCACGGCACCAATCTCCTCCCCATAACCATCCAACTCGCCCAGATCAGAATCCACAGGGCGACAGAGCTCCAGGCAGGTTCCCTCCGAACCATCAGGAAAACCCAAGACAAAATCCCGCATGGATTATCCATACCATTGCAGGCGGTTTCGCGGGAGGAGGATGCTCCAGGTCTTCTCGGAAAAGACATGAACGAGCCGCCCACAAGTACCACCGCGAAATATCTCACACCACCCCTGCCAAAAGAGCCAAATCGCAGCCAACAATTTCTTTTTCCGACGCCGACTATGGACTCATCGACCCCGAGCACGATGATCCCGTAGTCATCTCTTGCTTGATAGCCAACTACGAAGTCCGGAAAGTCTTGGTAGATCAAGGAAGTTCGGCCGACATCCTTTTCTACCACGCTTACTCTCAACTCGGCCTCCCCACCTTAAACCTCAGCACCTACCCAGGAACTCTCGTCGGCTTCTCAGGACACCAGGTCGGCGTCAAAGGCACTGTAAACCTTAGGGCTACTCTCGGCGAATTCCCCAACTCTACAAGCGTCGACATTCGTTTCTTGGTCGTCGATTGCCCCTCTGCTTACAATGCCATTTTAGGACAACCTTCCCTTAACAGCATCGACGCCATTGTTTCAACCAAGCACCTCTTACTTAAATTTTCCACTACTATGGGCACAGTCGGTCAAGCACGGGGCGACCAGCTTCTCGGCAGAACTTGCTACAACATCAGCCTTTCCATCGACTACTCCAAAAAGCCGGAAGATACTAGCAACAACTCCTCGACTCCCCTGGACGAGCTGGACAACCGACCAAATCAGGAGACCCGGCCCGAGCCAAAAGGCGACCTGATCCCAGTCCAAGTCGGACAAAGTCCCGATCAAACAGTAAATATGGGGTCCGGCCTTCCTGCGCCTATCGTCAAGAAGTTGACTGATCTCCTTGTCGCCAATGCCGACCTATTCGCATGGACAGCGGCCGACATGCCAGGTATAAATCCCGACTTTCCGACTTCATCTGCCATAAACTCTCTGTTCATGCAGGGGCCAAACCCGTCCGACAAAAGAAGCGCGTAGTGGGTCCAGAGCGTCAAGCAACAATCCAAGATGAAGTCGCCAAACTTTTAGACGCCAAGTTCATTCGGGAGGTACCCTACGCGACCTGGCTAGCCAACGTTGTCATGGTCAAGAAAGCTAACGGGAAATGGAGAATGTGCGTGGATTACTCCGACCTGAACAAATCATGTCCAAAGGATCCTTATCCCCTTCCAAGCATCGACAAGCTCGTCGATAGAGCATCCGGTTACAAACTTTTGAGTTTTATGGACGCCTACTCGGGATACAACCAAATCCGCATGCACCCTGAAGATGAGGATAAAACAGCATTCATCACTGAGAAGGCCATATATTGCTACCGAGTCATGCCTTTCGGATTAAAAAATGCAGGGGCCACCTATCAGAGATTGATGGACAGAGTTTTTAAAGCACAGATAGGGCGAAACGTCGAGGTATACGTAGACGACTTACTTGTCAAATCGCGCTCGGAGGAGAACCACCTGGCTGACCTCGAGGAAACATTCTCCGAGCTCCGTAAACACGTCATGCGCCTAAACCCTTCCAAATGCACCTTTGGGGTAGCGGTTGGCAAGTTTCTCGGCTTCATGTTAACACACCGAGGTATTGAGGCTAATCCCGACAAATGCGCCGCCATCATCCAGATGAAGCCACCAACAACGGTAAGGGAGGTCCAGCGCCTAACCGGCAGAATTGCAGCTCTTTTCCGATTCATATCAAAATCCGCCGACAAAGCTCTCCCTTTTTTCCAAGCACTCAAAAAGGTCAAAAACTTCGAATGGACAGAAGAGAGTCAACGAGCCTTTGACGAACTCAAGCAATACTTAGCTTCCCCACCCATACTCTCTAAACCCAAGCCAGCCGAGATACTTTACCTATACCTTGCCTCCAGCAACCCTGCTGTCAGCTCGGCTCTCGTTCGCGAAGACAAGAACCAACTACCCGTTTACTTCACTAGCCATACCCTTCAGGGGTCCGAGCTCAACTACCATAAATTAGAAAAACTCGCTTATGCTCTCGTCCTCTTAGCGCGTCGTCTTCGACCATATTTCCAAAATCACTCAATTACCGTCCGTACAGATCAGCCAATACGGCAGGTCCTTAAAAAACCCGACCTTGCCGGACGCATGCTCGGGTGGTCCGTCAAACTTTCCGAGCACACTATTACCTACGAGCCCAGAGATGCAATCAAGGCCCAAGCACTGGCCGATTTTATTGTCGAATTCACTCCTCCTGAATCACCCAACCTTGGTCAACCCCACGCTTGATGCTTATCGGTTGACGGTTCCTCCAATATCAAAGGAGGAGGAGCAGGAATCATCGTGGAGGGCCCAGAGGGTATAACAATAGAACAATCTCTGCGGTTCGAGTTTCTGAATCATCGTGGAAGGTCCAGAGGGTATAACAATAGAACAATCTCTGCGGTTCGAGTTTCCAACCTCTAACAATCAGGCTGAATATGAAGCTCTTATCGCCAGTCTCAAGCTGGCTCTGGAACTCGGATCCGAGAATCTCCTAGCATCCAGCGACTCTCAGTTAGTCACTAGCCAGGTTAAGGGAGAATATCAAGCCAAGGATCCCTTGATGATGAAGTATCTCGAAATAGTTCAAAGCTTAACTTCCCAGCTGAAAAACTTCGAAATACTCCACATCCCACGAAGCGAGAATTTCCGCGCCGACCTTCTCTCCAAATTAGCCAGCAGCAAGAAGCCAGGGCATAATCAAACAGTCATCCAAGAAACACTCCACCATCCCAGTACAGAACACGCCGGAGTACTAATCGTCGAGGAAGAAACCCCAACATGGATCACTCCTATCAAACATTACCTCGAAACAGGAAACCTCCCAAAGGAGAAAGCAGACGCAAGAAAGCTCCGACGCATAGCAGCCAACTATTACTTAGAGAGGGGCGTGCTTTACAAGCGCGGCTATCACACTCCGCTTTTGAAATGCCTAACCCCAAATCAATCCACTTACGTCCTGCAAGAGGTCCATGAAGGAATATGTGGCCACCACATCGGGGCCCGATCTTTAGCAGCTAGTATCCTCAGAACGGGATACTATTGGCCAACCTTGAGGACTGACGCGACCAAATTTGTGCAAAGATGTGACAAATGCCAAAAATTCGCACACATCCACCTCGCACCACCCACCGACCTACATGTCGCGGTCGAACCATGGCCTTTCAGCCGCTGGGGATTAGACCTACTGGGACCTTTCCCATTGGCCCTCGGGCAGAAAAAATTTCTTATTGTCGCTATTGATTACTTCTCTAAATGGATCGAAGCCGAGCCTTTGGCTACAATCACGGCTAAAAATGCTAAAAAGTTTGTTCAAACTTTCATCATTTGCAGGTTCGGCATCCCACATACAATAACCACGGATAACGGGACCCAGTTCTCAGACTCGGGTTTCCGGGCATTTTGTGCCGACCTCCGCATCAGGCTACATTTCACCTCGGTCGAGCACCCTCAAGCTAACGGCCAAGCAGAGGCGGCAAACCGCATATTACTGGATGGCATCAAGAAAAGACTGGATCAAACCAAGTCTCGGTGGGCGGAAGAACTACCATGGGTCCTCTGGTCTTACCGAACTACTTCCCAAACCTCAACGGGCATGTCCCCATACAAGCTTACCTACGGAACCGAAGCTATGATTCCAGTAGAAATTGGCGAACCATCTCGCAGAAGAGAATTTTTTGAAACAGATCAAAATTCAGAACAGTTACAAGTCAACCTCGACCTACTGGACGAAGAGAGAGATAAAGCTCGGATCCGAGCAATAGCATACAAGCAGAAACTTGCCCGTTATTATAACCTCAAGGTCAGATCAAGAGAGTTTCAACAGGACGACCTTGTGCTTCGAAAGGCGACCATCACAAGAAAACATCTCAAAGAAGGAAAGCTGGCACCAAATTGGGAAGGCCCATATCGAATCCATGAGGTACTTGGGAAAGGAGCATACAAGCTGACCACCATGGAAGGCGACCACATCCCCCGCACTTGGAATGTACTAAATCTTCGCCGATATATACAATGAAGTTTCTACATCTACTTGAGCATTAACCTACAAGGGCCAATGCCCTTACAAGGACCAATGTCCTTAAAATCGCTCTAACCGAGCATTAAACTACAAGGGCCAATGCCCTTACAAGGACCAATGTCCTTAAAATCGCTCTACCCGAGCATTAAATTACAAGGGCCAATGCCCTTACAAGGACCAATGTCCTTAAAATCGCTCTAACCGAGCTTAAACCTACAAAGGCCAATGCCCTTAAAAGAACCAATGTCCTTAAAATCGCTCTAACCGAGTTTAAACCTACAAAGGCCAATGCCCTTAAAAGAACCAATGTCCTTAAAATCGCTCTAACCGAGCTTAAACCCACAAGGATCAATATCCTCAAAAAGACCAGAACCCTGACAAATACCCTACTTGCAGTTCCAATCCTACAAACATCAAATCTTTTGAACAAATCCAAACACAACGAAGAAGACTTCCAACCTAACCTATCAAAGACTAGCTCGGTCTCTTATGACCTAATTATCATAAATCCGACTTATTGTCATAATATTCACAAAGTTTCTTGAACTTATCCAATTTGAGCCTTTAAACGAGCTATAACATCCGGATCATTAGTTCATCATCGCCCAAAGTTTCTTTAACTTATCCAAATTTTAGCTATTTAAACCGAGCTATAACATCCGCTCTATATTATTTACAATATTCCATTAGTTCATCATCGCCCAAAATTTTCTTCAACTTAATTCAATAGCTATAACATCCGGATCATTAGTTCATCATCGCCCAAAGTTTCTTGAACTTATCCAATTTTAGCCTTTAAACGAGCTATAACATCCGGATCATTAGTTCATCATCGCCCAAAGTTTCTTTAACTTATCCAAATTTTAGCTATTTAAACCGAGCTACAACATCCGCTCTATATTATTTACAATTTTCCATTAGTTCATCATCGCCCAAAATTTTCTTCAACTTAATTCAAATTTAGCTTTTTAACCGAGCCATCACACGTTCAAACATCAAAAGGTAGAATCATATGATCAAATCTCTTTTTTATTACTGGAACATCGGATTACAAAACAAAGAAAAATATACATTTGTTGCAGGATCCTAACTCCCTAAGGTTTATCTTGCTCTCGAAGAACATCTTCGTTCTCCGAGGCCGAATCAGCATCTGCTCCGGAGTCAGGATCCACCCGCAGCTCAGGGTCCTTCTCATCCGTCTCTTCAACATCGTCAACTAGCTGACCGTCCCTTACCCGTTTCCAGGGATCCAGGCGCTCGGCATCAATGTTGGGGACCTGTAACCGAGTTTGCTCCAAACATAGCCTGAACCCCTTCTCATGGGCTTCAGCATAGTTCATCACAATCTTCTGCTCAGCTCGGTCCCTCAACCTTGACTTTGACTGGCGAACTCGGTCCAGCCGTCGAGCCATTTGGCATCGAACCTTGCCTTCCCGGATCTCAGCCGCCCTGCCTAGCTCCTGGCTAATCTTCTTTTCCTCCTTTACTTGGGTAAGCTCGGCCAGTGTAGCATCTAACTTTGAACGGACGTCCCCCAGCTCCCTCTCGGCCCGACCCAAGGCCTCCTGGCAGGACTCTACCGTCGCCCGGGTCACCTCGTCCTCTTCTAAAAACTTCTGCCTCTCCTGCTCAGACGCGATGACCCTCTCATTTAACTCTTGGCCGATCACGGCAGCACGTCCTATGATATCCCGAAGGTGCTTGCTCAGCAACAATGTCTTGGCCTCCGCCACCTTCGTTCGATCCGTAGGAAGAGCCAACGATTTCAGCCGATCTCCCGCCGGGTATTGAACATTCCAGAATGAGACACTGGAATGTTCCCGTTTCTCTCCCACGGGGGCAGCAAACAGCTCGAAATGTTTGACCTCGGAGTCAAGGTCAAACATCCGGCTGGCCGAGGGGTCTGCTCGGTCTTTGTCCGCCTTTGCCGCCACCCGCTGCTTCTTGTTCCCGGCCCTTTGCTTCCCCTTCGCCACAACCGGGCTCCCTTCGAATCCATGAGGTACTTGGGAAAGGAGCATACAAGCTGACCACCTAAAGAAGCCCAAAGGACCGCCGCAGCCAAAGTGGTCATTAATATAACATCCCTCTTAAGCGCCACATGGCAACCACATCCAAAGCACCAAATAATCATCACGGCACACGGTGAAATCATCGAGACTTCAAAAATTCGNTTGAAACAATGACTATCAGGCCACAAGGTCGTGGTAATGCTTTTGTAGCCTATGGTTGATAGTTGAACACATGTTTCTTACAACAATTGTGTATATTTGTAGATACCCAATATTTCGGCCCATAAAGTCTAAGCCCATTATCACCAAGCCCATAACTGAACCCATTCCCTAAATCCTTTAAACCTGAGAATCTCCCTATAAATAAGCGGAGGACAAGAAATAAAGGGACACTTTTCGGACAGGACAAAAGGAGATACATAAAACTCCCATTTCATACCCCTTCAACATCAAGCTCGGGTATACATCCGACCTTGGTCATTCATCTTTTCAAGTGGTCCCACTTGACCAATCTCTCTCCTTTGAACCAAAACCAGGCATCGTCAATATTTATTTTGACACAATCACAGTGGGTAATACTTGTTTCTTATTGTTGATAGTTAAACACACATTTCTTATACTAACTGTGTTTTGTTAACCAGGGCCATCAAAAGATCTAATTGCTTTCATAAGTATGGCCATGATGTGGGGTGTCATTCATCAAATAACACTTTCATGATCATCTTTGGGATCATAGAGATTTTATTGAGCCAAATCCCAGATTTCCATGAGCTTTCAGGGCTCTCGGTTCTTGCTGCTGTCATGTCCTTCGGTTATGCCCTCATAGGCGTTGGTCTTTCCATAGCCAAAACTGCAGGTGACATATCCAGTGCATTTAGTTCCACATAATTTTTAAGAAATGGGTTTTAGCTCCAAATGCGTCTGCAAGAAAAAGAAGGACTACATGATTTGCTTCACTTATCCACTGAGTAACTGAGTTTCTGATGCTTAAATAACATCTAAGTCTAGTATACTTTAAAATGATTGATGGTTCTCTGTTGGAACTTGAAGGAGGAAACCTTCCCAAGACAAGCCTAATAGGGACTACCATTGGAGTGGATGTGACAAGAATGGAAAAGCTATGGAACACCTTCCAAGCAATTGGAAACGTAGCTTTTGCATATACCTTCTCTGTGGTGATTGTTGAGATACAGGCAAGTTAAACTTGGCAAATTTGGTCCTTTATCCACACTCTCCTAGTGCTGTTAACATTAATGTTTTCTCATTGCTTTCTAGCTATGAATCTTTTTGTTTCTTTTGCAAGCTTCTTATGATATTGAGAACAATTAAGAATAGCTGAAATATTATTTCATTATGTTACCAGGATACATTAAAATCAATTCCCCCAGAAAACAAAACCATGAAAAAGGCAAACTTTGTTGGAGTCTCGGTTACCACACTGTTTTATATGTCGTGTGGAGTTTTGGGTTATGCTGCATTTGGGAACAAGGCACCAGGAAACTTCTTGACAGGATTTGGATTTTATGAACCATTTTGGCTTATTGACATTGCTAACATCTTCATTATTATTCATCTAGTGGGTGCTTACCAGGTAATTTCTTTTTCTTTCTGACNGGAGTCTCGGTTACCACACTGTTTTATATGTCGTGTGGAGTTTTGGGTTATGCTGCATTTGGGAACAAGGCACCAGGAAACTTCTTGACAGGATTTGGATTTTATGAACCATTTTGGCTTATTGACATTGCTAACATCTTCATTATTATTCATCTGGTGGGCGCTTACCAGGTAATTTCTTTTTCTATCTGGCAAATCTAAGAATCAAACTCAAGACCTCTATCTAGACCCCATTCAAGCTAAGCCAAGTTGAGGCTTAAATGGTACCTTTTTTTTTTTTTGAGGCTTAAATGGTACTTTATATATATATATATATATCAAGAATCATATGTTCATTATTGCAGTGGATTGTAAAAGAAAGAATTTTTAACATGAATGAAGGGGTTGTAAAATTCCAATTTGTGTGTACAGGTATTTTGTCAACCAATTTTTGGGCTCGTGGAAAATTGGTGTAGGAAGCGTTGGCCTGAAAGCAATTTCATGACAAAAGAATATCCAATCACCATTCCATCGATTGGAATTTACAGAGTGAATTTCTTCCGGATCATATGGAGGACATGCTTTGTAGTATTTTGTACCGTGATTGCAATGATAATTCCTTTCTTCAACAGCGTTCTGGGTTTTCTTGGAGCAATTACATTTTGGCCCTTGACCGTATACTTTCCTATAGAGATGTACATTTCACAGACTAAAATGACCAAGTTTTCTCCAACCTGGATAGGGCTGAAAATGCTAAGTGGGGTTTGCTTGATTGTAACTCTTGTTGCTGCTGCTGCATCAATTCAAGGAATTGTCACTGACCTGGGAATTTACAAGCCTTTCAAGTCTATTTCTTGAAGTCATGTTCCCCATTTCTGAAGGCACAGAATCTAGTGAGATGCTGATTGCTAGAAGCCTAGATGTAACCACAGGGTGTGGATTTCTTGGCTGTATTGTAATCAAAACTGGGTTTCATTTACCTCTTGTCATTTCTTGTTTCGGTTTGTTGTCTAGTTTTATTCAAGAGCCAAACTTTTGGTCATGATATATCAGCATCTTTTAAGACCTATAACCTGATTTTTTTTGAAGAATAATGCCTGGCATTCCATCTTCCAAGGCCTTTTGGTTGCTTGTTGCTTGTTTGTTCTCTCTCTCTCTCGTTTGGGTGCAATATAACCACAACTTTGATAAACACCGAGAGATCATATGTAACTGATATTCCATTATTCATAAAACCCAAAAGTGTATATAACACCTTACTCCTTGTCAAGTCTATGAACTTCATTTCATCAGCAGTCCCATCCAGACTAATTTGATTTCTTAACAGAAAATAGGAATTACGAACAAGGCTATTCCTAATGAGCCTTCGTATAGATTTGAGATATGGGGTATATAGAAAATGTTATTTCAGCTCGTTTGCAAAATGAGAAGGGCAGATCTAGAGAATAAGAGACAGATAATGAATACAAAATTGATAAAAAGTGCTTCCTGGTTGTTGATTTACAAAGGAAACGAATAAAGGAAAAGAGAACAGATATATGATACATGTAATGACATTCCTAAGCTAAGTATATCAAATGTTGGGTTTTAATTTAGCCGAGGTGCTATCTGAGAGATCCTTTCATCTTCCAGAAGTGCATAAGGATCCACATATTGGGGAGGTGATAGAGACATCCTGCTTGCATCATGGACAAAAGTTGGTCCAAAATACTGCCACAGGAAAATAAAAGAATCAAATCCAGCACTCACAACATCAAAGGCATCAACAGATATTACAGGAAGGCCTCAATCATTTTCAGGTATCCACTACAAGCAGCAATGAGTGCAGAAAACATCAAGGTTTAAAGAACAAAAGCATAATGATACGTGTAAGACCAACATGTCACAGATAAACAAGAAATTTTCCATTAAAACCTTCCAGATTTCAACAAGGACAAGATGTTTCATACTCCAAAGTCATGTTGTAAAAAGTTCGTTGCCTGGTATTGTACCCATAAAACTACAAGAAGGAAGATGTAGAAAAGCACATGAATTTGAGCATTTTTAGAGTGGCAGCCTCCAAGAATTAAGTGCACAACCGTACTTGGTAAATTTTACCAGGCAAAAGAAGCAAGATATATGGACATACACATCACCCATTGGCTATAACTAAAAGTACGGGGACCTGAGAAAGGAATCTATTGAAGTATATTAAAACATAAGGGGGAGGGGGGGAGTGAACCAACTACAAATATCAACGAAATAAATATTCATTAATGGCCTTTGGTCTGATTGCAGCTCTTCCCTTAAAAAATTTCAGTGGAAGCTGCTTCTGTAGGTCTAAACCTGTCAGCTGTCTGCGTATGGATTGCCAGTTAAAAGTCTGTTGGTCATGTTCGGTTTACCAAATAGTTATTAAGTGTGACAACAAAAAAGTTAATAGCTCAAAGAAATAACATAGTATCATTTGAAGATATAACATGGCCAAGATATTACATACATAGCATGGAATAAGCATTCTCTGAAAACATGAAAGAAAAGAAAATCATGCACACATCAATTGACAAGAAAAGCGCTTACAAAGTAGAGCGCAGAAAAGAATGCAACAGTTATGAAGATCAATGGCCCAAATCCCAAGAAGAATGTTCCTCCAAGAGTCAACAAAAGTTTAGCCCGAGGGATCAACCCCTGAAATGTGGTAAGGACATGAGTAATTTCTCATAAACGAAGACAAAGGACAAGCAGGTTAATCAGATTTAAACTTATTTCAATAAATTACAGACGTCAAGACAAGGTATCAACCTCAAGACCTTCACTGTTGAGTGCCATAGATCTCTCCCTCTGATTCTCCAGACTCCTCTCAACATTGGTTGAGACAGCATTTCTGTTTGGTAAACCTCTTTCTTCATTCAAATTTATCTCCTCATCCAGTCCATAGTTGCTTTGCTTGTAATCCTCAAGCAATGAAGTAGGGGTCATACCCCTCCTCTTCAATTCCTTCATAAATAATGATTCTGGAGGCTCTTCGCCTGAAAATACATCAGTGGCATGAGCCATCAAAAAGAAAACTTAGCCTGAGGGACCAATAATTGCGCATCTCCTTCATGTTCAATATATATAATACAAGAAGAGCAAAAGGATGACAAATCTATCATTTTCAAGCTCCAAATAGAAACAACGTGTCTGAAGCCCTGGATAGTGAATATGAGAGTGAATTATTTGATGTGATATAAAAGTTAGTAGAATCTAGTATTTCTCTTCAGATATATAATTAATTATTTTGAATTCCACACTGATGTAATTCCTCGTCGCTGAAATTTGTTCTGCAATCACTCTAAGTTAGTGCAGGATGTATTTCAAAGTCCATTTCTTTAGTATCACATGCGATAGCTCCAAATTTAAAAAACTTTATTAGTCAGCAGACAGCTCCAACTCAGGATTTAAATACGCATTCCTAGTAATCATTTGGCAAAGTTGCCATACAGATGTAAAAGAACTTTTTCTTAAAGGTTGACATACATGTACAAGAGGATAGAAAATACATAAAAGAAGACGACATACAGCTTCATCTTCTTCTCAGTTTGTAGTTTCAACACAGTGATCAACCATCTTCATCTCATGTTTTTCATGAATAAATCAAACAGTATTTCTCATCTCCTAACTTCCTTTTCAATGCTAATGGTAATGAAAGTTCTGTCTTCTACAGATTCAGTCATGACAGCACATATTTCCTTAAAGATCATTCAAAGGATTTCTAATCTCAAGTTCTTCAAAGGTATCTGTCTAATAATCTGAATCACTATGTCTCCCACAGAATACTTACTTACATAACCAATAAATGAAAGGCTGAACATAATAAATAAAATTACAGAATAACGTGCACGCTGTAAGGGCCTATATGATTGCTTTTGACACACTTCATTTAGAATTTTCTATTCTCACTGTTCTATGGGACTAATGCAGCTCTTACATAATACAATTATCAATTCTAAGTTAAACTACTGCGTGATTTGTTTCTTGCGTTGTTTGACAATTAAAAAATTGAAGGCACAAAGTTTTGGCACAGAATTCATCCTAAACTGAGTCTTTTGAAGAATGAAGATACAGAGGGCAAAAGATTAAAAATAATAATAATAAATTAAATTAAATTAGAGCTTTAATAATCATTTCCCAGTTTTATGCTGAGGTCTACTCTCTCCCAGTGGAAAGCAAAGAAAAAACGGCAAATACCTCTAAGGACCGAAAACTAAGAATTAAAACTT
>QAOA01008142.1:0-25095 GCA_003255065.1 Cercis canadensis | reverse complement strand
ATACACAAATACAAGAACTGTGACCCAGAACCCTAACACAAATTTTTGGTTTATGGGTGCGTGAAAGAAGCAATTGGGTACCAAAAAATCAATAAAGGGGGAGAAAAGTGATAATTTACGCAATAATGAGATTAAGTTCTTGAGGGCTAGTGAAATTGCCAACACAGCAATGGGTAACGTTGGTGGGCTTGTGAGCTGTGACGACGTAGTTCCATATGCTCATTGACTTTCCTTGCTTGAAAATGGGGATCCTTTAGTAATGGCTGCTATTGCTCAGTGAAGAGCCCCATTGCTCTCTCTCTCTCTCTCTCTCTCTCTCTCTCTTTGTCTCTCTCTCTCTCTCTTGCTCTCTGTGTTTTCGTTTCTAGCCTCTTCTACTCTCTTCACTGTTACAGTGGCTCTTTTTCTCGCTCTCTTTCTCTCCGTAGTATTGGTGTGAGTGCTGTAGAAAGCGTTTGTTAAGGGGGTCTCAAAATAGCGTTTTCGAAGAGGCACCTCTCTCAACGAAACATTTCGTTTCTTTGCGCCCTTTGCCCTCATGGCTTTTCCGTTTTTTGTTTTTTGGGTGGTGGTTTTGATCTTAGAACTCAGTTGGGTTTGATTTTTATGGGCTTTTATTTGATTGGGAGCTACATAACACCTTATGTAGTGCTAGGTTTAGAATTTACTTGTGATACAAATATTATTTATGATATTGAATAACTAGCCATAAATAATATGTATATGTATAAAAGTTTAAATACTTTATACTCAAATGTTGCGAAAAATCTTTGAAATAGAAAATTAAAAATATTTCTTCTAAAAATAGAAATGAAAATTCTTATTACTAAAATATAAATATGACTATGGATATCACGTAATGATCATTTGTCATTATATATTTTCACTCACAATTATCATTTTATTGTGTCTTTTGATGACAGGTCATATTTCTATTTTGATAATTAGCACATTTTGTTTCTATTTTTGAATCCAATGGTTGTTGCATTTCTTTTTCTGTAATTGTCCCTTAATTTAACGTATTAGCAACAACAAAAAAAAATTTTATGATTGAATGAAGAAGTAAAATTGCTAAGGTATTGGATATTTCTGTTTGCCTTTGTTTGCTTTAATTTGTTTTTGAGGTCGTTCAAGCCATTATGACTTTAGGCACTTCAATATTTGAGCTCAGTTACATGAGTCATCCTATTTGATTGATATATCGAGTCTATATGTTGGGGAATCTCTAGTTTGTCTTCAAATCTATCTTAGTTGCATGTGTTTGTTAATTTAAATTCCTAGAACCTAATTTGGATGTACATTATAAAATAATTTTTAAAAATTCCAATGGAAACTTCAATTGGAATTTTTTTTCCACAAAACCAAATTCCAATAGTAAAATTTTGTTGGAATTACTTTTCCATTAAAATTTTCGTTGAAATTTTGTAATTTCAACAGCCGTTTCTCCAATGGCTCAAATTCCGTTGGAATTCAAAATTCCAATGAAAAAATTCTATTGGAATCCATAATTTTTGTTGTAATGTGTTCTAAAAGTCTTTTTAGTATTCTATGAGTGTCAATTATTAGAAGTAATAAGTATGTCACTTTTAAGAGTGAAAGAGTTTAGGTATTTATAATAGTGTTGCATGATTTAAGGATCTATATTATTTAAATCCATGCATATGTAAAAGATGAGTTCTTTTATTTAGTTTTGCATTTTCTTCTTAAGTTCTCAAAAGCATACCTTAAGATTCTTACTTATCTATACTCTAGTTATTACTACAAAATTAAAGTTTTGTACATCTATATTGCACTCCCCTTAAATGGGGACGGTTCATTTTATGATGATTATCCTAGTAATTCTAATGGAAAGTTGTTAAATTCTGATTTTTTTTTTTTTTTTTATAAATTTTGCAAATTTCTTATAAAATTTGTGCTTCTTTTAAAAACTGCTAGATGAACCTAATCTAGTCCTATTGACTTGTAACTAAGCATGTCAAACCTCTTTTGCTCCATTAGTTTAATTAGTTGGAGCCTTTGACCAACCCTTCAATTTTCTTTAAGAAAAAAAATTATAGAAAAAGGAAATAAATGTAACTGGGTCCATTGGGCCCAAATGCAGCCCACTTGGCCCAATTTTTTGGCTAGAGGCTAGACCCCAATTTTCTTAAAAGAAATGAAAAATTTATAAGAAGGCCCCACACTTTTTAAAATTATGGAAAAGCCCTATTTTTTTTATAATCTCAAAGGGCCCTTTTACATCAGATTCAAGTCCAGCCAGCCTTAAAAGGGCCAAACGAACCAGCTCCAATCAAAGTGTTCTTGGGGAAATTTTAGAGCCATGTCCAACTGCAATTATTTTCAAAACTTACAAAAAGACCCCATATCTTTTGAAATTAAAAAACGTTCCAATAGTTTTAAAAACTGGAAAAAAAAATCGTATTCTAATAATTTCAATGGTAACAGAGATTGGGACATCAGCTCCATGGACCAGTTACTGTTTGTACTTGTTTAATTATAAGATATAATTTACAATTTTATATTTGACCTCTTGCTATGTGAATTAATCACTTATATGAATTTAAATTTAAATAAAGTAAATTACACTCATCCCCTTAAAGTTTTTCCAAATGACACTCTACTCAATTTGACCCTCAAGACTAATGGCATCTTAAAATATGCTAATGAAATAGTCCTTTTGACCATCAACCCATGGTTAAATGATGGTCAAATGAAATATCGTGTACGCATCTTAAGACATTGTTACTTTTAACTGTTAAATGTGGTGAAGTGTAATTTATAGCTAAGAAGGGGATGGTGTCATTTCGACAAACCTCAAGAGGTAAGTGTAATTTACTGTTTTAATTATATATTGTTAATTTTTTTTAATAGATAGAGAAAGCATGATTTTCAAGCTAGGGGATATGAGAGTATGAGAATTTGGACCTGAGACCTTATTATTATTATTTTTTAAGAAATTCTCTTACTATGTCTACTTATGTAATATCTATCTCTTTTATAACTTACTCCCAAATTTAAATTGTATGATAACTTATGAGTTATGTCTTATTCTTTTAAAGTTTACACAAGCCAACTTGCTTAACCCACCACCAACCATGGTAGGGCTGGTTGGGTTGACATATTTTAAACCCACCAAGTTGGCTGGCCAACCCCTGCACCTTACTATGACGGGTTGGGAAGCTTAGCTCATTTTCACAGCTCCACATATATTATTAATTGTTACCAAACTGACATGAATTCCCATATATCATTAGATTTATTTATATGATCATGTATACAAAAAAAAATACTCTCTTATAGATGAAAAGGAGCTAGTCCACCCCCTTACGTAATTACATCCTCTTGGTTATCTTTATAAATTGAAATGCCCTTTGAAAGCCAGGATTGTAAATAAAGAAAATAATTAGTTATATATGTACCAAAATGAATTAAATATTCTTTCTAACTCTTAAATTCACATGCTCTCTCAGTCATTTTAAGAGCTTCAATTTTTCTAATCTTGAGGATCTTGCAGTCCATTATTTGGGTAGAAAAGTTTGTGTAAATTAGAAATGTTTTTTTTTTTTCTTAAAATACAACCATGATGTGCATATTTAGTGCAAATAAGAAAGTTATTAAGTTTCAATAATAAGTACAGAAGATTGCACCTTCAATCATGGAAAAATTGTTATTAATATTTTTTTGTTTTGTTTTTGAGTATCTTTCCTAATGACTGATTGGATTAGAATACTTATAACAGTAGCTTTTTTGCAGCGGCGTGGCTCCTCCTAGTTAACCTAAAAGACATTTATAGGTAAGGGCTGCTTGCATATTTTTATTAAGTTTCGAATTGAAAACGTAATAAATGTCCATCGTAAACATATATTCTGAATGTATAAATAGATGTTTGCTCCCCCTAAGTCTACTACAAAAGTGTCATTGATAACAATAGTTAGATTTATGTTATAAAAATGAGTCAATCATTTGGAGGAATTGCTCAGATTCAAATTACAATAGTTACAATTGAATTGTTGATTTTGCTTGGGCAAGCAGCTCTAGTGCAAGTTGATGTTTTTTCCTCTTTATCTCCCATTGTACATGCAAATAGGCAATGGGCAATCAAAGAGGAATGCAAAGATCTTTGTGACATATCATCAAAGGGGATGATTCTTCCATCCTTTTTAGCTAGAGTTTATCACTTTGCATGCTTAGAAGCTTGCAAGATAGAAAGAATAGATCTGGCATGCAAAAGTATCTGCTACGAGCAACTTAAAGGGATCTCCAAACCGAAGGAAAAATATAATCTTTGTGTGAAAAAGTGTCATAAGGAATTACACTTTTAATGCCAATATCTACTGTTTAGTGCCAGCAATTCAAGGCTNTATCTACTGTTTAGTGCCAGCAATTCAAGGCTATCTCCGAGGATTAGTACAAACATCAATCGTAATGAATGTTTCTAATTAGATCTGAGTCTCCATATTTCATTACCCTTTCTTCTATACGTAGTTGGTTCTATACAATTTTGATTTCATGGTAATATCTTTGTAGGTTGGTGAATGGGACATCAAAATTCTTATATGTCATCATTGTATTTTCTGTGAAAATATCTTATAAATTTTGATTGTTAAACATTTGTGAACACGATGCTTGTGTCATGTGTATGAAAAACTATTGAACAATAAATTTATATTATCTCGACAATTCTATCATTCTTAATCCATCCATCATTGTTTAGAATTTTCATTTTTTTTTTATGCAGTACTCAATGAAAAGACGGAAGAAGAAATAGCTAGATCATTATTTATCGTGTTACACTTCAAATTAAGAGTGACAGTTTAGAAGAAAATGAAATTGGGAAATAATGATATGGATTGCAATAAATAATTTCTCAAAGATAGAAGGATTATATTTAAAGAAGATTTTATGGAAAGAAAACTTTATTTAGTATTTATCTAAAAAAAGATAATTAAGAAAAGTAAAATTCTTTAATTTTATAAAGGAATTTTTTTCTTAAAAAAAACACTCTGTTTTCTTTTGTGCAGAAAGATCAATGAGGAGACAAAAAGATAGAACAAAGAGTTGGGGCATTTAAAAGTTTCTGCTCATCTGGTTTAAGCGGATCTCGACTCATATATATGGATTGATTCACAATGGTACATATGTTCTAATATATTAAATTGTACTTCGGTTTTATTGAATATGTTGTTATTGTGCCAAAAAACTAAAATTTGCAGATCCTACCTTGCTCAACTACTCCTCACTCTTTCCCTTGAGTTCACGTAGATCCTACTTCTCTTAGTAAATTACACACTTCCAGTATTAAATTGCAGAGCATATCTAATATACAGATTTCAATTTTTCTGGAATGAAAATTGTTGTGCTTCCCTCTTTGCATTTTACTTTGCCTGCAGCCCAGCCCGTGATAAGGTGTACAATTTATATATATGAAAGAAATCTTTTCTTTCTCTCATCTTTATGTTATTCAACCATTGCGTTATCTTTCATAAAGTTAACACTGTGCTCCTAGACTATACTTTGTACGTTCACTGACTCAATTTTCAATTTGTATTAATGCAGAAGAAACATAAGTGGCTTGCAGCTCTATCCCCCGTTCAGACCAAAAGCTCCAGTTAGTCCACACATCAATACTCATGAGAATGATGATGACGAAGCAAATGATTATCCATGATGAACTGTGACAATTTTTCCTTATCCTGATTTTTGTTGTCCTTTGAATGACTGTTTTGGATGTTTAGAGAGTTTAAGGTTAACTCTTTGACGATGAGGATAGTGTTTAGAGAGTTTTGTATGATATTTTAAATTTCATATTAATTAGATTTAAAGCATTTTGATGTTTAAAGTGTGTAATTTGTTATTAGAAAATAGATAAGTTTAAAACTAAGCATATAATTAAGGTTGTCAAACTAGTGAGTTTACCTAACCTTGTAGAGGCCCTATAAACTCAACTTGTAAAATCAGCCGAGTTTACTAAAAAGCAGAAATTCAACATCAAATATTACACTTGTTGCATATATACTCATAATAAGTACTGAAGTAGCAATTTACACTACCTGTACCTGTTTTCACCTATATAAAATTATATAACACAATGAAAATGAGAAATTAACCTATGGGAATGCAAATATAAATATCAGAAATTGTTTAACAAGCCATATGAATCAACCAGAAGCTTCAGAAATTCTTTAAGTTCTCTTCTCTCTCTCTCCTCTCCTCCCTCTCTTAGTGACGATGCCTAATTCTGGCTTGGAGGTGAGGGTCTAATAAGGTGAGGTCATCTGCAAAGATGTATGACCAAGGTCGGGTGTTTACCCGAGCTTCGATGCTTAAGTCTGTAACAAATCTGATATCAAATGAGAGCTTTTGTAATCTTTTTTTTGTCTTTTAAAAAGGAAGTCCCCTTTTTACTTGTCGTTGGCTGCTATTTATAGGGAGATTCCCAGGTTTAAAGGGTCCAGAGAATGGTTTCAGATATGGGCTTGGTGATAATGGGCTTAAAACCTTATGGGCCGAAATATTGGGTATCTACACTTGTCCCCCCTTGAAGCTCGGGCTTCGGTGTTACCGAGACCGAGCTATGGATTTGCAAACAGTATTCCTTTCCGAAATGGGGATGTGGAGGAAACGCGGGTGTGAAGTTTTGAAATTTCGATAACCACACCATGTGTCATGATGATCATTTGGTGCTTTGGACATGACTGCCACGTGGCTTTTACGAGGGACAACATATTAATGACCATCCTGGTAGCGTCGGTCTTTGGGCTGCTTTAGGTGTCAGGGCCGTTTTGGACGTGACGTTTGGCCTTCCCAAGCTAGAATACGGCTTTCCCGGTACCGTTAGATCAGAGTCCTTGGACGGTTGGATTCGTTTTGCGTTATCCTATAAATAGAGGTTGGTAAAACTTCAGTCTACTCTTTTGGTAAATTTTCTGAAATTGGTGCTTAGGTCGGAGTGAAGTAAGGAATCTCTTGTAGGATTTCAGCTCGGAGTACTCCTTTTTCCAAAGGTAATTTTTGCCTCTTTCTTGCTCTTAGGTCGTAGGTCATCTTTCTTCTTAGTTCACTCGTGGTAAGATGGAGAGTTACTCTTCCGTGAATGGTGAGGATCCTATGAACTATCTGGAAAACATTGAAGTAATTTCGTCTGATGGGGGGATAGAGGCCAACAGGGAAGTGGTGAGTGAAAGGGAACCAAGTGTTGGTAGGGAACAAGGTAGGGCAGAGGAAGCTAGTTCCAGTGGTAGTAGCTTAGACATATCTTTTGTTCGGCCCTCTATTCCTTCATTTGTTCATGAGAGGGTTAGAAACACATTTTCCGTGCTTCGCACGAAGTTTGTAAGGGAGTTCAAATTTATAACCACGAAATTGATTGGGGTCGTAGCAGTTACGACGTTAAAGCATGTCCGAAAGATGCGCCTGTGTGCGAAAACTGCCCGAAAAATGATTTCTTTACCTTTAGTGCGGCTTATATGGAGAGGGCCGGAGCGGAGTTGCCTCTCTCCGAGTTTGAGATGGAGTTTTTTAGAAAAGTTAACGCTGCTCCGTCCCAACTCCATGTAAACAGTTGGGGTTTTCTTCGGGCGTTTCAGAAAATGTGCGAACTGTTGTCGGTAGAGAGTAGGGTAGAGGTATTTTTTTTATTTTTTTACTTTAAAGGACGTGAAGGATACCGACCAGGAGTTTGTGTACATAGCTGGTCGGCGGGGGTTAGGGCTCTTAAAATTGGTGGAAGAATCGGCCAAAGGTTGGAAAGACCGATTCTTCCGGGTTACAGTTCCGACCTGGAAAGCAGGCCCGGCGCCAGCTATGGCATTTTTCTTGAAGGAGGACTTGAAGCCTCAGTTTCCCCTGCGTTGGAGTCGGGATATTTATAAGGTGCCGGCTTGGACAATAGACGAGTATATACAGGAAGATCGGCAAATAATAAAGACGATCTCCCAACTTGCCGTTGAGAAAGCCCAAATGGTTACGCTCAAGGCCAAAGATCTAATTGGTCGGTATTCATTGTGTGAAGTTATGCGTATGTTTTCTGATGTACTAATCATTTGTGTTTGTTTTTGCAGAGGGAAAGCTGTCGGCAGAGCAAATGGTGAACCTAGCGAAGCTGGCAAAAGCGAGAACTCAAAGGTCGGCGGCTCCACCCAAGGCTATTCCTACGAAGCCCGTAACGGTGGTGAGGGCGGAGGAAGTACCGGTGCTACCCCCAGCTCGGGGTGAGGGGAGCCCTATTGCGGCCAAGGGCAAACAGAGAGCCGGGAACAAGAGGGAACAGGTGGCGACAAAGGCAGATAAAGACCGAGTAGACCCCTCGGCCAGCCGGATGTTTGACCTTGATTCAGAGGTGAAACATTTCGAGCTGTTTGCTGCCCCTGTGGGAGAGAAACGAGAACATTCCAGCGTATCATTCTGGAATGTTCAATACCCGACAGGAGATCGGCTCAAATCGTTGGCCCTGCCTACGGATCAGACGAAGGTGGCGGAGGCCAAAACATTGCTGCTGAGCAAACACCTTTGGGACATCCTGGGACGGGCTGCCGTTATTGGCCAGGAGCTTAACAAGGGTCGTCGGGTCCGAGCTTGAAAGGCAAAAATTCCTGGAAGAGGACGAGATGACCCGGGCAACAGTGGAATCTTGCCAGGAGGCCTTGGGTCGGGCCGAAAGAGAGCTGGGGGACATCCGTACGAGGCTAGATACTACGCTGGCCGAACTTACCCAAGTGAAGGAAGAGAGGAAGATAAGCCAGGAGCTAGGTCGGGCGGCTGAGATCCGGGAAAGTAAGGTTCGGTGCCAAATGGCTCGAAGGCTTGACCGAGTTCGTCAGTTGAAGTCAAGGTTGAGGGACCGGGCTGAGCAGAAAATAGTGATGAACTATGCTGAGGCCCATGAGAAGGGGTTCAAGCTATGTTTAGAGTAGGCTCGGCTGCAGGTCCCTGACATTGATGCCGAGCGCCTGGATCCTTGGAAGAGGGTAAGGGACGGTCAGCTAGTAGACGATGCTGAGGAAGCGGATGGTGATGATCCCGAACTGCGGGTTGATCCTGACTCCGGTGAAGACGCAGATTCGGCTTCGGAGAACGAAGATGTTCTTCGAGAGCAGGAGAAACTTTAGGGAGTTAGGATCTTGTATATTTGTTTATTTTTTTATGTTTTTTCTTGTAATCCGATGTTGAAAAATAATAAGAACGAAGTTTTGTTTATCATGTTGGATTTTCCTATTGTTTGATGTTTTGAATGAGTATTATAGCTCGGGTAGAAGCTAGAATTGAATAACTGATAAGTTTAAGGAACTTTGGGTAAGGGCGAACTAAGGAAAGTTAAACTTTGGGTAAGGGCGAACTAAGGAAAGTTATAAATAATATCACGAGAATAAGTCGGGTTTTTGACTTAGGAATTTTATCCATAAGCAAAGGTACTGAGCTAATCTTTGGGGGGTTAATTTGAAACTTTATCCGAAATCACCCTATTCTTTTTGTGGACAAGTTTGGAAAGTTTGATCCGTTGTTTAGACTTGTCGAAAGGTGCTTGGCGGTTGTAGTTTTGAACGTTGAATGAAGCGGCGTTGGCGCTTGTAGGTGAAGTTCGGGTAGAGCGTTTATAAGGACATTGGTCCTGTTGAGGGCATTAGCCCTTGTAGTTTAAGCTCGGTAGAGTGTTTTTAAGGACATTGGTCCGTTTAAGGGCATTGGCCCTTGTAGTTTAAGCTCGGGTAGAGCGTTCTTAAGGACATTGGTCCTTTTAAGGGCATTGGCCCTTGTAGTTTAAGCTCGGGTAGAGCGTTCTTAAGGACATTAGTCCTTTTAAGGGCATTGGCCCTTGTAGTTTAAGCTCGGTAAAGCGTTTTTAAGGACATTGGTCCTTTTAAGGGCATTGGCCCTTGTAGTTTAAGCTCGGATAGATGTAGAAACTTCATTGTATATATTGGCGAAGGTTTAATACATTTCAAGTTCTGGGGATGTGGTCTCCTTCCATGGTTGTCAGCTTGTACGCCCCTTTCCCGAGTACCTCATGGATTCGGTAGGGGCCTTCCCAATTTAGTGCCAGCTTTCCCTCATTGAGGTGCTTTCTTGTGATGGTCGCTTTTCGAAGCACGAGGTCGCCTTGTTGAAACTCTCTTGATCTGACCTTGAGGTTGTGATAACGGGCGAGTTTCTGTTTATATGCCATTGCTCGGATCCGAGCTTTGTCCCTTTCTTCGTCAAGTAGGTCAAGGTTTACTTGTAATTGCTCTGAGCTTTGATTAGGTTGGAAAAATTCTCTTCTGTGGGATGGTTCTCCAATTTCTACTGGGATCATAGCTTCGGTTCCATAGGTAAGCTTGTATGGGGACATGCCCGTTGAGGTTTGGGAAGTAGTTCGGTAAGACCAGAGGACCCATGGTAGCTCTTCGACCTACCGAGATTTAGTTTGATCTAGTCTTTTCTTGATGCCATCTAGTAATATGTGATTTTCCGCCTCTACTTGGCCGTTGGCTTGAGGATGTTCGATCGAGGTGAAGTGTAGCCTGATCTGGAGGTCGGCACAAAATGCCCGGAAACCCGAGTCTGAGAACTGGGTCCTGTTGTCCGTGGTTATTGTATGTGGGATGTCAAACCTGACATGTCGGCCGCTGTCCATGCGAATAGGTCGGCATTGGCAACCAGAAGGTCGGTCAATTTCTTTATTATAGGCGCAGGAAGGCCGGATCCCACTTTTACTGTCTGCTCAGGCCGTTGGCCTACTTGTACTGGGATCAGGTCGCCTTTTGGCTTGGGTCGAGACCCCTGATTTGTTCGGTTATCAAGCTCGTCGAGGGGAGTCGAGGAGTTATTGCTGGTGTCTTCCGGCTTTTTGGAGTAGTCAATGGATAGGCTGACGTTGTAGCAGGCTCTACTGAGAAGCTGGTCGCCCCGTGCTTGACCGACTTTTCCTGAAGTAGTGGGGAATTTGAGTAAGAGGTGCTTGGTTGAGACAATGGCGTCAATGCTGTTAAAGGAAGGTCGTCCCAAAATGACATTATAAGTAGAGGGGCAGTCGACGACCAAGAAACGAATGTCGGCGCTTGTGGAGTTGGGGAATTCACCGAGAGTAGCCCTAAGGGTTATAGTGCCTTTGACGCCGACCTGGTGCCCTGAGAAACAGACTAGAGTTCCTGGATAGGTGCTGAGGTTTGAGGTAGGGAGGCCGAGTTGAGAGTAAGTGTGGTAGAAGAGGACATCGGCCGAACTTCCTTGATCTATCAGGACTTTCCGGACTTCATAGTTGGCTATCAAGCAAGAGATAACTACGGGATCATCGTGCTCTGGGTCGATGATTCCATAGTCGGCGTCGGAGAAGGAAATGGTTGGCTGGGATTTGGCTCTTTTGGCAAAGGTGGTGTGAGATATTTCACTTTGGTACTTGTGGGCAGCTCGTTCGTGTCTTTTCCGAGAAGACCTGGAGCATCCTTCACCAGCGAAACCACCTGCAATAGTATGGATGATCCCTGCCGTATTTTGCCTTGGGTTTTCCTGATGGTTCGGAGGGAACCTGCCTGGAACTCTGTCGCCCTGTGGATTCTGATCTGGGCGAGTTGGGCGGTTACGGGGAGGAGATTGGTTCCGTGGTCGGTATTCCCTGTGGGGCCTTTGGTTGGGGATAGGGACCTCAGCACGGTATTTTTGTAGATAGCCTTTTTGAATGAGGTCCTCTATGACATTTTGCAGATGTCGGCAGTCGTTGGTATCATGACCGCGTCCTCGGTGAAAGGCTCAGTACTTGTCTTTCTCGGCTCCTACCGTCTTTTTAGGAGGTGGAAGCTGAGCTAACTTGGTGTGGCAGATTTCCTCTAGAACGCGGGCCCGACTTTGATTCAAAGGTGTGTAGCTGTCGAACCAAGGTCGGGTGGGAGATCTGTCTCTTTTGGGTTTTTTGTCGTCCTGGACCTTCTTGTCCCGAGGAGATTTGCTTATTTCATTCTGGCCTAGTATTTCTTCGAGGTTGATGTGCTTGGCTACCTTCAGCAGAAGGTTAGATAGGCTTGCCGGTGGGTCAATGGTGAGATATTCGAGTAGGCGCCCAGGTCGGAGACTTGCTTGGATGGCATGCATAGCCACTGCTTCGGTGAGGTCGCGGACTTGTAGGGAGAGTTTGTTGTACCTGTCCATGTAATCTTTTAAGGACTCATTCTCTCCTTGTTTCAAGGTGGCCAGAACAGCAGAGGATCTTTGGTGAGTCATGCTGGTAGAGAAACGAGCCTGGAAGAGCTCGGTGAGTTGATCGAAAGTTGAGATGTTATGTGGCGGGAGGCTGGAAAACTACTGGAGTGTTGCTCGACGCAAGGTGGTAGGAAAAGCCCGGCACATGATTTCTTCTGCTGATCCAGCCAGAAGCATGACTGAGTTATAATTTTCCAGATGCTCCCTAGGATCTGTAGAACCATCATAGGAGTCGAGGTGGGGTGGTTTGAAATTCTGGGGCAGAGGGAAAACCATGATTTCTTTTGTAAAAGGATGTTTGGCAGGTCGTTTCTTTTTCTCCAAAGCTTGTGATGGTTGGCTCTGAGCGGATGTTTGTTCCAGCCAGAAGCATGACCGAGTTATAATTTTCCAGATGCTCCCTATGATCTGTAGAACCGTCATAGGAGTCGAGGTGGGGTGGTTTGAAATTCTGGGGCAGAGGGAAAACCATGATTTCTTTTGTAAAAGGATGTTTGGCAGCTCGTTTCTTTTTTTCCAAAGCTTGTGATGGTTGGCTCTGAGCGGATGTTTGCGGGGGTGCTTCTCGGACGAGGGACTGGAAGGAAGATTGGTTTTCTTCAATCTCCTCTGTATGTGGACTCTTCTGGTGCTTGCCTTGAAGAGTGTCTTGGAAACGAAGAGGAGAGTCTCCGCGGGTTGAAGTTTCGACCCAAAAGTCGGTTTTTTGAATGCGCTGTTTTAACTCTGTTATCTCTGCTTTGTCTGTCATCCGCTCTTGCTTGAGAGTTTGGATTTCTCGGAGTAAAAAGGAGAGAGTGGCCTTTTCTGAGTTTTTATCTGTGTTTTTGCAAGGAGGTTCTGGGCTATGAGAAGTGTGGCGAGAAGGTGGGAGTGGCTGTCTTCGGGTAGTGCCGGGCTGAAATGGGGGTCTCGTGGGTGAAGGAGTGGTTTCCGAGTTGGTGCGAAGGTTTGCAAGCTCGGGGGTCGGGTCCATGTTGCACAAAACAGGATCGTACAATGAATTTGTTTCTCGGGGGAAAGAAAGGAAACTATTTCCCACAGACAGCGCCAAATGACGATACCTGATTCTGGCTTGGAAGTGAGGGTCTAATAAGATGAGGTCATCTGCAAAGATGTAGGACCAAGGTCGGGTGTTTACCCGAGCTTCGATGCTTAAGTTTGTAACAAATCTGATATCAAATGAGAGCTTTTGTAATCTTTTTTGTCTTGTAAAAAGGAAGTCCCCCTTTTTGCTTGTCGTTGGCTGCTATTTATAGGGAGATTCCCAGGTTTAAAGGGTCCAGGGAATGGTTTCAGATATAAGCTTGGTGATAATGGGCTTAAAACCTTATGGGCCGAAATATTGGGTATCTACACCTTCTTAAGGCCGTAGCTGTGTTTTCGTTCTTATCATCCACACCCAAAAGAAAATACTTGAAATTCACATTAAAAAAAAAAAAAAACCTGAAACATCCTTTTATTTAGAATATATGTCACAATCACCTATCTTGAAACTAAGCAAGTCACCCATTCCATAAACATCAACGAATTTGCAGAGAAGTGTTTATATATGGTGCTCAATCTGGCCCTACAAAAAAACAATTTTTTTTTTTCTCTTTCAATTAATGGAGATGTCATTAAAGATATACACCCTCTACAGAAAACCTAGATTCATGCACTGGATAAAAGGTGACAAGATGAAGGAGGGGGAGTAGTGGCATAACCTAATGCTGCTTTAAGCAAGTAATTATATATATTTAACTTGAAAGATTTAAAGAAATAGCTTTTGCACTTAAATAAGGGCTCGTGGTTGCCACGAGTCAAGTAAATTAAATATAAGACAGTTTCAAATTAATTGGATGTTTTGTCACGATCAATGTATTAATGAAGTCATTTACTTACTAGTGGTGAGACCCGCCAAATCCACTTTCTGATAAAAAAAATTAGAATAATTGGATTTTGGAATAACACAGGCATTAGTTGTTAAGTAAATCAATTACCTGAAGTAACAAAACCAACACGTAACAAAGATGTACAAAATTGGAAAAAAAAAAAAGAAAAAAGAATATTAGAATAAAAATAAATTATATATAGGTGTGAGACTATGAGTGCCAATGCATCAGGTAATATATATGATAAACTATAACACCATAGTTTTTTTTTTATTTGAACTATAACATGATAATTAACTGACAGATACCCTAGTGCTGTTTAAAGAAGTTTGAAAGAACTAGCTTTTGCACTTGTTTATTTAAGGGCTTGTGCTTGGCACGAGTCAAGTAAATTAAAATCAGACAGGTTCAAAATAATTTGATGGCTTGTCATAATCAGTGTATTAATGAAGTTATCTATTTACTAGTGGTGACCGCATATAATTCCACTTCAGCAAAAAGCTATTAGAATATTAGAATATAACATATACACTTTTTTTTTTTTTATGTAGAATAACATATACATTAATTGTTAAGTAACACAACTAAAATAATAAAACTTACAATTAATAATATGTGGGTCTAATGAAAATTTTCTTTGTCATAATATAGGAACCATTATATTTGATGTTAAAGGCTCAATCTGCCATGTAATCCCCTTCTCATTTCCCAGCATTTTACTGTCATCTTTAACATAAAAAACAATAATACCTGCATGTAACAAATAATTAAGTAAAATTTATAAAAAGGAAAAAAAGAAAAAAAAATTATATATAGGTGTGCCTGTGAATGTAGCAGGTCTATATGATAAATAACATGATAATTAAAAAGACAATGCGTATAAGTGATCACTTATTCATATTTTCTCCCACAACTCAAGAAAGTGGAGCAAACGCACACACACAAAAACGAACACAAGTAAAAACACTACATATTATCGATAATGTCAAATTGCTTGAAAGGCATGATCATGAAGATATATATTTGGTGTTCAACTCAAGATATGAAGAGCTACTTCTCAAGATACGTAATTAATTGCGTTAAACGGTCCAACCGAACAGGATTTTTTTTTCTCAGGTCCTTACATTTTTTGGGTGAGATTAATCTCAGCTCAAACTTCAACATATCCTAATGCTTGAAGCAAAAGAAAAAAATTCTTTATTAATACCATATAAGTATAACACATTAATGTAATTAGTTAATTGACTAAAAGGATATGCATTGAACCTGGCAGGAATATATATGTGTATGAGACATCATCCCACGTTTTAGGTCCCAAATCACCTATTTTAATAGTGATCCAGCTTGATCATAATTGTGTATATACAAATAATAGTGTCACATCATCCCACGTTTGATCAAGCCAAGAGAGAATGAATAGCTATAATTGTGTATGTACAAATAAAATTATAGTAATAATATATATCTGGTTATCACTTGTTGACCTGAGCCATTACAGTGGACTCACCTTATTTTGAATCATATGTTGTCAGTCTAATAAGTTTTAGATTTGATTTTGCAATATATTGATATTCGTGCATAAATAAAATAGTTGTTTAAGAGTGTCTGGTTTCAAAATTCTAAAAAGACGCAGAATGTATAACTGGTTATCTCACTAGTCAAACAATTTAAGACAGGGATACTTTCATTTTGAGATAACATAAAAACAAATCCTACATTTATGTAACAAAACAAAGAAACTATAATGTAAAAACCTAATATATAAAATCAGATATTTGAGAGGATTTTTGTTACGTTCTTCTTACCTCATTAAAGTTCTCCAACTCGTTTACTTTAAATTTCTAGTTGAGGTTCTGTTTTTTCTTTTCATTGTCTCTGTACTTTTAAGAAAACCATAAAGATCCTAAGAAGGTCAGAACTTGTTATATGTTATCATTTGCTCCCTGCTTCATCCCCATTTTCTCAAGTGTAGTCTAAATATGCATTGAGTACAAGTGAAAATTAAACCCTAAACCAAAATCCTAACATAGAATCGCATTGTCCATTCTAAGCTATGATTATTATATCACTACAATAAAGGAAGTGCCTAGCCGTTCCTCGATTAAATGTGTTTATTAACCTCACATTTATGAGATTCAATGTACTTAGCTAGTGCTTCTTCGAATGTCGCTCTATAATATATTTCTTTATATAGACAAATTTGTTTGGTCAAATAATAGTCTCGAGCAGTGCATATATACATATATATAGGACAATAGCTATATATACATAAGAATCAAACCAAGACATACAATGGATAGACACGCAAGATATGCATGTGTGATTTTGGAAAACAATTAAAGCCATGCAAAATCAATATATATATAAAGTATTTTAAATATTTGGAGCAAAAAAAATATACAATGCCTTTGTATATGATAGGGAAAAAAAAAGTAGAAGTACTAATGTATATGGCACAATAACCAATCTAACTACATATCAAAAGAAACCAATCTTACAAAAGCAATTCGTTTGAATTTTAATTTAGAGGATATTGGGTGTGTTAGGATACAATAGAGATTTTTAATTTTAGAAAAATGTTTCTTAAAGCAAAACTTACAAGCTCATAAACTCAGAAATGGAGATTTTGAAAAGTAAAAAAAAAAAAGAGTCAAACTTTGGCATAAAAAATTAAGAGCTTTATTTAAGTATCAGAAAGTTTATCCAAACACATAAAACTATCCCATTATATTTTTCTAATCAGAAATACTTTTTATTTTTAAAAAAAAAAAATTCTACACTAGAATGCAAATTCACCCAGAACAATGATTATTTTTTTTTGGCCATAAAACAATGATGGAATCAACAGCAATGAAACCGGTTAAAAAAGGCAGAGGAAAGACCAATTGGACCACAGAAACTGGTCATAATTCATTCAGAACAGAAATTAATAAAGATTATTAGATCCTTTGTCATTACTTTTGCAAATAACAATGTAATCAACAGAGAGCACCTACAGCAAATTATAGACTTTCTCCAACTTTCTTGCAATGCTGTCACAGCCTCACATGTCTCAAAATAATATTATATGTAAAATCTTGAAAAAGGAAATTTCTCTCTCTTTCATGACTCAAATGAATTCATTTGCTGATCTTAATTGCATTTGAACATGGAGTTGATTAATTAATGTATTTGATTAGATCTTAATGTTGAAAAACACTTCTTCTAAAATTAATTAACCTTAGAGAAAAATATTTTTATTTTTTATTTTTAAATTTAAGCAGCAACAACAAGTAGCTGATATGTCAAACAATTTAAAATTTTAAAATTAAAGTTCAATTTGATGTTGTAAATAATTTTGTAACTAGGTGTTAATATATGGACACTTGATTAATTTTTAAAATATTCTTTGAAATTATATTTTAAAAAATTTATAGTCGCATAGTATTTAGAATTTCTGAGGGACAACGAAGAATATTTGTTTGCTTGTTTTTTTTTGTTCCCTTTGCTGAATTGAAACTTTAATGAAAAGAGGTGTAAAAAGAGAATATTACTTGTAGTGATCATTATATATGCATATTCAAATTTTATATTCTTTCTTCAACTACATTTTAGTATAGATATATATAATTAAGCACATTTCTAATCACCCAATTTATCTTCTCCTTAATTTTTCTGTGGTTGTGAGTTGCCAAACTGATATATATATATATATATATATATATAGAAAATTACTGTTGAAAATATTCATCAAGAAGAAGTAATTGCTTCACCTCTCATAATAACTCATGATCTTGACAAAAGTAGTCATTCATTAAAATATCCAAACATAGATCAAATGATTAGAGTAGAGAATACACTCTCTTCTCTTCCTTCATCAAGTAATCCTTTAGGATTAGAATCTCCTTCAAACTTTTCAAAAACAAAAAGCATTAGGTTTGGAAAAGAGGATTCCTTAAACCTAATAGTAGAAAAGCTCAATAAAGTGGAAAAGAAACCTTCAATCAATATGATCAAACAAGAAAAAGAAGAATTAGCTGTCAATAAAGTTTTAAAACAGAATTTGAGATTAGGTCGAAGAACTTATCAAACTAAGAATTACTATCCCAGACCTACTCTTCCAGATATTCAATTTGAGGAAAGAAGTCAATATGTCCATAGTAGTTATGATGGAACTAGTATCTATGAGTGGAATATTGATGGTATGAGCGAACATGAGATATTAAATCATACTAATGAAATCCTCATGGCAGTAAATGCTTTTAGAATCAAAATTCCTTCAGCAGATCTAAGGAATATCCTTAAAATCATTGTTAGTGGTTTCACTGGTCAACTCAAAGTTTTGTGGGATAATTATCTCACTGAAGATCAAATGTTAGAAATAGAAATTTCAATAGATCCTGAAACTGATAGTTCAACATGCATAGAACTTTTGATCTATGCCATCATTAAACATTTCATAGGTGAACCTCAAAGCTTTCAAGATAAGTCATTAGAAATTTTAACCAACTTAAGGTGTAGAGAACTCTCAGACTTAAGATGGTATAAAGATGTCTTTTTCTCAAAGGTATTCTTAAGAAATGATTGCAATTTAGCTTATTGGAAAGAAAAGTCTATCTGTGGACTCCCTAAGCTATTTGCAGAAAAGGTCAAAGAAAGGTTGAGAAATTAGGGAACTCAACAAGGATTATCATTAACTCAAGTCTATGAATCTTCATCATATGGTCAGTTAGTTAGTGCTGTTAATCAAGAAATCATGGTTGAGTGTAATGATATCAAATTCAAAAACAAAATTCAAAAAGATAGTCATAAAAGGAAGAATGAACTAGGAAATATTTGTAATCAAATGAGATTTGATACAAATTTAGTTCCTCCTTCATCAAGAGATAAGAAAAGCAGAAGTCTTTTAGAAAAGACTTTAGTCATAGAAAGTTCAATAAAGAACAACAAATCATGATAGAAATGAATCAAAACCTTTCAAAGAATCTTCAAAAAAGAGTTCAAAATCTAGAAAGTCATTCAAAAGTCCAGTCTGTTATAGATGTGGTCAAGTAGGACATTGCAAGAGTAATTGTCCTATGAGAACGAAGAAAAATTCATTAAACATTAGTAATTCATTAAAGAAAGAATTAAGTAAATTGTTCATTAATAATATTTCAGACTCAGAGAATGAATCTGAAAAGGAATCTTCAGAAAGGAATTCTGAAGAAAATCAAATAGAAAACATCTTTCAAATTCAAGAAGAATCATCTGCTTCAGAATCATCTGAAACTGAAAAAGATGAACCATGTGTTCAAAATTGCAAGGATCTAGATTGCAATGGAACTTGTAAGTCAAAATCAATAAATGTTATTTCATCAGAAGCTAGTTTCCTCATAGATGTCATAGAAAAGATAGAAGATGATGAAATCAAAAGGCAATATCTTTTGAAATTAAAAGACATCATAGATAAAGAGAAGCCTAGCTTTCCTGATATCAAACCAATTAGCCTTAGTGCTATTTTGTCAAAAATGAATTCAAAACAACAGGTTGTTACTGTCAAAGATCTTCAAAATGAAATCAAAGAAGTCAAAGAAGAAATTAAGCAACTAAAGCAAGATCAGAGCCGAATAGAATTAGATTTGCTTAATTTGTCATTAAAGAATCATCTCAGTAGTCAAGAGTCTAGTCAAAAGAATGAAGATGAAGATGAAAATATTGATCAATCTTCAGATTCTCATGAAACTTATCTCAATATCATCAATAGGATTCAAATTCAAAAATGGTATTGTAAAATATCATTAATCATTAATGAAGAATATCATAAGAGTTTCATTGCCCTGATAGACTCAGGTGCAGACATGAATTGCATTCAAGAAGGTTTAATTCCTACTAAGTACTATGAAAAGACTTTAAAGTCTTTAACTAGTGCTAATGGTTCAAAACTACATATAGATTTCAAAATAACCAAGGCTCAAATTTACAATAAAGGTATTTGTTTCAAAAATACTTTTATTCTAGTCAAAAACATTTCAACACCTGTTATCTTAGGAACTCCTTTCCTAACTCAAATTTATCCTTTTCATGTAACATCTCAGGGAGTACATACTCTTCAAAGAGGTAAAGAAATCATATTTGAATTTCTCACCCCTATGAAAGACAAAGATGTTAATGAAATTCAAAATAGTTCAATATCTGTTATCAACATGATAATCAAAAATCAAGAAGTTCATTACACGCCTCTCAATAAAGTTTTTCAAAAGATTAGGTTTCAAATACCTAACAATTTATTTAATTGTTTCCATAATATATTCAAATTTGTTCCTTCACCTTATAGGATATTACTGTTTATACTAATCAGATTAGTTTTGCAGATGGATCCCCATGCATTGATGTATTTTGTTGATAAAGCTTTACCTGTCTGGCCTAAAGAATCTAATCTTCATTACAGAGGTAATTTAGAGGGATTAGATAATAGTGAAACAGTAATATTAGATGCTATTTGGAATATTAGTGATTTTAATAATAAGTCATTAGTCTTGCAAGTAGTAGCAGACTATTTTCGTTTTTCTCATCATAAATTTCATCACAAAGCTTGTCGTACTTGTGGAACAAATGAATATTTTCTCAATGATATTACTGCCAATAATCTTGAGCTGATCAAAGAGAATGAACTTCTCAAAAGGCAAGTTGAAGCCCTGTCAGCCCAACTAGCTCACAGTGGAATATCATCATCATCCCTACTGGATGAAAGCAGATTCAAAGAACTTGATGCTTTAGAAGATATAACTTTAGTCCCACTGGCTAAAGCAAAAGGTGAGACGAGTAAGAATGCTATCTTAGCCCCACTGGCTAAAGATAAGGGTAAGAGAGAATATATCTATACTTCGGCCCTACTGGTTGAAGGAAGTGAGATAAATAAGTGTGTCAGAACTTTAGCCCCACTGGCTAAAAGAAAAGAAAAGATTCTAACTTTAACCCCACTGGTTAAAGCAAAAGTAGAAAGAGAAACGAAAAAATCAAGAGTTTTCTTCTTCTCCCACAGTTTTCTCAATCAGTTACCAGATGCTGATTGTAGATAATTTGTTCATCAAACTCTTCAAGAGACTGAGCTCAACAGGCAAGAGTTTATTCAAAAGGCTTTAATTGAATTCGCTTGTAACTACAAACTCATTTCAGGTATGACTTGGACATGGGAATGCTATCATGGTCTCAAAAACCTTGAATGCCTCAAAACAGACCCTTTGTGCACAGAAATTCCTCTTTCCATGTCTGATTGTAAATGTCACCTTACTTATAGCATATGTAGAGCCTCATTTATGACTTGGACATGGGAATGTTATCATGGTCTCAAAGCCATTAAATATTTCAAAACAGACCCTTTGTGTACAGAAATTCCCCTTTCCATGCCTGATTGTAAATGTCACCTTACCTATAGTATATGTAGAGCCTCATTAGATCTCTCCCAATATCTGCCTGTCACAATCTATTTCAACAAAGAACCAATAGTGTTAACTCCTCAAAAGCTTTTAGATTATGGTTATCTTGCCAATATCCTCATTACCAACCCTGATCAATCAAAAGGATTTGGACGAAAGCTGTCTCACTGTATCATACATGCCTTTGACAAATTTCCTCCAAATAGATATGTAGAGTTACTCATTCAAAGTAAAGCCCCAGAATGGATAAGAGGAATTTGTTATCCTGCTCAACACAAAATCCTTCTCAAAAAACATGTAGTCAAACCTTACCTTCTCTCCTCTGAGTATCCTTGGCCCTGTCATAATCTTTCCTTAAGAAAGCAAATTAGACATTGGAGAGCTTTTACTATTGCAAAAGAGCTTTCTATTAAATATCAATGATGAACACACTTTTTATACAATAGTTATTCCTCATACTTAGTCTTTTAAACCTCTTTTGGGCTGAATTGCATAGACTTAGACCTCATTTCATGACTTAGGATCCATTTATGCTTAATTGCAATTTCCAGCAATACTGGGCATTATATGCTGTCTCTGTGTTTCAGGCATATCTTGAGTTCTGGATGTCCAAAAATTCCGAGTCATACCTTGTTGGAAAGCTGAGAGAATTGTCTACAACTTTCTTTCAGGGCTCCAAAGCTAATTCGGACGTTCAGAAGGTCATATGCAGCCTGGAAGCCAGAGAAGACATGCTGTCGCAGGATCCTGACCTACATGCAGTATTTGGGTCATAACTTGAGTTGTAGATGTCATATTGACCTGAAACTGGTACCATTGGAAAGCTAACAGACAGAGCTTCAATTGATATGAAGACCGGTTCACCATATTTTATGTGGAAGATGGTCTTATTTGCTGTGCAAGTTAGCTGACGGTTCCAGACACCTTCTGCCACTTAAATGGGCCTAACTTCCTCATGACAAGTCCAAATGGGCCCAAACCAAAGCCCAATTGAAGCTAAGGCCCATGGGAACAAGTGTGCCCTAAGGGCAATTTAGGTGTGCATGTAAAATTGGAGGTCTATATCAGAAGAAGGAGGCAGCCGAAATTCACAATCACCTCATTAGATATTTTAGACAGATTTTTGAGCTTTCCTTAGTTCTTAAGTTTTCTTTTAGATATTTTGTAAGAACTTCAGCTCCTCTTGTTCATGGAGGGCTAATCCAACATATCAATCCAGGTTTTGCTATTCTGATTATTGGTTTTGAGATTATGAGTTGTTGTTCTTCATTTTAGTTGTTAATCAAAGTTCTTTCAATCCTTTGAAATATTCTGTTTGAATTGCTTAATTCGAATTTGGATCTTCATGTGTGATTGCTTAATTGCATGTGATAAAAGAGGATTGTATGGTTGATTAATGTTTCTGAGCTTTTGGATGGATTAATCACCTTGGCTGGATCATGGACTTAGGTAAAACTAGACTTGAATGTTTGCTTAATTCATTTGGTCTTAGTTGAATCCGAATTCTGGTTGCTTAACCAGTGGAATCCATAGAACATTGAGAGGCTTCTTGACATGTTTTAAAGGCCAAGAACATGGTTAATAATTGAATGGATCATTAGACATCAAGGATGAACTAAAATCAGAACTAGTTAAGGCTTGGATTGGTTGTTTTCTCTTAGGTTACCACTGATAATTAATTTCTGTCAAGCACTTACACCAAACTCAACCCCCTCTGTTTACATGCTTTTCAATATGATTCACCACATAGAACAATCCTTAGGTTCGACTTAGGGTTGTCTTATGCTACAAGTAGCTTAGGTAAATCAACCTTAAACTTTAAGTAATTTGAGGAGCCTCGGCAGCTCATCAATCAAACCCTTGTTGCAGAGGATTTTAATCAAAAAATATATTCAGATTTAACCATTCCCGAAGTTCCTTTCNTTCTATCTTTGAATCAGTAGTATTAGTAGTAAAACTGACTTCTAACTTCCCCCTAATTCACCCCCCTTGTGTTTGAGTTTTTGTTGTTTTTAGGGTTTTGGCCACTTTTTTTTATACTTTTTGGCCAAGTATCCATTCTGTCTGAGGCCAGTGGCCATTGTTTTTCTTGATTTCAAGTGTGCTTAGATGCTTTATATTGTCATTGAGTGAATTCTGGCCATTTGGACCATTTCCCCTTTGGTTTTCCTTCGGTTTGGCTTGATTTAGTGATTTCTGGGTCTACTGTTCACAAAAATTTTTAGCTCCGATTGACCTGCAACTTTCTGGGTTGAAGGAAAAGGACCTAACTCACCAAAGTCACAGCGTGAGGTCTGTGTTTTTAAGCCAAATTCGACTGTTTTGACCACTTTTCCATTTTTTGAAGATTTTTTATTTGATTTTTGAGTTCCATTTTCATCCACCTTTCGTCCTGTGGTGGTAGAAAAATTTTAAAAAATGTTTAGATACCTTTTCTAGTCCTATTTTGGTGTCTTTTTACCTTTGTTTTGTGTTTTTGGTGTGTTTCGGTTTTAGCTTATTTCTGCCAGTTTTGTGTGTTTTTGTGTGTTTTTGTGCATTGTGGTGTGTTTAGGCACTTAGCCACTTGTTTGCATGGTGTATGACTTGGTCTTCTCCATTTGTATTGCTTGAAGGAGATCCTGAAATTGAGAGAACCTTGCATACACGTAATAGAGCACATAGGGCTGTTGATAATCTAGAACCTACTATGGCTGAAGCTAGCACTCCTATTGTTATTCCTATTGTTGATCCTGTTGTTAATCAAGGTGATAGAGCTGAAAATGCTAATAGAGCTGGAAATAACAATAATAATAACATGCAGCCTAGAGATAGAACTCTTAAGGAATTGGCCACCCCTGATGTTGCTTACCAACCTTTAGGGATCCAATATCCTGAAATTGATACTGCTTTTGAATTAAAGTCTGGATTGATACACTTGCTGCCAAAGTTTCATGGTCTTGCAGGTGAAGATCCTCACAAGCATTTGAAGGAATTTCATGTGGTTTGTTCTACCATGAGGCCACAAGGAATTTCTGAAGAGCAGATCAAGCTAAGAGCATTCCCTTTCTCTCTGGCTGATGCAGCTCAAGACTGGCTCTTTTACTTATCACAAGGTTCGGTCAGGAATTGGAATCTAAAGATTGGCTCTTTTACTTGTCACAAGGTTCAGTCAGAAATTGAAGTGACATGAAGAAGCTGTTTCTGGCCAAGTTCTTCCCTGCATCCAGAACTGCTGCCATCCGAAAAGATATATGTGGCATAAGGCAACTGCCAGGGGAGACATTGCATGAGTATTGGGAGAGGTTTACTAAGCAGTGTTCAAGCTGCCTCCATCACCAAATAAGTGATCAGCTATTGATACAATATTTCTATGAAGGCTTGTCACCCTCAGATAGAAGTAACATTGATTCTGCTAGTGGAGGAGCGGGACCCCGTTTCGGTTCATCCCTGTTTCTGACTCGGATATTTTTCTTGCCGATCACTGAATCAGGGACGAGACAATTTCATGGTGAGTCAATATATCTGTTTCGGGACCCTGTTTCGGTTCATCCCTGTTTCGGACTCACATATTTTTCGTGTAGATCACTGAATCAGGGACGAGACAGTTTCCTGGTTAGTCAATATAACTGGACCGGGACCCAGTTTCGGTTCATCCCTGTTTCTAACTCGGA
>QAOA01008138.1:900575-952211 GCA_003255065.1 Cercis canadensis | reverse complement strand
GAAAACAAACTAAAGAAAAAAAAAAAAAAAAAAAAAAAAAAAGAGTAATATTATTTAAACATTGTTTAGACTCACATTATGTCACACTAATAATTTTTTTTTGGTACATAAAAATTTAGGGTGAGATGAGACAAAATAGTATGTTACAATATGACAATATTTCATGTGATAAGCATTTTTTGTCCCAAATTGTAGAGCTGCATATAATTCGAAGTTTGAAATATGGCGTGTTAGCTTTAATATTTTTTTTTTAGCTTGCAATTTATAAAAAAAAAAATATAAAAAAAAAAAAAAAATTAAACATGTTACCTCAATTGTTTTTTTCAAATGTTATTTTTAGGCAAAAATGTTTCATATATAATGACAGCCAGTAATTTTCAGATAATTATAGAATGTAGGAAGGCAACACTTACAAGAAGCGAAACGAATTGACTCATAGCTATTTGATTTTGGTGTCCTTAGACTCATAGCTATTTGATTTTGGTGTCCTTAGACTCATAGCTAATCCTTAAACATGTTACATCTAATGCTATCAACAGCTTCAATATTTTCAAATTTTATTAGTCATAGACTCATAGCTATTTGATTTTGGTGACCTTATATTTCCAAGTAAACAGACAAATATGAATTTACTATTTTGACTTTTGGACGTGATACATGGGAAACTTGTAATAAATGGTGGCCATATGCATTAGAAATTTTCCAAAATAAATCAACCAAAAGCAAAAATTGATAAGACACCCGCACTTTAAAATTGGCGCCCGTACCCGTTTCCGAGACGTGTTTGAAATGCAAATGTGTATTAGATGTGAAAATGCATCTTAGCTTCTTCTTTTTTAAAAAAAAATAAAAATTGGTATATTTTTAAATGTTTGAAACGTTTATTTTAACCTTATTTTATACTTTTTTTTTTTTCTCTCATTAGCTTTTGATTCTTTTACAAACACAACCCCCAATTTATTCTCTATTATGCAAACAGCTGAATTGAAGGAATATAACTTGATTTTTCAGCTATCTTTGAGGTAATATGACTTTAACTTCTGCCAATTATTGATTCCTCCTCATCTAATGTTTTGAAAAAGAAATTTCTCTTCATATATATATATATATATATTCTCATATGAGGTGGCATATCCATACTTCATTTTTTTAAAAAAAAATTGTGATTCATGTGTTTCGTATGCGTATGAAACTCATACCAATAACCGTGCAACATAGGCAACAAGCAATCAACATAAATATACATCTATTTAACATTGTTTCCAAATATTACTTGCTGAACATTTTCATACTTCTCGTTTTCTCTTTTCTTTTTAATTTTCCGAAATTGATTTTTTGCATGGTCTTCTATGGTCAGTTGGGTAAGGGAGGCCATTTTTTTAAAACTTTTATGTAATTTATATTATCAAAATCCTTTATATTGAAACTTGTCTGACTAAATTTTCAACTTCTCCAGGAATATTACAAGAGTAAAACCCCTTTTTAGTCCTTGAAAAATGCAGCTACTGACAAATTCATCCTTCAAAAATTTTCAATGACAAATTGGTCATTGAATTATTATTTTGTCTGACAAATTAGTCCTCTGGTACTTTAATGAGAAAAGTTCTGGACCCCTGCAGACCCTTTTCCTAATTTTTTTTCACTGATCTTACCTAGCTATGTTTAAGCCCTCATTTTCTCATTCAAGTCCTCATTTTCTTTTTACTGATCTTGCCTATTGGAGGACTAATTTGTCAGCGAAATAATAATTCAAGGACCAATTTGTCACTGAAAATTTTTGGATGACGAATTTGTCAGTGGTTGTATTTTTCAAGGACTAAAAAAGGGTTTTACTCATATTACAATTCACGTGCCAATGGTAAAAATCTGCCTCTTTTACATGTTTTTATCTTCACAATCTTTTTTTTTTAATTTTTTTTTTTCATAATGACAGCAACAAATATTAGGTATTTTCTAAGAGAAAGGCTCTACAGAGATAAAAACTTACAAGAAGAATAGGCAGAGCCAACATCTTCAAATCTCAGAAGTCATAACTAGCTACTTGATAGGGTTAACCTTTTCCATGTCCATATTGCACATACTAGTTATTAATGACAGAAATACAAAGTATCAAAAGAAATATGTATTAAGAGATATTTGTTCAAGATCCTAGGTGCATAGAATGCAGCTAATTTAACATATATAGACATTGTGCCATCTGCTATCTGCCTTGTATGTCACTAAGAGTTAAATTGTTGGCTGAGTTCTGCTCCTGATGTTCATCTAAATTCAATAATTTTCTCCTTTGGATAAATGCAACTTGCATTGGAGAAGGAAGATTCACAATCTCACTATTAAGCATGGAAAGTATAGTGGCCATTGTTGGTCCTTCTCTTGGAAGTTCTTGCACAGACAGAAGTCCTATGTGCATGCACCTTAAAATTTGATATCTATAGATAAACTAAAGAAATTTTTTTGTCTTCATTCCAAAATTTTCATGCCTAAATTAAAGAAAAGAAGTATAAACTTTCAAGGTTATTTTCTGTCACAAGAAAGTAGTAAGAGTCTTTGTAATTGAGAAAGCAATGATATGGGGAGACTTAAAAATAGGGGTGTAAGCCAAAACCGAAAAACCGACAAAACCGACCGAACCAAACCGAAACCGAGTCAAATCGAGAGAAATGGTCTGGTTTTCGGTTTGTATTTTTGAAAAACCGAGGACCCCGGTTCGGTTTTCGGTTTGCCTGAATGAAAATCGAAAAAAAATCGAACCGAACAGATAGCTTCAATGCGACGTCGTTTTATTTAATATGAGTCTCAATTTATCTCTGCCCCCCCTCCCCCCCGGGATCTGTAACTGTAAGTCTGTAAGTCAAAATCCCTAGTAGGACTACTCAGCCCCCACTCCAGTCCTTCCTCGTCGCTCTCCCTCTCGGCTCTTACTCACTCTCCTTCCCCTCTCCCTCTGCCTCCCATCTGGGGTTTGGGCCATCTCCTTCTGAATCTGTGGTTTTCCTCTCCGGCTAGGCGGCTATCTCTTCAGGCCTCAGTACTCCCTTCACTGTCGAAGTGTTGTACTCGAGCTTGGCAAGGAACACAGACCAATCTGAAGGTACTACTCTTAACCTCAGTACTCCCTTAATTGTTAGTTCTTCATTCATTTCATTAGTACATATTAGGAAAGTTTGTCTGTGGCTTTTCTTAAATTCTAATTTTTATATTTATTTTCTTTGTATTACCAAAAAAATATTGGGAAAGATCAAGACCATCATCCTGAAGCCTTGGATTTCTTAATCTCTCGGCCTCCCTTATTAATTTGAAGCACAATTAAGAAAGTTTTCAGATTAATTATTGGTGAGATTCATTGAAGTGAGGTTTTCTTTTAGCAAATAATATCAAGAAAAAGGTATTAAGGAGAGGGAAGGGGGCCGGGGGTATAGCATAGGCAAGTTGCAGTTGGAGATTATATATATATTCGTATTTTTAGAAGTGGTCTTCAGTCTAAAAATTATGTGAAACTATGAATCTATTTTGGATCTATTTGTCTTATTTTAGGTCAATTACTAGGACTTGAACTGATTTAAATTAAGTCACTACTCAATAAGATCATACCCATAGTGATTAATTATCTTTATCAATCAATATTGTGTTACAATCATGCAAGTAAAAGGCTAAATTCACTTGATAATTCTTTTTTCTCGTACTAATTTAATCAGAGTGGATTGAACCTAGTGCAAGCACAGAATTGATTGTTTGATGGCTTTTATAAAATAATTGAATGTTTCTTTAGCAAGATAATCAAGTTTAAACCAAGCCATTTCACAGGTCCTGCTCCTCTTCTTTTCTTTTTTGTTTCTTTCTTTCTCTTTGTGGGTAGTCTTGATTCTCTCTTAATCCATCAGCATAGTTAGTAGTTACTACCATAATGTCTTATGATAGGATCTTCATCCACTATGTTCCCACCTTTTGTTATATGACAGGAGTAGATGCTCTGAAAGACTCCTATCTCATTGTTAATTTAGCTGTTCTAAATCTTTGCTCTAAATTAAGTAGAAGATGCAATTACTATTATGTTGGTTTCACAGTACTGTTGAAAACACTTTGTTTCTCTTTGTTTGCTCGATATTTATTTCAAAGATTTATAGAGCAGAAATATAAAGAAAATCTTCCATGCTTAGATATATGAGTAACTTGGATGAGCCTCACTGGTGCTAATTAACGATGACTGCATTGAATCACTCTTTTGCAATCTTTGATATATATATATATTAAAATCTTCTAGCAGATAGTTTTTTAATTGCATATTCGTGATAAATTTTGATTTTGATCTTGCAGCTTATAATGATTTAACCATCATTATGTAATTTCAGGAAGTAGAGTATTAAAATCTCTGTTATATTCGCTATTTATATATTGTATTTGTGTTCTTCTAAGTCTTTAGGTGAATCTTTATATCTTCAGTTCAAGTGCTAGTAACAGGAGGAACTTTTTTAAGTTAGATTACTTTAAATTTTATAATTTATATTTGGTACGCTATCGATGGAGTCTAAATTTTGATCTGATTCTAATAAATAACTATTTCTTGAAATTAAATGCCAATTTTGCAGGACTTCAATATATTTCTTTGGTTTTCTATTTGCTGTTTTTCCTTTGAAGACCAATAATGACTGCCTGAATTGCATTTGCAGCTACCATACCTGTATGGGACATGACCTGACCTGAGTGCACAACTAGAGCATTAATCACTCGACCAAGTGTTAGCAAGCTTTTATTTATCTCCCCGACTTCCCTTGCTCTACCCTGCAAGGCTGCAAGTGATACTGATATCTGTTCAGTCAAGCTCAAAAGGTATAGTATTTTATTCCTTCTCAGTTAAATACTACACAATAACTTAAAGGTATACCCCAACAGTAATGCTTTCATGTTACCAATAACCTTAGGCTCTAAGTATTCTGTCACATTCTTCTAAATTATTACTTAAACGTATAATGGCAAAAAGAAGTTGTAGTCATTTTATACCTCTCTTGCACTAGAAAGGGAGATATTCTGTTCTAAGTATTCTGTTCGCCTCTTTGAAATTTCTATATTGTTTCTAGTTGTAATTTTGTAACAAGTCTAGCAGTTGTTTTAATTACCTCTTTTCCATTTTCCCTTTTCTTAACCAAGATAGATGTGTCTTGATTGTTTAAGAACCAGTAACATCTAAAGAGTAGCTTCAGTAATAGGCTAATAGGCTAATAGCAATAGGCAATAGAAGAGCAGCAGAAGCTCTGCTATGCTTTCTTTTAGAGGTTCTTGTAATTGAAGATGGTGTTACATAACCATCTATCTCATGGCTGTTTTATGGTGTAAATTTGTTTGTAGTTTGGATCAAAATTTGGGTATTTAAATCAAGATGGTTTTGAGGTTTCTGTATACTAATCTTGGTATTTTTTTTCTTTTCTAAATGGAGGTCATCTTGGATTAATGCCATGCTGTTCTATTTCTTAAAGAGAATGTTCATTGTTTATTTTTACTTTTATTTGGTGGCTGTTTTAGGTTCGATCATGCACTGATTTTTGTCTTATAATTAGATGACTGCTGAAAAATGAGAGGTTGCTGCTATTCTGCCAGAAAGCCTCATCTGCATCTGGTTTCTCACCGTGCTTGGTTTGTCTTATAATTAGAGCTATTCTGTTTACTGTTGTTTTGAGTAATCGTGACTTAAAGTTTTTGTTGCTTTATTGGTTTTTAAATTCTGGTTACTGCAGTTTGCTTTATCAATTACTGTAGTTTGCTTTATTGATTTAGGCATAAGACGTTCATTTGCATTAAGGCTATCTTTGTTATATTAGGATTAAGGCTATCTTTGTTCATTTTATATTAGGATTTTGCTTTTCCTCTCTCTCAATCTGATCATAGTAAATCAATTGTAAGTATATACATACTTGTCTTTTGGTAGATTGAGATGCAGATCTGTTTCTTATGACTTGTGTTTTGGGCTAATATTTCATTCCATCAGACTTCTAGTGCCATTGGATTTATGGTTTATTTAGAAGTATTAGAGCAAATGCGTGTCATAAATGGACATATTAGGTTGTAGTTATCCTTAATATATATGTTTCTTACTGGTTTGATTTATCCTATGATGGCATCTATGCTCTTAAATAATTTGATTTTCTTGAGTCCTATTGCTGTGAGTAAATATTACTTTGTTCGGTTTTATTTTGTCTCCAAGAGGTTACTTTGATGATATAGAAATATAGGAGATCTAGGCAAGATTCTGGTGAGTTTTTAGTTGGGAGGTTGATTGTAGTTCTTGGCCTTTCCTTTGCATCACTAACATTTAATTCAAGTTTCCAAACCTATTGCATTGCCAATGTTTCAATTTTTCTATAATTTCTATAATTTGAATGCAGGAAGAGCTGACATTGAACATGTCCACGAGTTGTTCTTTATTTCTAGTCTTTTGATGTAATTATTTAATTAATTTCTTCACTCCTTGGGCAATAGGTTAGGGCAATTAGGTGACAGTATTCTAATATTGTTGCAGTAGCAACTTTTTGTTGCAACAACAGATTTTGCCTCAGTTTTATAGATTCACAGTCTTACAGATTTTGCAACAGCAGAATAGATGCATAAACTCTACAACTTATGATCCTTTTTTCTGCCAAACAACAGGAAATAATGCATCTATCACTGGTAACTTTGGTTTAATAACAAAGATGACTGCTGGAAAATGGGAGGTTGCTGCTATTCTGCCAGAAAGCCTCATCTGCATCTGGTTTCTCACCGTGCTTGGTTATCTTGGATGATATGTGATTTGCTGGTTTATTTCCTATAATTTAGAAGTTTAATCAACACCTCCATTTAGAATACATTGTTACATTTGATATTTAATTATTGATTTACTGATTTTCTGTGCATTAGGATACTGAATTGTCATTTTTTTTGGGTTGATTTGCTTGTATGTGGAGGTTTTCTGCCTTTCTTCCTGTTAGAATTTGAAAATTTGACTTCAGCAGGCATTTCATGGTTAAACCGACTGAACCGAACTGATTTAGACCGGTTTGGTTCGGTTTGGTTTTATTTTCAAAAATTCAAAAAACCGAACCGAACCGAACCGACTTTCTCTGGCTGGTTTGGTTTCGATTTGGGGTGAAAACCGGACCGATTACACCCCTAGTTGCAGGGACTTGAGAAATGTAAAATTATGGTTTCTAAATAGCAATTGTTGTAAGATGAATGGAGGAGAACATGAATACAAAGTGAGTTGTGTGCAATGTGCAGAGTGCAATCTGTCTAAAAATTAAAATGCAAATAGTATGATGAGAGTTTGTTTAGTTTTCTGCTCCTCCGCCCCAATTCCTTGAGCAGCTGTATTAGATTTTCTTTATTCATCCTAATTATTTATTTGGCATCTTTTCAGCATGAGACTATTAATGTTTTTTATTCTATGCCATTTCTTTTCTTAGGACCACAATATACATGGGTTATGAGTTCTTGGAAACTGCTAATATTGGTGTAGTTCTAGAATCTACAAGCTTCTAATTAGATTTTCTTTATTCATCCTAATTATTTATTTGGCATCTTTTCAACATGAGACTATTAATGTTTTTTATTCTATGCCATTTCTTTTCTTAGGACCACAATATACATGGGTTATGAGTTCCTGGAAACTGCTAATATTGGTGTAGTTCTAGAATCTACAAGCTTCTATGCTGTGCAAGGTGGTCAAGTATTAAACCCAGTAAATAAATTGAACATGTTCTTTTGCATGTTAGTTTCTTTTGATTCTATGAAATGTTACATGGTTATCATTCATTTGATGGTAAAACTTACTTTATGCCTGTAAATACGTCACAACTACAGGGATATTTTTTTTTTCTCTTCTAATCTTGAATCATTTGCTTTTGCGATTTGTGTTGCTATCTTTTCAATTGTCATTTAGCATATTTTCAATACCTACCTCCACTTCATGAAATCGATTAGGGGAGGGGAAATAAAAACATTATGTCATAGATGTAATCTAGTACCAACTTTCAATTGAAACATGTCATTGTAGTAAGATATTGTTTATACTTTTTATGAATTATAATAGTATTTTGAAGTTAGTAGAACATTGCTTCAGTATTAAAATGTAATGCTGCTGCTGCTGCTGCTGCTATGCATTTTTCACTAACATATGCACTACAAATATGTCACAAAATAAGAACCATAGTAATGCAGGGCAAGATATTTCCAATTTATGGCTGCAAGACACCTTCATCTTCTTGTTAGTTGTTACAATATGAAGGCTAACTAATAAAATACATAGCATCATAGTGCACTGTTGTATAAGAAATGGAAATTGAAGCATTACTATGTTTAAACCTAATTCACGCACAACTAGTGTATTTATGCTTAGGCTTAGTGCTCATTCTAAATAATTTTACCGTTTCCCGATTTTTGGTTGGAACATTGAATCATAATTTCAATTTCTTGTATGCAGCCGTTGAAGGATGGATTATTTTGGTCATGGGGTTGCATGAGGAAGCCCAAGAGGATGATCTAGAAAATGCATTTGGTGAATTTGGGAAGATAAATAATCTTCATTTAACTCTTATCATCAAATTGGTTTTTCCAAGGTAAGTTATAAATATTTTTTCTTTGGGTCAATAGCATATTGTTTTTATTTGGGATTTGAGGATTTTGTATAACAATAAGCTTCTTTTATTTGGTCATTTGTGATTGGTGTTATATTGTTTCCTTGCTCAATTAGTTCTTATGCATTTCTATTGAATAGGAGATTTTTTCTTCTATGCTTGTATATATTCTATAGATTGATTATTTATAACTTGCAATTTGGCTTTTTGCATCTCTTGCTTGCACAATTCACAGAGAAATGCATTACAGATGTCATTGCACCATACTCAGAAAACATTTTCTATATTTTCCTTAGAAGACCCATATAATTCAGTTTGTATTCCTCTCCAATCCTGATGGCTGATGACCATTTGTTAACTTTTTCATTGTTTTGTTTAGAGAGGAAAGCTTGTGAGAGTATTTGAACAAATGTTTTTGTAATAAATGGATGATATTTGTTCTTGTTTTTCATCTTTCTGGTGTCTTATTCAAATTAGTGTTTTTGTTGTGGTGGTATCTAGTTCCCTTTTGATTAAAAAAAAAATGTTCCATTGCAAAACATAAAAGTTTCTCTTTTGTGTGATTTCCTTTTAGTTCAAACACCCTAACTTTCTTCAATTCATAGCCTTTAAGAATAAGTTGGGGTGGTATCTAGTTCCCTTTTGATTAAAAAAAAAAATGTTCCGTTGCAAAACATATGAGTTTCTCTTTTGTGATTTCCATTCAGTTCAAACTCTGTAACTTTCTTCAATTCATAGCCTTCAAGAATAAGTTGGGACTTTTGGAAGTGGCATACAAAATGCATGAAAAGTTTGTTCAATCCCTCAGTTTATAATTTGATTTTGATTGGCCTGTTTGTTTATACCATATTTGACAACTCTTACTTGGTATATATTTGTCACATGGTTAATGTTTTATGAATGCACAGTCAAGAGCTGAAATGAGGAATGGCCATTTTTCTGCTACCTTTTCATTTGTTTGTTTTCCCTTGTTGTCCCTGTTGAGCTTGGTAGTTTTCTTGGTAAGAAACCTTGGACAAGGATCACCCCTACACAGGGGGGCTGAATAATTTGTTTCATGGTTAAGGTTTAAAAAATGAGCAGTCAAGAATTGAAATGAGAAATGGCTATTTTTCTGCTACCGTTTTACTTATTTTTCCCTTGTTGTCCCTATTGAGCTTGAAACTTTTTTTTTCAAAAGAAACCCTGGACAAGGATCACCCCTACACTGGGGGCTGGGTTGTAAAATGATTGTTCCTTTCATTTACAGTATCTTGTGAAAAAAAAAAAAGAAAGAGAAGAAATAGGAAGAACGAATAAAGCACAAAGATTTTCTGCAAAAAAAAGAAATGTAAAAAAGGAAAAAGGAAAAAAAAAAACAAAAACAAAAAGAACAGCAAGAAAAAATAGAAGAAAAGTGGAAAAAAAAAAAAAGGAATGAAGTAGAAAAAAAATAGAGGAAAAGTGAAAAAGAAGTCACAAGAAAAAGAATGAAGTAGAAAGTTGAAACAGATATTGAAATGATCCTTGATCCCTCTTGACCTATAAACACATGTTTGAGCCTCTTATACCATTCTTTCATAGCCTTTACACCTTGGCCTACATTACGTGCTTTTTAAAGTCCATTTTGATCAATGATTGTCTGCTGTCATTTTGAAGTATTTCTCCTCGGACAAATGAAGAAGTTATGTTAGTTTTTGTTGTTTATTTCAAAAGAATGGGAATAGAAATATAAATCATGATCCTTGATCCTTCTTGACCAATAAACACATTTTTGAGCCTGTTATACCCTTTTTTCACAACCTTTAGACCTTGCCTGCATTACGTGCTTTTAAAAGTCCATTTTGATCAATGATTGACTGTTTTCATTTTGAAGTCTTAATCTTGTGACAAATGAGTCTTGAATTTATTTTCATTCTAAAATATATTTCCTTCATCAACCTCCTCTTGTTTCTTGAGCCTTTTGGAAATCCATTATCCATCCATAAAAAATGCCTACCATATTTGACTTGATTGTGTGATGCATGTCATTTCTTTAAGTCTCAATAATTTTCTTTACCATTAACCATTAACCATTAGCCATTACTCTTACATTCCTTGAATTTTATTTTGTCTAGAAGCCTTCATTCATCACTCATTGCAATATAATCTCTTTTCAATACCACCATGGTGAAAGCAAGATCTTTGAGTGAGAGAAAGATAGATTAAAGACAAGAATCGATGGACATTTGGGGTTTAAAATGAGAGTACCTCTTCATTTGAAACAATGCCCAAATATTGTTATGACTTAAACTATGGGGGCTTGTGTGATAGTTTTTGTTCATAAAACAAAATCATCATTTTTGTTTCACCTTTTCCATTATCTTTTCAAAACCTGCATTTTTGCACTTGCAAGCTGATTTGGGTCTTTTGAAAATTTTGACCTTGAAATGGTGCATTGACTTAGAACGTAATGTTATAAACAAAAAAATAGATTTATTTATTTTGTTTTCTTAGAAAAAAAATCATATTGATTTATTCCTTTGCACTCTTTTCGAGTTTCTTGATATTTGAAAACTGCTTGATAAAAATGGTTATTATTAAACTGTTGAAAGTTTTAAAAAAATCCATTTAATTTGAGGAGTTTTTGGCTACTATTAGTTTTCTTTGTCTTGTTTGCGTGGGTGGTCACCAAATTGTTGCTTGTGTGTCTGTTTTCTTTTTCCAAATTCAGCAATGTGATAGGTAGACAACTGGTCTTTCATAGATATTATATACATTTTGTCATTTCCAACCTTTTGAGAGTGGCTTGCGGTTATAGGGATGCTGTGGTTCAGCTCCATCTAGGATTTTTGGGTTTTGTCACATGAAATTGGCTTTTCTTTGTTTTTAGTTGTGTTACAAATACATTTATAGTTTGTAGACAAAGAAATAATGTTAATTATCTTAGCTAGTTCATTTTTTGTTTCTTTAGTTATTTATTTCCTTGGCTTTCATGTATTGATTGCATTGTTTTTGTAAAATATATAGCTTGGTTTCAAGTGAGTCATTTATTTACTTTTGAGGTGTAAATGCTTGTGAGTTTTGATGTTGACATCGTAAACATGGGATGGAAAAGATTAGCTTGAGATTCTTAAGATGCTTATATTCATAAATCTGAGGTGTGTAGACCACAAGTTATGGGAAAGATGATTTTTTTATTTTATTTTAAAACCCATGTTTAGTTTTTAATATCTTAAACTATCTTTGGATATTGCTCCAAGGTATACAATGGAGCTAATTTTTTATGGAGTCCCATTTGTCATTTTGGTGTATAAGATGATTCTCCTAGTCTAAAATACTTTTCTTGATAAGACTGAGGTTTGTATTTCTTTGCTACACTTTGTCTTTGCATGGATTTTTTGGTTCTAATCTTTACGGTGGCTTCTGATTTTGAGGCTAGATGGTGGAGATGGGTATATTTTTTCTTTTTCTTTTTCTTTTTTCTTTTTTTCTTTAGATATAAAACCTGTTAGAATATTAGCTGTAAATACTGTAGTTATTATAGCATATGTTTAGGCTTGTAATTAGCTTATGATTAGGCCCATGATTAGGCCCGTTATTGCTGTACAGTTAGTATAAATAATAGATGTGAGAAGCTAGTCTCACAACCTTTCCACTATTCTCACATGGTATCAGAGCAATTTTAGTGAGAAAAACCTCCCCATTCCCGCTGTGAATTTTTCCAGCGGCGTTCTTTTTCCTCTCCCTGCTGTGTTCATACTCCAGCAGTGTTCTAAAACTAGGGTTTAGTGGCTGTGTCTCTATCCAGTCACCCTAGGACTCGATAATCCCAATTCTGACCCCGCAGTCAACCTCAGAACCCCCCGACCGGCCATTCCCCGGAGACCCGCCGTCAGCCGCCGCCGCACGCGCCCACACGCGCCACTTCACTCTCTGCGCGTGAAACCCACGAGCCGCCAGTTTCTTCCGCGCGTGGAGGCGCGTGTCTGCTCCGATCGCCGTGAAATTTTCCAGATCTGTCCTCCGGCGTATTTCCGACCTGTTCCTGCCCTTACTTTGGTATTTTCTGACCTATACAGCATCATAACAGTTCTGCTCCTCTTTGTTAACGGTTAGTAACATCCAAATGGCCTCTTCAGCCAAGGAAACTTCTGGTCACCACTCATTCCTTACTTTTTCTTCTACTCCAACTATCTGTGCTGAGAAATTAACTGGTTCTGGCAACTATATGACTTGGTCAGCCTCTGTGGAGTTATGGTTTTTAGGTCAGGGCCATGAGGAACACTTAATCAAACAAATTAAAGACATCCCTGAAAAAGATCAGCCTAAGTGGAAGCAGGCAGATGCTTATCTTTGTAATGTTCTTTGGCAATCTATTGATCGGGTTCTTGTTGGCCAATATCGACCTTATCGTACCTGTTATGAGGTTTGGCAGAAGGCCAAGAAACTCTACTCAAACGATATAAATCGTTTGTATAATGTTGTCTCTCAGATGAAAACTCTTAAGAAACAGGATCTGGATATGCAAACTTATCTGGGGCAGATCGAGACTCTTCAACAGGAATTTAATGAGATGATGCCATTCTCAACTGATGTCGCTCAACAAGAGGCACTTCGTGGTAAATTCTTTATGGTCCTTGCACTTGCTGGTTTGCCTTCTGAATTGGATTCAGTCCGTAATCAAATTCTGGCCAACCCTGGGGTTCCTACTATGGACACGATATTTGAGCAGTTGATCCGTATTTCAGCACCTACAGGTACCTCTGTTTCGACTACCTCAGCTGATTCTACTATTCTAGCCTCTCAAGTGAACCATCGAGAGGATGGTAAGGGCGGCCGTGGTGATCAGCGAGCTCGAAATAGAGATCGCCCCCGATGTACTCACTGCAATAAAATTGGCCATACAGTGGATCGCTGTTTTCTCCTTCATGGTCGACCTTCTAAGGTTGCTAATGTTGCACAGTATGGTTCCTCCTCTGGCACTCCATCTGGAACTGTATCCGTCTCTGCTGCTGATTACAATGAGTTCCTCAGATTCCAAGACAATCAGCGGTCCACCTCTATTGCCTCTATTGCTCATCCTGGTAATCCTATTGCATGCATCTCTCAGTCCTCCTCTCTTGGACCTTGGGTTCTTGATTCTGGTGCTTCTGATCACTTGTCTGGTAACAAGAATTTATTTTCTCATATCACTTATTCTAATTCATTATCCACTGTTACCTTAGCTGATGGATCACACACTATAGTCAGAGGCATTGGTCAGGCCACACCCTTGCCCTCCCTATCTTAAAATTCTGTTCTCTTTGTACCTGGGTGTCCATTTAATTTGATTTTTGTTAGCAAATTAACTCAAACCCTCCCTTATTCTGTTACCTTTGTTGCTCATTCGGTTATTGTACAGGAGCGGAACACTGGGAGGATGATTGGAGTCGGACATGAGTCCCATGGGCTATACTACCTCGCCCCACCACCATTTCCTGTGGCTTGTATTGCTGCTGATTCTCCTGAACATTTTCATCGCCGTTTGGGACATCCTAGCTTACAGAAACTACAGAAGATGATGCCGAGTCTCTCTAGTGTCTCTTCTTTAGAATGTGAGTCTTGTCAGTCAGGCAAACATGTTCGTAGTTCTTTTCCTAGTCATGTCAATAAACAAGCCGAGTCTTCTTTTTCACTGGTTCATTCTGATGTATAGGGTCCTAGTCGTGTCAACTCAACTTTGGGTTTTCAATACTTTGTTACCTTTGTTGATGATTTTTCCCGATGTACTTGGTTATTTTTAATGAAAAATCGTTCAGAACTTTTCTCTATTTTCCAAACCTTTTGCTCAGAAATTAAAACTCAATTTGGAATCACCATTCGCACCTTCCGGAGTGATAATGCCCGAGAATATTTTTCTGCTCCATTTCAATCTTTTATGACTTCTCAGGGCATTCTCCATCACTCTTCTTGTGCTCATACTCCTCAACAAAATGGGGTGGCTGAGCGGAAAAATAGACACTTGATTGAGACTGCCCGTACTCTCCTCATTCATAATAATGTTCCGCTGCGTTTTTTGGGAGATGCGGTTATCACTGCATGTTATTTGATTAATCGCATGCCATCCTCTGTTTTACAAAATCAGGTGCCTCATTCTCTTTTGTTTCCCAATCAGCCACTCTACTCTCTTTCTCTTCGTGTCTTCGGTTGCACATGTTTTGTTCATGATCTCACTCCCGGTAAAGATAAGTTACATGGAAAATCCCTCAAATGTGTTTTTTTGGGTTATTCCCGTTTGCAAAAAGGTTACCAGTGTCTTTTTGGGTTATTCCCGTTTGCAAAAAGGTTACCGTTGTTTATCTCCTGAACTCAAATGATATCTTGTTTCCCCGGATGTCACCTTCTTTGAGACAACCCCTTTCTTTCCTTCTTTAGGGCATCCTGATTGTTCTACTGTTACTCAGGATCTCCCCATTTCTTGCACTAGTCCTCTTCCACAGGTTGTTTCGTCCCATGACTCCACTGGTCATACAGAGGACTCGGCACCTCCTCTCCTCACCTACCATCGTCGGCCTCGACCTGACCCTGTTGAGGACCCTACCATTGTGCCACCTGTCACTGGGCCTGTTGAGCACCCACCCATCGTGCCACCCGTCCTTGAGCCTGTTGACAACCCTCCCACCAATGACCTCCCTGCTCCTGCCCCATTGGATTCATCTCTTGCTCCAGTCACTTTTCAGGTTCCAATCTCTGACTTGGACCGATCTATTGCTGACCGCAAAGGTATTCGTTCTACTCGCAATCCTTATCCCATTTATAATTTTGTGAGCTATCACCGTTTGTCTCCACAATATTCTGCTTTTGTGTCGTCTTTGTCTCCTGTTTCTATTCCTAAAAATGTAGGTGAAGCACTTTCTGACCCAGGCTGGCATAAGGCAATGATTGATGAGATGGCTGCTTTAGACTCTAATAGCACTTGGGATTTGGTGCCTCTACTACGTGGTAAATCCACTGTTGGTTGTCGTTGGGTTTATACAGTCAAAGTTGGCCCTGATGGCCAAATAGATCGTTTGAAAGCCCGGTTGGTTGCCAAGGGATACACCCAGATCTACGGACTTGATTATGGTGATACCTTCTCTCCAGTTGCCAAGATGACATCTGTTCGCCTCTTTCTCTCTATGGCTGCCATTCACCACTGGCCCCTTTATCAATTGGATATTAAAAATGCCTTTCTACATGGCGAATTGCAAGAGGAAGTTTATATGGAGCAACCTCCTGGATTTGTTGCTCAGGGGGAGTCTAGATTGGTGTGTCGACTTCGCCGATTTCTCTATGGACTTAAACAATCTCCACGGGCTTGGTTTGGGAGATTTACAAAGTTGGCCCTGATGGCCAAATAGATCGTTTGAAAACCCGTTTGCTTGCCAAGGGATACACCCAGATCTACGGACTTGATTATGGTGATACCTTCTCTCCAGTTGCCAAGATGGCATCTGTTCGCCTCTTTCTCTCTATGGCTGCCATTCACCACTGGCCCTTTTATCAATTGGATATTAAAAATGCCTTTCTACATGGCGAATTGCAAGAGGAAGTTTATATGGAGCAACCTCCTAGAATTGTTGCTCAGGGGGAGTCTAGATTGGTGTGTCGACTTCGCCGATCTCTCTATGGACTTAAACAATCTCCACGGGCTTGGTTTGGGAGATTTAGTTCAGTTGTCCTACAGTTTGGTATGACTCGGAGTGAGGCTGATCATTCAGTCTTTTACTTTCACTCATCCCCTAACCGATGCATGTACTTGATTGTCTATGTGGATGACATTGTGATTACAGGGAATGATCAAGAAGGCATACAAAAACTCAAGCAACATCTATTCCAGCACTTTCAGACAAAAGATTCGGGCAAACTCAAGTATTTTCTGGGAATAGAAGTTGCTCAATCCCGAAAGGGTGTTAACATCTCACAGCGAAAATATGCCTTGGATATATTGAAAGAAACAGGTATGTCAAACTGCAAACCTGTGGAGACTCCAATGGATCCAAATGTCAAGCTCCTACCTGATCAGGGGGAGCCCTTATCAGATCCCAGTAGATATCGGAGACTTGTTGGGAAACTCAACTACCTTACAGTGACACGTCCTGATATTGCATTCCCTATGAGTGTACTTAGTCAATTTCTAAGTGCTCCGTGTGACAGTCATTGGGATGCAGTAGTTCGTATTTTAAAATACATCAAGAAGGCACCAGGTAAAGGCCTATTGTATGAAAGTAGGGGACATACTCAGGTGGTTGGATATTCAGATGCTGACTGGGCAGGCTGTCCATACGATAGACGCTCAACCACTGGATATTGTGTATTTGTTGGGGGCAATCTAGTGTCATGGAAGAGTAAGAAACAATCAGTTGTTGCTCTATCCACGGCTGAGGCAGAATACTGAGCCATGGCTAAAGCAACCTGTGAGCTCATATGGCTGAAACAGTTACTTCAGGAGTTAAAATTCATGAAGAATCAACAGATGAAACTAATATGCGATAACCAAGCAGCTCTCCACATTGCCTCCAATCCAGTCTTCCATAAAAGGACCAAACATATAGAGATTGACTGTCACTTTGTTAGACAGAAAATACTTTCAGGGGATATTGCTACTAGTTTTGTTAGATCAAATGACCAGCTAGCAGACATATTCACTAAGTCTCTCGGAGGCCCTCGGGTTAACTACATTTGTAACAAGCTTGGAACATATAATATGTATGCTCCAGCTTGAGGGGGAGTGTTAGAATATTAGCTGTAAATACTGTAGTTATTATAGCATATGTTTAGGCTTGTAATTAGCTTATGATTAGGCTCGTTATTGCTGTACAGTTAGTATAAATAATAGATGTGAGAAGCTAGTCTCACAACCTTTTCCACTATTCTCACACATAGAAAAGAATTGCAGGACCAAGCAGAATCAATCTTAGGGTCAGTCCACATAACAAGCAAATTTTACAGATGAGCAGGAGCAGGAAACTGCCAGTTTATGAATTTTTCCAGCGGCGTTTTTCCTCTCCCTGCTGTGTTCATACAGTAGCAATGTTCTAAAACTAGGGTTTAGTGGCTGTGTCTCTATCCAGTCACCCTAGGACTTGATAATCCCAATTCTGACCCCACAGTTAACCTCAGTACCCTCCGACCGGCCATTCCCCGGATACCCGCCGTCAGCCGCCGCCACACGCGCCCACACGCGCCACTCCACTCTCTGCGCGTGAAACCCACGCGCCGCCAGTTAGCAAATTAACTCAAACCCTCCCTTATTCTATTACCTTTATTGCTCATTCGGTTATTGTACAGGAGCGGAACACTGGGAGGATGATTAGAGTCGGACATGAGTCCCGTGGGCTATACTACCTCGCCCCACCACCATCTCATGTGGCTTGTATTGCTGCTGATTCTCCTGAACTTTTTTATCGTCGTTTGGGACATCCTAGCTTACAGAAACTACAGAAGATGGTGCCGAGTCTCTCTAGTGTCTCTTCTTTAGAATGTGAGTCTTGTCAGTTAAGCAAACATGTTTGTAGTTTTTTTCCTAGTCGTGTCAATAAACGATCCGAGTCTCCTTTTTCACTGGTTCATTCTGATGTATGGGGTCCTAGTCGTGTCAACTCAACTTTGGGTTTTCAATACTTTGTTACCTTTGTTGATGATTTTTCCCGATGTACTTGGTTATTTTTAATGAAAAATCGTTCAGAACTTTTCTCTATTTTCCAAACTTTTTGCTCAGAAATTAAAACTCAATTTGGAATCACCATTTGCACCTTCCGAAGTGATAATGCCCGAGAATATTTTTTTGCTCCATTTCAATCTTTTATGACTTCTCAGGGCATTCTCCATCACTCTTCTTGTGCTCATACTCCTCAACAAAATGGGGTGGCTGAGCGAAAAAAAATAGACACTTGATTGAGACTGCCCGTACTCTCCTCATTCATAATAATGTTCCGCTGCGTTTTTGGGGAGATGCGGTTATCACTGCATGTTATTTGATTAATTGCATGCCATCCTCTGTTTTACAAAATCAGGTGCCTCATTCTCTTTTGTTTCCAAATCAGCCACTCTACTCTCTTTCTCTTCGTGTCTTCGGTTACACATGTTTTGTTCATGATCTCACTCCAGGTAAAGATAAGTTACATGCAAAATCTCTCAAATGTGTCTTTTTGGGTTATTCCCGTTTGCAAAAAGGTTACCGTTATTTCTCTCCTGAACTCAAACGATATCTTGTTTCCCCGGATGTCACCTTCTTTGAGACAACCCCTTTCTTTCCTTCTTTAGGGCATCTTGATTGTTCTACTATTACTCAGGATCTCCTCATTTCTTGCACTAGTCCTCTTCCACAGGTTGTTTCATCCCATGACTCCACTGGTCCTACAGAGGACTCGGCACCTCCTCTCCTCACCTACCATCGTCGGCCTCGACCTGACCCTGTTGAGGACCCTACCATTGTGCCACCTATCACTAAGCCTGTTGAGCACCCACCCATCGTGCCACCCGTCCTTGAGCCTGTTGACAACCCTCCCACCGTGCCACCCGTCCTTGAGCCTGTTGACAACCCTCCCACCAATGACCTCCCTGCTCCTGTCCCATTGGATTCATCTCTTGCTCTAGTCACTTCTCAGGTTCCGATCTCTGACTTGGACCGATCTATTGATGACCGCAAAGGTATTCGTTCTACTCGCAATCCTTATCCCATTTATAATTTTGTAAGCTATCACCGTTTGTCTCTACAATATTCTGCTTTTGTGTCATCTTTGTCTCCTGTTTCTATTCCTAAAAATGTTGGTGAAACCCAGGCTGGCATCAGGCAATGATTGATGAGATGACTGCTTTAGACTCTAATAGCACTTGGGATTTGGTGCCTCTACCATATGGTAAATCCACTATTGGTTGTCGTTGGGTTTATACAGTCAAAGTTGGCCCTGATGGCCAAATAGATCGTTTGAAAGCCCGCTTGGTTGCCAAGGGATACACCCAGATCTACGGACTTGATTATGGTGATACCTTCTCTCCAGTTGCCAAGATGACATCTGTTCGTCTCTTTCTCTTTATGGCTGTCATTTACCACTGGCCCCTTTATCAATTGGATATTAAAAATGCCTTTTTACATGGCGAATTGCAAGAAGAAGTTTATATGGAGCAACCTCCTGGATTTGTTGCTCAGGGGGAGTCTAGATTGGTGTGTCGACTTCGCCGATCTCTCTATGGACTTAAACAATCTCCACGGGCTTGGTTTGGGAGATTTAGTTCAGTTGTCCTACAGTTTGGTATGACTCGGAGTGAGGCTGATCATTCAGTCTTTTACTTTCACTCATCCCCTAACCGATGCATGTACTTGATTGTCTATGTGGATGACATTGTGATTACAAGGAATGATCAAGAAGACATACAAAAACTCAAGCAACATCTATTCCAGCACTTTCAGACAAAAGATTTGGGCAAACTCAAGTATTTTCTGGGAATAAAAGTTGCTCAATCCCGAAAGGGTGTTACCATCTCACAGCGAAAATATGCCTTGGATATATTGAAAGAAACAGGTATGTCAAACTGCAAACCTGTGGAGACTCCAATGGATCTAAATGTCAAGCTCCTACCTGATCAGGAGGAGCCCTTATCAGATCCCAATAGATATCGGAGACTTGTTGGGAAACTCAACTACCTTACAGTGACACGTCCTGATATTGCATTCCCTATAAGTGTACTTAGTCAATTTCTAAGTGCTCCGTGTGACGGTCATTGGGATGCAGTAGTTCGTATTTTAAAATACATCAAGAAGGCACCAAGTAAAGGCCTATTGTATGAAAGTAGGGGTCATACTCAGGTGGTTGGATATTCAGATGCTGACTGGGCAGACTGTCCATACGATAGACGCTCAACCACTGGATATTGTGTATTTGTTGAGGGCAATCTAGTGTCATGGAAGAGCAAGAAACAATCAGTTGTTGCTCTATCCACTACTGAGGCAGAATACCGAGCCATGACTAAAGCAACCTGTGAGCTCATATGGCTGAAACAGTTACTTCAGGAGTTAAAATTCATGAAGATTCAACAGATGAAACTAATATGCGATAACCAAGCAGCTCTCCATATTGCCTCAAATCCAGTCTTCCATGAAAGGACCAAACATATAAAGATTGACTGTCACTTTGTTAGACAGAAAATACTTTCAGGGGATATTGCTACTAGTTTTGTTAGATCAAATGACCAGCTAGCAGACATATTCACTAAGTCTCTCGGAGGCCCTCGGGTTAACTACATTTGTAACAAGCTTGGAACATATAATATATATGCTCCAGCTTGAGGGGGAGTGTTAGAATATTAACTGTAAATACTGTAGTTATTATAACATATGTTTAGGCTTGTAATTAGCTTATGATTAGACCCATGATTAGGCCCGTTGTTGCTGTACAGTTAGTATAAATAATAGATGTGAGAAGCTAGTCTCACAACCTTTTCCACTATTCTCACACTATTCAACAAGAAAGATGTGGCTCGCTTGCAACTCTTGGAGAATCAACTTGCAAATGCTTCTCAAGGTGATCTTTCCATTGCTCAATTCTTCTTGAAAATTAAAAATCTATGTTCAGAAATTTCTGCTCTAGATCCAGCTGAGCCTATTTCTGAAGCTCGTATGAGGCGGCATATTGTTCGTGGATTGAAGCCGGAGTACATTCCTTATGTCACCTCAATTCAAGGGTGGGCTCAACAACCATCCTTGGAAGAATTTGAAAGCCTCTTGTCTTCCCAAGAATCCTTGGCCATGCAAATGGCTGGATTATCTGTGATTGATCAAGGTGGAAGTATTGATAATAAAAATGTTTTAGTAGTTGAGAAGAAGAAGAATTTCAACCTAAAAGAAAAGAAATTTGATTCAGAATCCAACAACAATGTCTCTAATTTTTCCAAGAAAAAATTGAAGTGTTATCGGTGCGGTAAACTTGGACACGTGAAGAAAAATTGTCGTGTCAAGTTGAAGCAAGGAAATTTGGTTGAAGCTGAAAAGGCATATAGAGGAGATTCTTCTCGGAGCAATGAAGAAGACTGGGGCAAGTGTTTTATGGCGAGAGTTGCATCTAGTCCTGCTTCAATTGATCTTGAGAATGATTGGATCGTGGATTTTGGCTGTGGTCATCATGTGACTGGTGATGCTTCTAAATTCTCAAGTCTTCATCCTTATCAAGGGAAAGATGCTATTGTTACAGCAGACAACACAGTTCACTCTGTGGAGAAGGAGGGGACAGTTGTTATCAATGGGAGCAAGGACAATTCTATTACACTCAACAATGTGTATCATGTCCCAGGTATGACAAAAAATCTCTTCTCAGTTACAAATGTTGTGGATTCTGGAAATTATGTCCTATTTGGCCCTCAAGATGTGAAATTTCTTCGAAATATTGAAGATTTAAAAGCTGATGTTGTTCATATCGGTAAAAGAGTTGATGATGTGTATGTTTTATCAACTTCAACTTCTTTTGTTGAAAAATTGAGTGGCCATGATAATGCTTCTATATGGCATGCTCGGCTAGAGCACCTTAACATGATTAAATTAAAAGTTATGGTGCAAAAAGAACTAGTTAAGGGGCTGCCAAAAATAACCAAATTTACTGATGGTGAAAGTTGTGAAGGCTGTCAATATGGCAAGGCTCATAGATTTCCATTTGATAAGTCTCTTTCTAGGTGCAAAGCTCCATTGGATTGTATTCATAGTGATTTGTTTGGGCCAACTCCAGTTGCTTCTTATTCTGGTTTCCGTTATATGCTGATATTTGTTGATGACTTTACAAGATTCACCTGGGTTTACTTTGTTAAGGCGAAATCAGAAGTTTTTCTCAAATTTAAAGAATTCAAGGAATTTGTTGAAAAATTCCTTGGAAGAAAAATCAAGCTGCTTCGAACTGACAATGGAGGGGAATTTACTTCTAATGCCTTTAATTCCTTTTGTCACAAAGAAGGAATTAGAAGGGAACTCTCTTGTGCTCATACTCCGCAACAGAATGGAGTGGCTGAGAGAAAAATTAGACACCTTATGGAGACTTGCAGAAGCTGGTTACATGCAAAGAATCTACCAAAAGAACTATGGGTTGAATGTATGAAATGCGCTGCCTATGTGATTAATCGGGTACCGCTTAGTCCAATCAACTTGAAGTCTCCTTATGAGTTGATGTTCAATGAGAAGCCTAGTGTTAAGCACTTCAAAATTTTTGGCTCCATCTGTTATGTTCATGTGCCAGATGCTAAAAGGAACAAATTTGATGCCAAAGCTAGGAAGTGCATTTTTATTGGCTATGACAATCAAAAGAAGGGATGGAAATGCATGGATCCTCTCACTCACAAGTACATAGTGTCAAAGGATGTAGTTTTTGATGAAATTTCATCTTACTATGATCCTAATCAGATTATGGAACCTGAGATTACAACTTTTCCTTTCAACATTCATTCCTCTATTTCACAGGAGAATCATAGTGAAAGGGGGAGCTCTAGTTCATGTGAAGAATGGCGAACAGAGGATAGTGGTGCTAATCAAAGACCAAAGAGAAATATTGTCAAGCCAGCTCGTTATCGAGATGAAAATTTCACAAGCACCTACTCTTGTTTCTTTGTAGGACAAAATGATGATGAAGCACCTTTATGTTTTGAAAACGCTAAAGGTGTCAAAGTATGGGAGGCTGCCATGGATGAAGAAATGAATGCATTGTTAAAAAATGCAACTTGGGATCTTGTTCCAAAACCCAAGGATGTGGAGCATGTTTCTTGTAAATGGGTGTACAAAATAAAGCGCAAAGTTGATGGGAGCATAGACAGATATAAAGCGAGGCTGGTTGCTCGTGGATTTTCTCAGAAATATGGAGAAGATTATGAAGAAACCTTCAGTTCTGTTGCAAAGATGACTTCTGTTTGAACTATGATAGCACTTGCAGCTTCTCTTGGTTGGAAATTATGGCAGCTTGATGTGAAAAATGCTTTCCTATATGGAGAGCTTGATAAAGACATCTACATGGAGCAACCACCAGGCTATGTTTCAGGATCTCATCCTGGTTTTGTTTGCAAACTCAAGAAAGCTCTTTATGGGCTAAAACAAGCTCCAAGGGCGTGGTATGGAAAAATTGCTCAATACTTGCAATTTTGTGGTTATCTTGCTTTTGATTCTGATCATAGTTTGTTTGTGAAAAAGCAATCTAGTTTGCATGTCATAGTTCTTTTATATGTAGATGACATGATCATTACGGGCAATGATGAGGGAGAAATTGCAAAGTTTCAAGATGAACTCTCTATTCGCTTTGATATGAAAAATTTGGGAGAGTTGAATCATTTTCTTGGCTTAGAAGTTGAAAGGATGAAAGATGGAATTTTTGTAACTCAAAGAAGCTATGCTAAAAAATTAATTGCTAAGTTTGGCTTGAAGAATGGCAAAAAGCGCTGCACTCCAGTGGAAGTTAATATCAAGTTAAGGCGTGATAAAGGCTCTTTATTACCCAATCCTCAACCTTATCGTGCTCTTGTTGGAAGTTTGATTTATTTGACTATAACAAGGCCATATATTGCCTTTTCTGTTTGTCTTGTTAGTAGGTTTATGCAAGAACTTCGAAAGCCACACCTTGAGGCAGCAAAGAAAATTTTGAAGTTTGTCAACACTACCCTTGACATGGGATTATTCTACAAGAAGAAAGCAGATTTTTCTGTACTGGGTTTCATAGATGCTGATTTTGCTGGAGATTTGGATGATCGAAAATCAACATCTGGTTACGCTTTCTTATGTGGTGGTACTGGAATTTCATGGTGTAGTAAAAAGCAAGATTCAGTGTCTTTGTTAACTACAGAAGCAAAATACAAGGCTTCTGCACTTGCAGCTCAAGAATGTGTTTGGCTTCAAAGACTGATTGAAGATCTCAATGTTCCTATTCATGGTTCAACTAGCCTTTACGGAGATAATCAAAGTGCTCTAAAACTTGTCACCAATCCAGTTTGTCATGCAAGGACAAAACACATTGAGGTGGAACATCATTTTATTAGAGAAAAAGTTTTGGATGGAACCATTAGTGCAATGGAGGTGAGAAGTCAAGACAACATTGCTAATATATTTACCAAGTCACTTTCCAAAAAATCTTTTAAGAAGCTTCGTTCTCAGCTTGGAATTATTTCCAGAAAATCACTTTAAGGGGGAGTGTTGAAATTAGTAAAGTAATTTTCTAGAATAAGTCTCTTCATTTCTCAAGAAGCTTATTTACTCAATAATTCTAGTTTAGTGTGGTTCATGTATAATGTCTCTTTGTTTCTCAAGAAGCTTATTCAACAAATTCTAGTTTTTAGTGTGGTTCATGTATTAGGAATTAATTAGGGGGATGAACCTTTTCTCATTTGAGTCCTATAAATACCTATGTAATCTTTCACTTTTGTGTATCAAAAAAAATATAAGTCTTATTCTCTTATCCATCATTAGAGTTCTATTCTTTTCTTTGGCTTGCTTTTCTTCACCAAGGTTGTTGATCTGGGGCTAGTGTAACACTGTTGCACTTCGGTTTCTCTTTAGTTTCTCTCTAGATGCAAAGATGTGTTTGAAAGTCTTTTGGTTTTTTTGTTTTTAAAAATAGTTTTTGAAAACAGTCATTTCTTGTTCTTGTTTTCTTGTTTTTAAAACAGTTTTGTGAGAAGAAATTTTTAAAAACAATTTTCAAATGTCAACTCCACTTTGGATTTTCAATACTTTGTTACCTTTGTTGATAATTTTTTCCGATATACTTGGTTATTTTTAATGAAAAATCGTTCAGAACTATTTTCTATTTTTCAAACCTTTTGCTCAGAAATTAAAACTCAATTTGGAATTAGCATTTGTACCTTTTGGAGTGATAATGGTAAAAGAGAGTTGAAAAGCAGTTTGCACGACAAGGAAAGGAGAAAATCAGCACTTGGAAAAACATGAAGGGAAAGATGCAAAAACAGTTTTTACCAGCAGACTACCTAATGGATCTGTATGAGCGGTTTCATTCATTGAAGCAGGGTGTTATGTTAGTGGAGGAATACACTTTAGAGTTCAACAATTTGTCCATTCGGGGTGGTTTGAATGAGACAACAGAACAGATGACCTCTCGTTATCTTGTTGGTTTGTGTTGTACTGTTAGGGATGAAATGAGAGTGGTTTGCCCATTCAACCTAGAAGATGCTTGACAATTTGCCTTAATGGTTGAGAAACGTGGTTTGCGTCTTGAAGTGAGAAAATTTGGGTATGGCAGAATGAGGAATATTTCACAAAATTTTAGTAACACCATGCAGGGGTTTAGAAATGATCAAACAGCCCCACGAAGTGGTCGAGTGAACGGTGCAGCAAGCAAAGGCAATGGAGAAAATATTGCTCAGATTGACAAAGGGAAAAGCGTGGTGAAATATGGGCAGAGGAATAATACTGAAACAGGTGCTTTAAAACTGGGTAGTGGCTCCCAATTTCGATGTTTCTCTTGTGGTGAAAAGGGGCATGCTTCATATGCTTGCCCAGAACGTAGAATTAATTTTGTAGAAGGAAAAAAAGGGGCAGAAATACCTGAACCTGCTTATGATGATTTTTCTGACGAGGGTGAAGAAGTTGATGTGTATATAGTGCAAAGGGAGTTGTTGGTTATCCGTAGAGTAATGACAGCCACCACTAAAGATGACACAGAAGATTGGAGGTGGCATAGCATATTCAGAACATATGTGTTTTGCAAGGGAAGGGTATGCAATTTAATTATTAATGGAGGTAGTACAAAGAACGTTATTTCAAAAGATGCAGTGGAGTTATTGATGGAGGTAGTAAAAAGCATCCCCATCCTTATAAGATCAGATGACTTAAAAACAATAACGAAGTTCCTGTCACATCTAGGTGCATAGTCAATTTTACTATGGGTAATAAGTTAGAAGATGAAGCTTTGTGTGATGTTGTGCCTATGGATGTTGGTCATCTTCTTTTAGGCAGACCTTGGCTAGTTGATAATGATGTTGAACACCGTGCCAAACCCAATACCAATTATTTTTATAGGGGTAGTAAAATCAGCTGAGTACCCACCAGAAATTCAGCAATTGTTGGGCGAGTTTGCAGAGTTGGCTAGTGACCAATTGCCCTAAGGTTTACCACCAAAGAGAAGCATCCAACATGTTATTGATTTGGCTGTAGAGTAGCATTGCCAGCTTATAGAACGACACCTATTCATCAGGCAGAAATACAAAGACAAGTGAAGGATTTGCTGACTAAAGGTTTGGTGCGTGAGAGTAAAAGTCCATGTGCATGTCCAGCCTTGCTTACTCCAAAGAAGGATGGTACCTAGAGGATGTGTGTTGACAACCGTGCTATGAACAAGATCACAATTAAATATAGATTCTTTATCCCTCAATTGGAAGAAATGCTTGATCAATTGGTTGGTGCTAAGGTGTTTTCTAAAATGGATCTAAGAAGCGGCTACCACCAAATCAAAATAAGAAGTGGAGGTGAATGGAAGATAGCTTTTAAGACACCAAATGGCTTGTATGAGTGGTTGGTGATGCCTTTTGGTCTTTGTAATGCATCGAGCACATTCATGAGAGTCATGAGTGAGGTACTAAAGCCTTTTTTGCACCTTTTGGTCTTTGTAATGCACCGAGCACATTCATGAGAGTCATGATTGAGGTACTAAAGCCTTTTTTGCAATCATTTGATGTTGTCTACTTTAACGATATTTTGATTTACAATAGAACCAAGACAGAACATTTAATTCATTTGCACAAGGTTTTGGAGACACTTTATCATGAGAGGCTCCTTATACTTTTTGTGTTGAGGTTGTATTTTTGGGATTTATTGTTTTAGCCTAAGGGTTAAAACCATATGTTGGAAAAGTTTGTGCTATTACAGAATGACCAGTCCCACAAACAATCCAGAAAGTTAGAAGCTTTCATGGCTTAGCCTCATTTTATAGAAGATTTATCAAAAGTTTAAGCTCTATTATGAACCCAATTACTGAATGCTTGAAGAATACTCAATTCACATGGACAAAATCTGCCTAAAGAGCTTTTGAGGAGATTAAAAATTGTATGACTGAAGCACCAATCCTTGTGTTGCTAGATTTTGAAAAATTATTTGTTATAGAATGTGATGCATCTCACTTAGGCATTGGAGCTGTTCTTAGCCAAGATGGGCAACCAGTTGAGTTTAGATGCCAAGTGGCAATATTCCACTTTTGATTTGAAATTTTATGCTTTAGTACGGACTATTCAACAGTGGCAGCACTACCTAGCTTATTGGGAGTTTGTGGTTTACTCTAATCATCAAGCATTTAAGGTCTTTAAATTCTAAAAAGAAGCTCAGTGAGCGTCATGCCAAGTGGAGTTCCTATCTTGATGAGTTTAATTTCTCTTTGAAATATAAAACTAGAGAGTCTAATGTTGTCGCGGATGCTTTAAGTAGACACTCTCTACTCCTTACAATAATGAGCACCCAAGTTACTGGCTTTGAAGAGTTGAAGCATCAGCATAGCACTGATCCTGATTTTTGCCAAAATTTGGAAGAATTATAGAAATCCAATATGGCAAAAAAATTTCCTTTTAGGCTACATGATGGATTTTTATTTAAAGGCAATAAATTGTGCATTCCAAGGAGTTCTTTACAAGAACAAATTCATATTGCTGATGCTTCACATATTGCTGAATTGTTCTTTCGAGAAGTAGTTAGGCTACATGGAGTTCTAACATCTATTGTTTCTGATAGAGATGTCAAATTCATGGGACATTTCTGGAGATCTTTATGGAGGAAGCTTGGAACTCAACTAAAATATTTCAACACTTGCCATCCATAAACCGATAGTGAATAAGAGTACTAAGGTGTCTTGTGGGAAATCATGTGAAGACATGTGATTTTGTGATACCACAGGCTAAATTTGCATATAACAAATTCAGTGAACATAACTATTAGAAAACACCTTTTGAAGTAGTATATGGCCTTAAACCACAAAAGACTAGGGTAAGTGATGATGGGGAGGCATTTGTTGATCATGTCCAACAGGTTCATAAGGAGGTCAGAAAGGCCTTAAGATCCAGCAATGATGCTTATCCAACTGCTGCCAACTAGCATCGCTGTATACAAGAGTTTGAAGAGGGTGACATGGTGTTAGTGCATGTAAGGCGAGAGCGATTTCCTAAGGGTACTTACCATAAGCTCAAGTCAAGAAAGTTGAGACAGTGTAAGGCATTGAAGAAAATCAACTCTAATGCCTACTTAATAGAGTTGCTTTCTAATCTACAAATCAGCCAAATCTTCAATGTGGCAAATTTGTATACTTATGAAGGATTTGAAGAGGGAACGACTCCAATTGCTGAGCAAGTTAACAACTTTCCAACAGTGCAGCAAGAAGTTATTGAAGATGTACTTGATGTGAAGGAGGTGAAGTTTAGGAGGGGAAATCAATATCGGCGATTTTGGTGAAATGGTTAGGTAACCCTGCTACTGAAAGCACTTGGATTGCAGAGGAGGAGATGAAACAAATTGACCTAGAGACTTATGCAGAAGTTTGTAATGTTTTTGCTCCAGATACCAACCCACTTTCAAGAGGGGGAGATTGATGTAGGAGCATCACGTTTACTGCCTTTTCTATTTAATACGCGTGTTTTAATCTTATTTAAGTAGGTATGTGTCTAGCATGTGATCTTTTTAATTTCTGGACTTATATTAGATTTGGGCTTGTGTACTATTGGGCTGGGTTAATACTAGACTTATAAACCCTAGTATAAATAGCTTAAGATCTATTGTAAGCAACAACTTTTCAGAATATAATTTCAACTATCAGAGGTTTCTACGTATTAGAACCCTACTATCTGATCTTATCTCAATCTCTACCCTCAAATTGTCCTAAATTCTTGCTATAGTATTAGGGCCAAACAACAAAAATTTAGGACAATTTGAGGGTAAAGATTGAGATAGGAACAGATAGTAGGGTTCTAATACTAAACTCTAGACCCTAAATGCTAATCCCTAGAGCCTTAATGCTAAATCTTAGACATTTGTACCTTAAGATTAAAAGCACATATTTTGAAATACTACAAAATGTAATTTTTAATGCAAAAACATACTTGATACTCTTTCCTCTAACGGGCCATTCTAAGCATCATGAAAATTCTCATAGTCGCATAGCCCTAAAATCAAATACTTATAGTTACCAATCAAGACTAAACAATATAAAATTAAAGGAGCAAAAAAGCCAAATTGCAATTTCTAATTTTTAAATCATATACAAGCATTGAATAAAGAAACTCCTGTTAGACAAAAATGCATAACTAATTGAGCAAGCAAACCATATAACATCGATCACAAATTACCAAATAAAAGAAGATTACTCTCTGACCTATACATTTCATCATGAACTAATTTTTCGTACCAAATTAATATAATTATAGTATTTGATGATCTATTACTTCAACTAAATGTGTTATAAGTTGTAAACATATACAAGAACATCATAATGGATAGGCAATCCAAAACACATCAACAATAGTTTAGAAGAAAGAGGATTCAAGAATCTTTTACATGTGATAGTTCTGGGACAAATCAAAAAGTGTTGGAACACAACACTTGCTATGCACACAAAAAGTATGAACATTTCCATCAAATAAGTCATGTAAAATATCAGAATTATGTTATCCTTAAACTTCTAATGTAGTACAATTTTGGCCAAAATCTTTTTGTTTTTTGTTCAAAATATGGATGATGAGGCTGAAAAATATAACACAATCTTCAAATAGCTGATTTTTGCAAACAAAATGTTGTATTAGATAACTTTGAACAACAACAAAAATTTGCTAACATGCTGAAAATTGATGTCATCAATATGAACTTCTATAGCAAATCACATCATATTTTAGGATACATGTAGTTCGGACCATGTAAACTAAGACTTATTGAAAATAAGTTCAAAACTCTATTAATTATAGCTTTACAACAACACTCTTCAAGCACACAAAGCTCCTAAATAGCTTAGTGTCTTTTTTTTGGGAAAGAAAAAGGAGAAAAAAGAGGAGGGAGAGCTTGTTCTTTTACTGTACTAATCTATTTTGGGGAGCCCCCATTCCTCTCTTAGTTGGCATGTAATTTCTCACTCAGACACAAAAGGACAGGTATAATAACGATACTGTTAGAATATTAGCTGTAAATACTGTAGTTATTATAGCATATTTTTAGGCTTGTAATTAGCTTAGGCCCATGATTAGGCCCGTTATTGCTATACAGTTAGTATAAATAATAGATGTGAGACTAGTCTCACAACCTTTTCCACTATTCTCACATGGTATCAGAGCAATTTTAGTGAGAAAAACCTCTCCCTTCCCGCTGTGAATTTTTCCAGCGGCGTTTTCCCTCCTTCCTTGCTGTGTTCTTACTCCAGCAGTGTTCTTATACTAGGGTTTAGTGGCTGTGTCTCTATCCAGCCACCCTAGGACTCGAGATTCAAAATTCTAACCCCACAGTCAACCTCAGCACCCTCCGATCGGTCTGTCCCCGAAAGCCTGCCACCATCCGACGCCGCACATGCCCACACGCGCCACCACCCTCTCTGCGCGTGAAGCCCATGTGCAACCACTTTCTTCTGCGCGTGGAGGCGCGTGTCAACTCCGATAGCAGTGAAATTTTCCAGATCTCTCCTCCGGCGTAGTTCTGACCTTTTCCTTCCCTTATTTTGGTGTTTTCTGACCTAGACAACATCATAACAGGTTTGTTCTCTTTGTAAAAGGTTAGTAACATATCCAAATGGGTTCTTCAGACAAGGAAACTTCTAGTCACCATTCATTCCTTATTTTTTCTTCTACTCCAACTATATGTGTTGAGAAATTAATTGGCTCTAGCAATTATATGACTTGGTCAGCCTCTGTAGAGTTGTGGTTTTTAGGTCAGGGCCATGAGAAACATTTAGTAAAACAAATTAAAGACATCCCTACTAAAAATCAGCCTAAGTGGAAGCAAGCTGATGCTTATCTCTGTAATGTTCTCTGGCAATCTATTGATCGTGCTCTTGTTAGCCAATACTGCCCTTATCGTACCTGTTATGAGGTTTGGCAGAAGGGCAAAAAACTCTACTCAAACGATATAAATCGTTTATATACTGTTGTCTCTCATATGAAAACTCTTAAGAAACAGGATCTGGATATGCAAACTTATCTGGGGCAGATCGAGACTCTTCAACAGAAATTCAATGAGATGATGTCATTCTTAACCGATGTCGCTCAACAAGAAGCACATCGTGGCAAATTCTTTATGGTCCTTACCCTTGCTGGTCTACCTTCTGAATTGGATTCGGTTCGTAATCAAATTCTGGCCAACCCTGGGGTTCCTACTATGGACACGATATTTGAGCAGTTAATCCGTATTTTCGAACCTACAGATACCTCTGTTTCGACTACCTCAGCTGATTCTACCATTCTAGCCTCTCAAGTGCACCATCGAGAGGATGGTAAGGGCGGACGTGATGATCAACGAGCTCGAAATAGAGATTGCCCCTGATGTACTCACTGCAATAAAATTGGCCATACAGTGGATTGCTGTTTTCTCCTTCATGGTCAACCTTCTAAGGTTGCTAATGTTGCACAGTATGGTTCCTCCTCTGGCACCCCATCTGGCATTGCATCTGTCTCTGCTGCTGATTACAATGAGTTTCTCAGATTCCAAGACAACCAGCGGTCCACCTCTATTGCCTCTATTGCTCAGACTGGTAATCCTATTGCATGCATCTCTCAGTCCTCCTCTCTTGGATCTTGGGTTCTTAATTCCGGTGCTTCTGATCACTTGTCTGGTAATAAGAATTTATTTTCTCATATCACTTATTCTAATTCATTATCCATTGTTACCTTAGCTGATAGCCCACACACTACAGTCAAAGGCATTGGTCAGGCCGCACCCTTGCCCTCCCTATCTTTAAATTCTGTCCTCTTTGTGCCTGGGTGTCCATTTAATTTTATTTCTGTTAGCAAATTAACTCAAACCCTCCCTTATTCTATTACCTTTGTTGCTAATTCGGTTATTGTATAGGAACGGAACACTGGGAGGATGATTAGAGTCGGACATGAGTCCCGTGGGCTATACGACCTCATCCCACCACCATCTCTTGTGGCTTGTATTGCTGTTGATTCACCTGAACTTTTTCATCGTCGTTTGGGACATCCTAGCTTAAGAACTTTTTCATCGCCGTTTGGGACATCCTAGCTTACAGAAACTATAGAAGATGGTGCCAAGTCTCTCTAGTGTCTTTTCTTTAGAATGTGAGTCTTGTCAGTTAGGCAAACATGTTCGTAGTTCTTTTCCTAGTCGTGTCAATAAACGAGCCGAGTCTCCTTTTTCACTGGTTCATTCTGATGTATGGGGTCCTAGTCGTGTCAACTCAACTTTAGGTTTTCAATACTTTGTTACCTTTGTTGATGATTTTTCCCGATGTACTTGGTTATTTTTAATGAAAAATCGTTCAGAACTTTTCTCTATTTTCCAAACCTTTTGCTCAGAAATTAAAACTCAATTTGGAATCACCATTCGCACCTTCCGGAGTGATAATGCCCGAGAATATTTTTCTGCTCCATTTCAATCTTTTATGACTTCTCAGGGCATTCTCCATCACTCTTCTTGTGCTCATACTCCTCAACAAAATGGGGTGGCTGAGCGGAAAAATAGACACTTGATTGAGACTGCCCGTACTCTCCTCATTCATAATAATGTTCCGCTGCGTTTTTGGGGAGATGCGGTTATCACTGCATGTTATTTGATTAATCGCATGCCATCCTCTGTTTTACAAAATCAGGTGCCTCATTCTCTTTTGTTTCCCAATCAGCCACTCTACTCTCTTTCTCTTCGTGTCTTCGGTTGCACATGTTTTGTTCATGATCTCACTCCAGGTAAAGATAAGTTACATGCAAAATCCCTCAAATGTGTCTTTTTGGGTTATTCCCGTTTGCAAAAAGGTTACCGTTGTTTCTCTCCTGAACTCAAACGATATCTTGTTTCCCCGGATGTCACCTTCTTTGAGACAACCCCTTTCTTTCCTTCTTTAGGGCATCCTGATTGTTCTACTGTTACTCAGGATCTCCCCATTTCTTGCACTAGTCCTCTTCCACAGGTTGTTTCGTCCCATGACTCCACTGGTCATACAGAGGACTCGGCACCTCCTCTCCTCACCTACCATCGTCGGCCTCGACCTGACCCTGTTGAGGACCCTACCATTGTGCCACCTGTCACTGGGCCTGTTGAGCACCCACCCATCGTGCCACCCGTCCTTGAGCCTGTTGACAACCCTCCCACCAATGACCTCCCTGCTCCTGCCCCATTGGATTCATCTCTTGCTCCAGTCACTTCTCAGGTTCCGATCTCTGACTTGGACCGATCTATTGCTGACCGCAAAGGTATTCGTTCTACTCGCAATCCTTATCCCATTTATAATTTTGTGAGCTATCACCGTTTGTCTCCACAATGTTCTGCTTTTGTGTCGTCTTTGTCTCCTGTTTCTATTCCTAAAAATGTAGGTGAAGCACTTTCTGACCCAGGCTGGCATAAGGCCATGATTGATGAGATGGTTGCTTTAGACTCTAATAGCACTTGGGATTTGGTGCCTCTACCACGTGGTAAATCCACTGTTGGTTGTCGTTGGGTTTATACAGTCAAAGTTGGCCCTGATGGCCAAATAGATCGTTTGAAAGCCCGGTTGGTTGCCAAGGGATACACCCAGATCTACGGACTTGATTATGGTGATACCTTCTCTCCAGTTGCCAAGATGACATCTGTTCGCCTCTTTCTCTCTATGGCTGCCATTCACCATTGGCCCCTTTATCAATTGGATATTAAAAATGCCTTTCTACATGGCGAATTGCAAGAGGAAGTTTATATGGAGCAACCTCCTGGATTTGTTGCTCAGGGGGAGTCTAGATTGGTGTGTCGACTTCGCAGATTTCTCTATGGACTCAAACAATCTCCACGGGCTTGGTTTGGGAGATTTAGTTCAGTTGTCCTACAGTATGGTATGACTCGGAGTGAGGCTGATCATTCAGTCTTTTACTTTCACTCATCCCCTAACCGATGCATGTACTTGATTGTCTATGTGGATGACATTGTGATTACAGGGAATGATCAAGAAGGCATACAAAAACTCAAGCAACATCTATTCCAGCACTTTCAGACAAAAGATTTGGGCAAACTCAAGTATTTTCTGGGAATAGAAGTTGCTCAATCCCGAAAGGGTGTTACCATCTCACAGCGAAAATATGCCTTGGATATATTGAAAGAAACAGGTATGTCAAACTGCAAACCTGTGGAGACTCCAATAGATCCAAATGTCAAGCTCCTACCTGATCAGGGGGAGCCCTTATCAGATCCCAGTAGATATCGGAGACTTGTTGGGAAACTTAACTACCTTACAGTGACACGTCCTGATATTGCATTCCCTATGAGTGTACTTAGTCAATTTCTAAGTGCTCCGTGTGACAGTCATTGGGATGCAGTAGTTCGTATTTTAAAATACATCAAGAAGGCACCAGGTAAAGGTCTATTGTATGAAAGTAGGGGACATACTCAAGTGGTTGGATATTCAGATGCTGACTGGGCAGGCTGTCCATACGATAGACGCTCAACCACTGGATATTGTGTATTTGTTGGGGGCAATCTAGTGTCATGGAAGAGCAAGANAATCTAGTGTCATGGAAAAGCAAGAAACAATCAGTTGTTGCTCTATCTACAGTTGAGGCAAAATACCGAGTCATGGCTAAAGCAACCTGTGAGCTCATATGGCTGAAACAGTTACTTCAGGAGTTAAAATTCATGAAGATTCAACAGATGAAACTAATATGCGATAACCAAGCAGCTCTCCACATTGCCTCCAATCCAGTCTTCCATGAAAGGACCAAACATATAGAGATTGACTGTCACTTTGTTAGACAGAAAATACTTTCAGGGGATATTGCTACTAGTTTTGTTAGATCAAATGACCAGCTAGCAGACATATTCACGAAGTCTCTCGGAGGCCCTCGGGTTAACTACATTTGTAACAAGCTTGATAGATGTGAGAAGCTAGTCTCACAACCTTTTCCACTATTCTCACAATAATGTAAACGAGAAGAAATAGCATAAGGTCCTGCAAGTTAACATAAAACCATGTTTGCTTCAGATGAGATTGTGCTAGCACAGAGGTTGATAAAAGGTTGATAAGATTAATGCTGGGGAGTGGGAACATTAATTTGAAGAGGAAGAGTATATAATGGGATATAATATGCAAAATTCTGATCATAATTCTTCTTTCCCCCCAACTTTTCTTTCTTTATTTTACATCTTTTTAAAACATATACTAATATGCCTTTATGAGGGAGAAGACCTATGATGCTGCTTTTGTTTAATGAGCATTTAGCACACAGACGTATTGGCTGTCATCATCAAGTAGATAAACTGTCACTGTATCATCATCGTCAGCGCTATTGTCATCATCCTCTTCAACTAGACAAACATCTTTCGTCAAAAAAATGCTATATATAGCCAAGGTGTGGTGAATGGTACCATCCGCTCAAACTCAACTCTAAACAACCACAGCAGAGAAAAAGGCCAAAACTAAAAAAGGATCGTAGTATCCTCACAGGTGAAGAGCTGCCTAGAGATTGATATAATGGAAGCAAAAATAGAAGAAGCTGTGATTGTGGGAGCTGGAATTGCTGGGCTCACAACATCCTTAGGACTTCACAGGTACTTGCTCTAGTTCGTTTTGAGTGTAAGTGTTTGTTTGAATTGGATGCATACTTGTATGTAAACTTGTCACTTTCAGGTCAGGTATTCGCAGTTTGGTATTAGAATCATCAGATACTTTGAGGGTCACAGGATTTGCTTTAACAACATGGACAAATGCTTGGAAAGCCTTGGATGCTGTTGGCGTTGGCGACATCCTCCGCCAACAACACGTACTGCTACATGGGTAACTATATTAACACATGAACCCATGAAAGGTTCTTTTGCTTGTTCCTGTGAAACTAATCTACTGGGATTGGAGTGCAGGAATGTTACTACTTCCTTAATTACGGGGCATCAAACTTCAACTACAACTTTCAACGCCAAGGGAAAGCAGTAAGTAGAATATATATAGATACAGTTCCCTTTATCTTTTAAGTCGCCTTGTTTCTCACCAAGGTTTTTATGGAATATCTGAATTTGCTGTGATAACTGGCATTTTCATGCGGTGCAGTGGAGCCCATGAAATTCGTTGTGTTAGACGGAAATTAATGTTGGAAGCCCTTGCCAATGAACTTCCAAGTGGCACCATCAGGTACTCTTCAAAAGTGGTTGCTATTGAGGAATCTGGCTTCTCTAAGCTTGTTCATCTTGCTGATGGAACAACCATTAAAACCAAGGTAACAATGTTTATTTTTCTTTCGTTTATGGAATGAGGTTCATAGTTTCAAGTGTCTAAACCTGAATTGTAACATGACTATTGCAATTGAAAAGGTATTGATAGGGTGTGATGGAGTAAACTCAGTGGTGGGAAAGTGGGTAGGCTTAAAGAAGGCCGCATTTACTGGGAGATCTGCAGTCAGGGGCTGTGTAGAATTAACGAGCAGACATGGACTTGAGCCCAGATTCATGCAGTTCTTTGGGGATGGTTTTCGATCTGGTGCTATTCCCTGTGATGAAAAGACAGTGTACTGGTTTTTTACTTGGACACCCACCAGCGAAGGTGATTCCTTCATTTCAGCTCTAGTGTGACGAAATATAAAATTGTCTAGTGTACATTACTCGATTTAATAGTGCAATTTCACTGGACTTGTCTTGCAGAGAAGGAGCTAGACGAGGATCCTGCCAAAATGAAGCAAATGGTGTTACACAAGCTTGAGAAGATGCCAAGTAATGTTAGAGTCTTGATAGAAAAAACTGAACTTGAGGGTCTTTCTTCATCGCCATTGAGATATAGACGTCCTTGGGAGCTCATATGGGGTAATATCAGTAAAGGCAACGTTTGTATTGCTGGAGACGCCTTACACCCCATGACCCCTGACATTGGCCAAGGTGGGTGTTGTGCTTTGGAAGATGGGGTTGTTTTAGCCAGGTGTCTCGCGGAGGCCTTCTCCAAAAAGGCAAGAGAGGATGAAGAAAAGGACCAATACAAAAGAATTGAGGCGGCTTTGAAGAAATATGCAAATGAGAGACGATGGAGAAGCATTAATCTCATTACTACATCTTATATTGTGGGTAGTATTCAGGGGGGTGATTCGAAATTGGTCACCTTACTAAGGGACAAAGTTTTGGCAGCGTTCCTTGCCGGTTTGCTGTTAACAAGGTCTGATTTTGATTGTGGAAAACTAGACATCTCATTGCGGAGCCAACAATAAGAATGTAATATGCTGTGTCATCGTTATGGCCTTTCATCTAGCCATAACCCAATGCCCAATTCCTACATAGTGATTTACTGAATTAAGTGCAGTCGTTGAAAGGATTTTGCTGTAAAAAAGTGAGGTCGTAGTTGTAATTTGATGCCAAGAATAAAGATTCAGCGTTTTTCTCTTTCACTATCGTTTGATCTTGAATCGTGTAGTTTACAGGTATGGGAATCTAGTCAAGGTCCAATTACAATTGATCAATGCGGCTAAGCAAACTGCAAGGCACAAATTCAGTCACCTCCCCTGAATGCCAAAAATAGTTGGCTCTTAACAAATTTCCAAAGCTCAAATTTGCAGAAGGCAAAAGAGAAAATAAACGCCATAATTCATTTTACCAACAGGGAAACTACGATTTTGAAAACTATATTGGATGATACAATTCCTGTCCAAAAATGTCCCTAGACATCCACCTTTGATAAGCACTTGATTTTACCACAAAGCAATCCGGAAAACTATAGTTATGAGGCAAACAGTAATGAAATACACAAATTGTGTCAGAAAATATCAACAAAAGATTAAACTAACAACAGTTAAGAGGTTCACCCAGCCGAACTTAAACCAAATGACTTCACAATTGTGCTCACTCTTTCTGCAAAAGTTCTAGAGGTTATCTTTTTCCCTGGCACATGAAATGGGTTTGAAACAGCATCTACATATGCAGCATGGAACCTCCTGAAAAACTGTGCAGCACAATCCACGAGAAGTTAACCAACAGTAACAACACATTAACCTACACAATGCTTCAGATGTCAAATCAAAATTTTTTTCACAAATTTAAGAGTATAGTAGCTAAATGCGTGTACTAAAATCTCCTCTAAATCTACTGTGGTTCATCAGCATTTATTTGACCGACAAGAAAATACACATGGATGAGGACAGCAGCACAGTTTATTGGTATTGATGCAAATTATTAAGTAAATCCTTGAAAGGCATCATATAGAGGATGGAAATTGGATAAGCAACCACTTCATCTCTAAAGAACTAGACCGCAAAAAAACATGAAAGGGTCACATACTTAAATGAAACATCTGCGTCACTTATATCAATAATATCAAACATTTCAAGCACATTAGTATCTCATCTAAAGGTACTCAGTCTCATGCATATGGTAGTGGCCGATATTGCTCTGAGGAGAGAGTTTAGTCATCACAAATGTGGAACAATAACGGGCCTAATCATAAGCTAATTACAAGCCTAAACATATGTTATAATAACTACAGTATTTACAGCTAATATTCTAACAGTATTGATGCAAATTATTAAGTAAATCCTTGAAAGGAATCATATAGAGGATGGGAACTGGATAAGCAACCACTTCATCTCTAAAGAACTAGACCGCAAAAAAACATGAAAGGGTCACATACTTAAATGAAACATCTGCGTCACTTATATCAATAATATCAAACATTTCAAGCACATTAGTATCTCATCTAAAGGTACTCAGTCTCATGCATATGGTATTGGCCGATATTGCTCTGAGGAGAGAGTTTAGTCATCACAAATGTGGCATCTATATCCTCTACATCATTGTAAATACACTTCAAGAGTTGTTTCCTTTCCAGTCAACGAGAAAAGGAAACGAGCCTATAACAAATGATATATATTTTCCAGTAAATTGTATAAAAGAAATGAAAGAAAACCATCAACTTCTATCCATGCTCACATTTCTTACATCTGCATCTCGAACATCCAAATCTGTTGTCACCAAGATAAACTTTACCTTTGTATTAGTCAGATAGCCATAGCTGCATATGATATCATGAAAGGAAAAAGAAAATCCGTCTATTTTTATGGTTTTGTAAATTCAAGATAATCAAACAACACTTTTATTAATGGTAAAGAAGACAACAAAGACACTCACACTTTGTAATTTTCAGTAGGATACAGCAGACCCAGAAACGTCTCATTCAGCATGGGTCCAGATTTTTTAGGATTGTTCACTGCAATCAAAGACATTCCATTTGATAAGACATAGTTGGAGAGAGAGAAGCCACTTTAAAGCAACTACTAAACTGGAATGCTGAAAAATATCAAATTAAAGAAAAGGGCAAATATATATCAGTTGGAGATGGCTTTAATTCTTTGTCCAGCCGGATCTGACTCAGGTTCATTATTTGATTTGATGCTCATGATATGTCCTTCTTTGTGACTTAGGTTATCTTCTCACCTTCCATCTCTCTACTGTGAGGATCACTGTTTATTTGCTTGGCGGGCGATTTAGATTATAGTGTCTAAACTAAATTTGAGAATAGTGGTTCTTGAGATGCATGTAATTAATTATTCTATTTAACTGTCTTGAAGCTTCTGAATATTGAACATTAGATTCTGGGAACTCGCAGATATGGTAGAGCGATCTGCAGATGATCTTTCTGGCAATTGGGCCAGGCACTGGAACCTCAGGTCATGGGTTTTAGAAGTTTCTCCCTTCTGGAGTGTATCTGAAAGCATGCATTGCAAGATTGGGGGGGTTTGGATGTTTGTTGTAACAGCGGTGATGTGATGTAATGATATTTGTTATCCTCCACCTTTGAACTTAGTTTCTTAATGTATTTATTCTGTCGCAGAAATGCTGGTGAGGGAGTGATGGGCTGTGCTTAAAAGAATCAATTCGTCTTCTGTGGGCCAAAAAAAAGTGTTTATTTAGCTACATGTTAGCCACAGTTTTATTACTGCACATACGAGATTGGTGTTGGTTGTGATTAATCCTAGAAATTTTAGCATTTAGAAGCTTCTCCAGTTAATGTCCTTTTAACTTCAATATCAGTTTGTTCATCAGTTCTTTGAGTCAACAACTTATGCAACAATCAGAGGACCTTAACCAATTTCTGTTGTTTATGGCTAGCATCTTCTCTGGGCACTCTCTTTCAACATTTATTTCCTTTTTAAGCATCTTTGACATCCTAGATTAGAATTATGCAATATATGAAAAGCCTTTGGTTTGATAATCCAGGCTTACTGTGCCGAAGTTGATCTTCCCTTTAATTTGATCAATGCATCAGTGACTTTCTATAAAGTGAAATTGGTTTTGTTCCATATGTTTGTGTGGTTTCTCTCACAGTATATAAGCTTTTAACAGGTTTCAATTTAATGCAATTAGGTCCTCATACTGCCATCAATACAACTTGGTGACGCTGTTTCCATATACGAATTTGTTTTATTTATATAAGGTACAAAGTCTTGTGTTAATTTATTGCTTGAGATTGGATGACATGCTTTCCCTTAATTCCAACATTCTCCAGGTTTGAATCTTTTGAATTCAAGAAGCAAAATCTCGTGAATTCAAACCTCCGTTACTTTGGGCTTTCATGTTAACTTCATCTAGTTCCCTGCAGGACTATGTTACGTGGATTGGGCTTTATACATTTAGAGAACAATTTGCTGCCATTTTGCAGATTTAAGAAAAAAATGATAATTAATTGATTGAGCAAATATGGTTTATGCTATATTGTTGTAAAGATGCTATACCTTAGTGTATTTTCAATTTTAACTGCCATAACGAGGTTGTGGGTAATCCAACAACTTGGGTCATAATTTTGTCATTTGTTATGTTGCAGAAGGAAAGAGAAAAAGGAAGAAGCAGCAGAACCTGAGGCTGATCCTGAACCGGATCAAAGGACCGTGTTTGCTTATCAGGCACTCTAAGCACACATAGAATGCATATATAGGTAGCATCACATAATCTGTTTGTTGATAACATTTACAGCCAAATCTAATCAGGTATTTTTACAGATTTCTCTGAAAGCAGATGAAAGAGATGTATATGAGTTCTTCTCTAGGGCTGGCAAGGTCAGTAATTCCATGTATTTTCTTTAGCTAATATCAGAATTGTTTCTTCTGTTATTGTAATTGACATCAATGATGTTATACTGTATTTGAAAGTGATGTGTGAAATTTGTTAATGGAAGCGGATGCATTTTTAGCTGACCTTTGGATCAAACTGGTCCCACTTTGTCTTGAAGAATAAGTGTGCTGGATAAAATATAGATCTCAAACGCATTGAGCGCATTTCTTGATGAAAACAAATTGGAAGAAGAATCCCTTATTCAATCCTGTTCACTACATGCCTGTTTCTCATTTCATTGTTGTTTGACCATGTTGTATTTTTTTTTAGGGGGGGGAACATGTGTTTTCTTCATCCCATGTCTTTCTGATGCCTGTAGTTACGCTTTTCAGGTGCGAGATGTTCGTCTGATAATGGACAATTCAAGACGCTCTAAGGGTGTTGGGCAGGCTTCATTTTACTGTGATCAGACCTCAAATAATTCGAATATGCTCTCAATTATGTCTTCTGGCTGTCAAATCAGACAGTCATGTTGGATATGATTTCAAAATGGACTTCTAACTTTTGTTCAACTTATTTAAGAGACCAAAATACTTGAGAAAAGTTGTTGGCAAGAGAGCAAGGTGCTACATAATAATGTAAACGAGNGACTTCTAACTTTTGTTCAAATTATTTAAGAGACCAAAATACTTGAGAAAAGTTGTTGGCAAGAGAGCAAGGTGATACATAATAATTGTTAGAATATTAGCTGTAAATACTGTAGTTATTATAACTCTTCAACAGAAATTCAATGAGATGATGTCATTCTCAACCGATGTTGCTCAACAAGAAGCACATCGTGGCAAATTCTTTATGGTCCTTACCCTTGCTGGTCTACCTTCTGAATTGGATTCGGTTCGTAATCAAATTCTGGCCAACCCTGGGGTTCCTACTATGGACACGATATTTGAGCAGTTAATCCGTATTTTCGCACCTACAGGTACCTCTGTTTCGACTACCTCAGCTGATTCTACCATTCTAGCCTCTCAAGTGCACCATCGAGAGGATGGTAAGGGCGGACGTGATGATCAACGAGCTCGAAATAGAGATTGCCCCCGATGTACTCACTGCAATAAAATTGGACATACAGTGGATTGCTGTTTTCTCCTTCATGGTCAACCTTCTAAGGTTGCTAATGTTGCACAGTATGGTTCCTCCTATGGCACCCCATCTGGCATTGCATCTGTCTCTACTGCTGATTACAATGAGTTTCTGTCTAAGGTTCTGTTGGTCGCCAGCACCTCCATTGCCTCTATTGCTTAGACTGGTAATCCTATTGCATGCATCTCTCAGTCCTCCTCTCTTGGACCTCGGGTTCTTGATTCTGGTGCTTCTGATCACTTGTCTGGTAACAAGAATTTATTTTCTCATATCACTTATTCTAATTCATTATCCACTGTTACTTGAGCTAATGGCTCACACACTACAATCAGAGGCATTGGTCAGGCCACACCCTTGCCCTCCCTATCTTTAAATTCTATTCTCTTTGTGTCTGGGTGTCCATTTAATTTGATTTTTGTTAGCAAATTAACTTAAACCCTCCCTTATTCTGTTACCTTTGTTGTTAATTCAGTTATTGTACAGGAGCGGAACACTGGGAGGATGATTGGAGTCAGACATGAGTCCCGTGGGCTATACTACCTCGCCCCACCACCATCTCCTGTAGCTTGTATTGCTGCTGATTCACCTGAACTTTTTTATCGTCGTTTGGGATATCCTAGCTTACAGAAACTACAGAAGATGGTGCCGAGTCTCTCTAGTGTCTCTTCTTTAGAATGTGAGTCTTGTCAATTAGGCAAACATGTTCGTAGTTCTTTTCATAGTCGTGTCAATAAACGAGCAGAGTCTCCCTTTTCACTGGTTCATTCTGATGTATGGGGTCCTAGTCATGTCAACTCAACTTTGGGTTTTCAATACTTTGTTACCTTTGTTGATGATTTTTCCCGATGTACTTGGTTATTTTTAATGAAAAATCGTTCAGAACTTTTCTCTATTTTCCAAACCTTTTGCTCAGAAATTAAAACTCAATTTGGAATCACCATTCGCACCTTCCGGAGTGATAATGCCCGAGAATATTTTTCTGCTCCATTTCAATCTTTTATGACTTCTCAGGGCATTCTCCATCACTCTTTTTGTGCTCATACTCCTCAACAAAATGGAGTGGCTGAGCGAAAAAATAGACACCTGATTGAGACTACCCGTACTCTCCTCCTTCATCATAATGTTCCGCTGCGTTTTTGGGGAGATGCGGTTATCACTGCATGTTATTTGATTAATCGCATGCCATTCTCTATTTTACAAAATCAGGTGTCTCATTCTCTTTTGTTTCCCAATCAGCCACTCTACTCTCTTTCTCTACGTGTTTTTGGTTGCACATGTTTTGTTCATGATCTCACTCCAGGTAAAGATAAGTTACATGCAAAATCTCTCAAATGTGTCTTTTTGGGTTATTCCCGTTAGCAAAAAGGTTACTGTTGTTTCTCTCCTGAACTCAAACGATATCTTGTTTCCCCAGATGTCACATTCTTTGAGACAACCCCTTTCTTTCCTTCTTTAGGGCATCCTGATTGTTCAACTGTTACTCAGGTTCTCCCTATTTCTTGCACTAGTCCTCTTCCATAGGTTGTTTCTTCCCATGACTCCCCTAGTCCTACAGAGGACTCGGCACCTCCTTTCCTCACCTACCATCGTCGGCCTCGACCTGAACCTGTTGAGGACCCTACCATTGTGCCACCCGTCATTGGGCCTGTTGAGCACCCACCCATTGTGCCACCCGTCCTTGAGCCTGTTGACAACCCTCCTACCAATGCCCTCCCTGCTCCTGCCCCATTGGATTCATCTCCTGCTCCAGTCACTTCTCAGGTTCCGATCTCTGACTTGGACCGATCTATTGCTGACCGCAAAGGTATTCATTCTACTCGCAATCCTTATCCCATTTATAATTTTTTGAGCTATCACCATTTGTCTCCACAATATTCTGTTTTTGTGTCGTCTTTGTCTCCTGTTTCTATTCCTAAAAATGTAGGTGAAGCACTTTCTGACCCAGGCTGGCATAGGACAATGATTGATGAGATGGCTGCTTTAGACTCTAATAGCACTTGGGATTTGGTGCCTCTACCACGTGGTAAATCCACTGTTGGTTGTCGTTGGGTTTATACAGTCAAAGTTGGCCCTGATGGCCAAATAGATCGTTTGAAAGCCCGCTTGGTTGCCAAGGGATACACCCAGATCTACGGACTTGATTATGGTGATACCTTCTCTCCAGTTGCCAAGATGGCCTTTGTTCGCCTCTTTCTCTCTATGGCTACCATTCACTACTGGCCCCTTTATCAATTAGATATTAAAAATGTCTTCCTACATGGCGAATTGCAAGGAGAAGTTTATATGGAGCAACCTCCTGGATTTGTTGCTCAGGGGGAGTCTAGATTGGTGTGTCGACTTCGCTGATCTCTCTATGGACTTAAACAATCTCCACGGGCTTGGTTTGGGAGATTTAGTTCAGTTGTCCTACAGTTTGGTATGACTCGGAGTGAGGCTGATCATTCAGTCTTTTACTTTCACTCATCCCTTAACTGATGCATGTACTTGATTGTCTATGTAGATGACATTGTAATTACAGGGAATGATCAAGAAGGCATACAAAAACTCAAGCAACATCTATTCCAGCTCTTTCAGACAAAAGATTTGGGCAAACTCAAATATTTTCTAGGAATAGAAGTCGCTCAATCCCAAAAGGGTGTTACCATCTCACAGCGAAAATATGCCTTGGATATATTGAAAGAAACAGGTATGTCAAACTGCAAACCTGTGGAGACTCCAATGGATCCAAATGTCAAGCTCCTACCTGATCAGGGGGAGCCCTTATCAGATCCTAGTAGATATCGGAAACTTGTTGGAAAACTCAACTACCTTACAGTGACACGTCCTGATATTGCCTTTCCTATGAGTGTACTTAGTCAATTTCTAAGTGCTCCGTGTGATAGTTATTGGGATGCAGTAGTTCGTATTTTAAAATACATCAAGAAGGCACCAGGTAAAGGCCTATTGCATGAAAGTAGAGGACATACTCAGGTGGTTGGATATTCAGATGCTGACTGGGTAGGCTGTCCATACGATAGACAACCACTGGATATTGTGTATTTGTTGGGGGCAATCTAGTGTCATGGAAGAGCAAAAAACAATCAGTTGTTGCTCTATCCACAGCTGAGGCAGAATACCAAGTCATGGCTAAAGCAACTTGTGAGCTCATATGGCTTAAACAGTTACTTCAGGAGTTAAAATTCATGAAGATTCAACATATGAAACTAATATGCGATAACCAAGCAGCTCTCCACATTGCCTCCAATCCAGTCTTCCATGAAAGGACTAAACATATAGAGATTGACTGTTACTTTATTAGACAGAAAATACTTTCAGGGGATATTGCTACTAGTTTTGTTAGATCAAATGACCAACTAGCAGACATATTCGCTAAGTCTCTCGGAGACCCTCGGGTTAACTNATATTTCATGCGTGAAGGACTGAAGAGCCATTTGTTTTGATATGCTCATAGTTATTAATAGTGCACAGTGTTAGAATATTAGCTGTAAATACTGTAGTTATTATAGCATATGTTTAGGCTTGTAATTAGCTTATGATTAGGCCCATGATTAGGCCCGTTATTGCTGTACAGTTAGTATAAATAATAGATGTGAGAAGCTAGTCTCACAACCTTTTCCACTATTCTCACATGGTATCAGAGCAATTTTAGTGAGAAAAAACCTCCCCACTCCCGCTGTGAATTTTTCCAGCGGCGTCTTTCCTCTCCCTGCTGTGTTCATACTCCAGCAGTGTTCTAAAACTAGGGTTTAGTGGCTGTGTCTCTATCCAGTCACCCTAGGACTCGATAATCCCAATTCTGACCCCGCAGCCAACCTCAGAACCCCCCGACCGGCCATTCCCCGGAGACCCGCCGTCAGACGCCGCCGCACGCGCCCACACGCGCCACTCCACTCTCTGCGCGTGAAACCCACACGCCGCCAGTTTCTTCCGCGCGTGGAGGCGCGTGTCTGCTCCGATCGCCGTGAAACTTTCCAGATCTGTCCTCCGGCGTATTTCCGACCTGTTCCTGCCCTTACTTTGGTGTTTTCTGACCTATACAGCATCATAACAGTTCTGCTCCTCTTTGTTAACGGTTAGTAACATCCAAATGGCCTCTTCAGCCAAGGAAATTTCTGGTCACCAGCCATTCCTTACTTTTTCTTCTACTCCAACTATCNCACTCCGAGTCATACCAAACTGTAGGACAACTGAACTAAATCTCCCAAACCAAGCCCGTGGAGATTGTTTAAGTCCATAGAGAGATCGGCGAAGTCGACACACCAATTTAGACTCCCCCTGAGCAACAAATCCAGGAGGTTGCTCCATATAAACCTCCTCTTGCAATTCGCCATGTAGAAAGACATTTTTAATATCCAATTGATAAAGGGGCCAGTGGTGAATGGCAGCCATAGAGAGAAAGAGGCGAACAGATGTCATCTTGGCAACTGGAGAGAAGGTATCACCATAATCAAGTCCGTAGATCTGGGTGTATCCCTTGGCAACCAACCGGGCTTTCAAACGATCTATTTGGCCATCAGGGCCAACTTTGACTGTATAAACCCAACGACAACCAACAGTGGATTTACCACGTGGTAGAGGCACCAAATCCCAAGTGCTATTAGAGTCTAAAGCAGCCATCTCATCAATCATTGCCTTATGCCAGCCTGGGTCAGAAAGTGCTTCACCTACATTTTTAGGAATAGAAACAGGAGACAAAGACGACACAAAAGCAGAATATTGTGGAGACAAACGGTGATAGCTCACAAAATTATAAATGGGATAAGGATTGCGAGTAGAACGAATACCTTTGCGGTCAGCAATAGATCGGTCCAAGTCAGAGATCGGAACCTGAGAAGTGACTGGAGCAAGAGATGAATCCAATGGGGCAGGAGCAGGAAGGTCATTGGTGGGAGGGTTGTCAACAGGCTCAATGATGGGTGGCACGATGGGTGGGTGCTCAACAGGCCCAGTGACAGGTGGCACAATGGTAGGGTCCTCAACAGGGTCAGGTCGAAGCCGACGATGGTAGGTGAGGAGAGGAGGTGCCGAGTCCTCTGTATGACCAGTGGAGTCATGGGACGAAACAACCTGTGGAAGAGGACTAGTGCAAGAAATGGGGAGATCCTGAGTAACAGTAGAACAATCAGGATGCCCTAAAGAAGGAAAGAAAGGGGTTGTCTCAAAGAAGGTGACATCCGGGGAAACAAGATATCGTTTGAGTTCAGGAGAGAAACAACGGTAACCTTTTTGCAAACGGGAATAACCCAAAAAGACACATTTGAGGGATTTTGCATGTAACTTATCTTTACCTGGAGTGAGATCATGAACAAAACATGTGCAACCGAAGACACGAAGAGAAAGAGAGTAGAGTGGCTGATTGGGAAACAAAAGAGAATGAGGCACCTGATTTTGTAAAACAGAGGATGGCATGCGATTAATCAAATAACATGCAGTGATAACCGCATCTCCCCAAAAACGCAGCGGAACATTATTATGAATGAGGAGAGTACGGGCAGTCTCAATCAAGTGTCTATTTTTCCGCTCAGCCACCCCATTTTGTTGAGGAGTATGAGCACAAGAAGAGTGATGGAGAATGCCCTGAGAAGTCATAAAAGATTGAAATGGAGCAGAAAAATATTCTCGGGCATTATCACTCCGGAAGGTGCGAATGGTGATTCCAAATTGAGTTTTAATTTCTGAGCAAAAGGTTTGGAAAATAGAGAAAAGTTCTGAACGATTTTTCATTAAAAATAACCAAGTACATCGGGAAAAATCATCAACAAAGGTAACAAAGTATTGAAAACCCAAAGTTGAGTTGACACGACTAGGACCCCATACATCAGAATGAACCAGTGAAAAAGGAGACTCGGCTCGTTTATTGACACGACTAGGAAAAGAACTACGAACATGTTTGCCTAACTGACAAGACTCACATTCTAAAGAAGAGACACTAGAGAGACTCGGCACCATCTTCTGTAGTTTCTGTAAGCTAGGATGTCCCAAACGGCGATGAAAAAGTTCAGGAGAATCAGCAGCAATACAAGCCACAGGAGATGGTGGTGGGGCGAGGTAGTATAGCCCACGGGACTCATGTCCGACTCCAATCATCCTCCCAGTGTTCCGCTCCTGTACAATAACCGAATGAGCAACAAAGGTAACAGAATAAGGGAGGGTTTGAGTTAATTTGCTAACAGAAATCAAATTAAATGGACACCCAGGTACAAAGAGAACAGAATTTAAAGATAGGGAGGGCAAGGGTGTGGCCTGACCAATGCCTCTGACTATAGTGTGTGATCCATCAGCTAAGGTAACAGTGGATAATGAATTAGAATAAGTGATATGAGAAAATAAATTCTTGTTACCAGACAAGTGATCAGAAGCACCAGAATCAAGAACCCAAGGTCCAAGAGAGGAGGACTGAGAGATGCATGCAATAGGATTACCAGGCTGAGCAATAGAGGCAATGGAGGTGGACCGCTGGTTGTCTTGGAATCTGAGGAACTCATTGTAATCAGCAGCAGAGACGGATACAGTTCCAGATGGAGTGCCAGAGGAGGAACCATACTGTGCAACATTAGCAACCTTAGAAGGTCGACCATGAAGGAGAAAACAGCGATCCACTGTATGGCCAATTTTATTGCAGCGAGTACATCGGGGGCGATCTCTATTTCGAGCTCGCTGATCACCACGGCCGCCCTTACCATCCTCTCGATGGTTCACTTGAGAGCCTAGAATAGTAGAGTCAGCTGAGGTAGTCGAAACAGAGGTACCTGTAGGTGCTGAAATACGGATCAACTGCTCAAATATCGTGTCCATAGTAGGAACCCCAGGGTTGGCCAGAATTTGATTACGGACTGAATCCAATTCAGAAGGCAAACCAGCAAGTGCAAGGGCCATAAAGAATTTGCCACGATGTGCCTCTTGTTGAGCGACATCAGTTGAGAATGGCATCATCTCATTAAATTCCTGTTGAAGAGTCTGGATCTGCCCCAGATAAGTTTGCATATCCAGATCCTGTTTCTTAAGAGTTTTCATCTGAGAGACAACATTATACAAACGATTTATATCGTTTGAGTAGAGTTTCTTGGCCTTCTGCCAAACCTCATAACAGGTACGATAAAGTCGATATTGGCCAACAAGAACCCGATCAATAGATTGCCAAAGAACATTACAAAGATAAGCATCTGCCTACTTCCACTTAGGCTGATCTTTTTCAGGGATGTCTTTAATTTGTTTGATTAAGTGTTCCTCATGGCCCTGACCTAAAAACCACAACTCCACAGAGGCTGACCAAGTCATATAGTTGCCAGAACCAGTTAATTTCTCAGCACAGATAGTTGAAGTAGAAGAAAAAGTAAGGAATGAGTGGTGACCAGAAGTTTCCTTGGCTGAAGAGGCCATTTGGATGTTACTAACCGTTAACAAAGAGGAGCAAAACTGTTATGATGCTGTATAGGTCAGAAAATACCAAAGTAAGGGTAGGAACAGGTCGGAAATACGCCGGAGGACAGATCTGGAAAATTTCACGACGATCGGAGCAGACACGCGCCTCCACGCGCGGAAGAAACTGGCGGCGCGTGGGTTTCACGCTCAGAGAGTGAAGTGGCGCGTGTGGGCGAGTGAGGCGGCGGCTGACGGCGGGTCTCCGGGGAATGGCCGGTTGGGGGGTTCTGAGGTTGACTGCGGGGTCAGAATTGAGATTATCGAGTCCTAGGGTGACTGGATAGAGACACAGCCACTAAACCCTAGTTTTAGAACACTGCTGGAGTATGAACACAGCAGGGAGAGGAAAAACGCCGCTGGAAAAATTCACAGCGGGAATGGGGAGGTTTTTCTCACTAAAATTGCTCTGATACCATGTGAGAATAGTGGAAAGGTTGTGAGACTAGCTTCTCACATCTATTATTTATACTAACTGTACAGCAATAACGGGCCTAATCATGGGCCTAATCATAAGCTAATTACAAGCCTAAACATATGCTATAATAACTACAGTATTTATAGCTAATATTCTAACATAGCCATTCAAGCATGTTGCATACCCAATATTAAAAAAGGCAGGCTATAATGAATTATAAGTTGATTTCAGACTTCTTCACTACTAAGGGCATGCTTCAGTGAAATATAAGTTGATTTCAGACTTCTTCACTGCTCGCACATATGGTACCAACTAACCACAACTACGCGATGCCTCAGAAGTCATCAGATTTGGCCTGCAGCCACTTTTTTATGAAGAAAGGTCCCTTTATTGTTTTCTCTTAAATTATCTAAACCAGATTTTTTTTTATAACAAAACATCCGAACCAGTTTTAAAATCCTGAATTAAGTCACACCTTCTAAGTTTCTGCTAGCAGTTTCCTTCGGTGACAGCCCCCTAACTTCAAACGGGTTTACCATTTTCTTTTTCCCTTGCAATCCCTTATAACAACTATTCTTGTACAACATTTTGATAGAATAAAATTTCTTCTAACCAGCATTTTGATAGATTTAAAGCCCAGTATCAAACCAATCCTTCACGAACAAGCTTCTTTTTTACCAAATCCTAGCTTTTCAATCTAAATCATTTTACAAACATTAAGTCCACTAATCTACAAAATCACTACGTAGAAAACAAGTTTCATGCCCAAAGGGCAAACTGTAGATTGTAAGTGCTAGTAGGTACCACTTCTACATACTTTGTTACTTCTTCTATTTACACACAAAGCTCCAGTAATACATAACGTTTTTAAAGACATTAAGAAACTACAAGTGAAAATATTATTCAAATTTGCTCATGTGTGCCATCATGGTGAATATCCA